>OX375870.1:71893002-71946524 GCA_947359475.1 Heligmosomoides polygyrus bakeri
AGAATCCTAGTTGACCGCACAAACATTATTTTTCATCGCCAGTTACAATTCTGTTCAAAAATCGTTGAATATGTCCGTGTGATGAATGATGACGGACAAGCAGGCCGGCAGCAATCGTCACTCACTGGTTCCTGATGAATGATGACGGACAAGCAGGCCGGCAGCAATCGTCACTCACTGGTTCCTGATGTTCATTCATCACACGGACATATTCAACGATTTTTGAAAAGAATTGTAACTGGCGATGAAAAATAATGTTTGTGCGGTCAACTAGGATTCTAGTGCCTTAGCCGCACTAGAACCCTGGTTGAAAGCAAAGAGAAGAAGGTGCCAAAAGTGCTCATTCTTGTAGACCTGGCACTGCTCCATTTTGATGACCTGAAAATTAGCAAAACTTTAAATGGTCGAAGAACAAATCATATAATCTGGTAAAACAATACATCCACTTTCGAGTGTTATATAAAACTGAGCAAGACCGACTGAACAAGGAGAAGGAGTTTTTGGTGAAGATGATTTTTCTCTTCTTGGAAATTTGTCGATATTCGACCGAAATCAGCATGAGCCTGACGCAAATTTTTATAAAGCAAGACATTCTCTTCCGCACGGCATATGACACCAGCCTAAAAAGTCCAACCCAGAGCAGGAGCTGTCGGCAAAGATAACTCTTCACCTTCGGACGTCCCAATTTGATGGCCTAAAAATCAATAAAGGACGAGTGGGAAAATAGGACCAACACATATTCTTGTAGTACAGTACATTGTCTTCCAAGTGCTACAAAAAACTGCGCAAAAAATGGCAAACCTAAGCGGAGAGAACAAGTGTGCAAATGGCTACTTTTCACTTTTCACTTCAACAACGTAAAAATTGACAAAATTCATGATAAAAAAGAAATGCAATAAACGTGCTGATAGAGCAAATCATTCTCTTTCGAAAGCTGTATAGCGCTATGCAAGAGACCGCCTACGAAATTCGTAATGAATCGTTCAAAAAAAAGGCGGGGGACTTATGGGACAACCTAACACATAGTTCAATGAGGATCCGCTGTAATATTCAGCTGTTACCTTAATCATAGGACAAGCCGTCATCGCGAACCTGTAGAGTTTTATAGAAATCGGAGTTCTGCTTTCTTCTTAACCTCTCCACCCCTAATTTTTTGAGTGTTTCTAATAAGCACTCGATTAAGTAAACGTTTTCGGCATGATTCCTTGTCGTTAATGCGTTTGAAAATCAAGGGTGAAAGATCACATGCCGAGCCTACATAGTTGCAAAGCCAGAGGTCGACCAGAAACCAAGTTTGAACTGCTCACCAGTGGAAGATCTTGCTCGATCTTATCTGAGACCGTAAATAATGCTGTGCCAGATGTCGCCACTTTCCTGCGTTAAATGAGGCTAAGCCCTCGTTGCTCGAGGCCTAAGGGCCGTGCAACACTGCTAGGTCCGTCGGTTACGTTTTTACAACACTGAGCCATATGCGCTTTCTAAGTGGATTCGCAACGTCATAACGAAAGCATATGCTTGTCGAAAATGGGCCTCGTGATTGACTAACAACCCTCATTATTCCCTGCTTCGTAATCTATAATTTTCAACCTCAAACATTCGAGTTTGCCCTCACTAGTTCTTGCAGAATTTTTTACTGTAAGTTAAAGACGAGAACTGCCGCTGAGCCTCATACGCAATTTCATTCTTGGACTGTTCTGTCATTAATTTGGTTCAAGTATGTAGAAGGAAAAACCCTCAGTTTGGTAACAAATGTCGTTTTTTTATCATTTTTACCATTTTCCATCAAAATGGACACTCTTCACTTCAAAGTAACACTCTTCTTAACGAGCCCAACGCTTCTGCAATTAAACTGAGCATCTTCAGTTCATTTCATTCAGTTCATCTTCATTTCAAACTGATCTCCTTCTGTATCAAAATGCAGACTCTCCATAACATTAGGATAAATTTTTGTTCAAGGAAAATTTAGGGGGTTTTCTCTGAAGTTTTAATTCACCTGCACAGTAACTGCAAACGCTGTTTGAAGGTTTATAAAATTCTATTTCTTTTTGAAGTAAAGTGACGGTTCAAAGCTATTTTAAGGAAATTTACCATTTTTTGTGCTAAAAACAAGAGATTGCGCCATACGCTCGCTGAATGGGTTGCGATTTTTATTCGGTTGATAGCACAACTTCTGTTTGGACGTATTTCACATCTGTAAGCGATACAAAAAATGCAAAGAACACACATTTCCTTACTTTGATGCTTCATTTAGGCAGGATATACACTATCAATCATACAAAAATCACATCAAGCCATTTGCTTGCATGGCGCGCCATATTCTTTTAATGCACTAAATAATTGTTGCCTTTTTGCGCTTTAAAACGAATTTTTATTTTTTTATTTTATTCTTAACAAACATTTTATAAAAATATTACACACAGTCGTGCAGCTGAACAAAAACAATTTCAAACAAATCTATAACAAATTTTCCTTGAACAAAACATATTTCAGTCATTTTGGAGAGTTTGAAGTTGAACCTGTAAGAAGCTCGTTTAGATTTGGAAAATGTTCACTTCGATTTCAGAAGCAACAAATTTGTTTAGAGGATTCTCCAATTTGACGGGTAAATGGTTTGTTTTTGCGCTGCAGAGAGTGTGCCACAATCAACTGGATAGGTCACGATAGAAACACAAACGCGAGGACTATCTGATCAAGAGATGTTCAAAGCACCTGCACTCGGCCTGCTAGAGTGGTCCGGAAAGCAACCGTGCGCGGGAAGGGACGTCAAGAGGTGCTCCTAGCCAAGTGGTTTCCATTAATGTTAGTACATAGTCATTAAGAGTAACTATTATTAGCAGACTTGACCTTGGCTAATGCTGAGTACTGTATTCTTGGAATATGCAACCTTATAGAGTGAAATTCGGCTGAATGAAAATTTATATTTGTAAAAAAAATCGTGGCCTCTGTTAAAGCAATCGAACAGCGAACTCAAAAAGTTTCATGAATCATTTTCGGCTCTTGTTCTTAGAACTTGTGATGAAGCCTCCTGATTTGAGAAATTAACTACAAGTTAGATGAAAAACAAATCAGCTATATTTTGATAAAATACCTTTTTCAGTGAGTCGCTAGTCCTTTAAAAAAACACTTTTCGCGTCACTAATGGAAGAAGTCCTTTCTTGCAATTCTTCAAAAAGAGCGCTTTTCCTGTAACATCTTGTGATCAATTAATTTTGCATCTCTTTTGGTACAATAATTGCTCTTCACTTTTGCTAGCCTTTGAAGAGCCAAACTTTGCAGTGATTTTTGTATTCAACTTGATTTGTACCTCTTTGGGCTCAATAAATGTTCATGTTCATGTTCATGTTCATAGAGGGACTATAGAGCTTCTCCTACAGGATTGCAGTGACTCACGATGTTATATGCGTACTAGACATGGGATCCGAATCATTTTCGGATATCCGGCCGGATTTATCCGGTTTCGGATTATCCGAAATCCGGCTCGGCTGAAAATGGAGGTATCTGAATCATCCGAAGATCCGGTGTTTTCAAAAGTACCCTCATCTGAATCATCCGAAGATCCGGGGTTTTGAAAAAGCAATGATTCGGATAAAATCGGATAGAAATCGGATAATAGGAGGTTAGCGAGCCTTGTTGCCGAACTCTGCGCCGTTGATAACCTGACGTTTTCGGAAAGATTTTGCAATCATTTGGCGGGAATTCTCCCACAAGGGAAGGATCTGTAGTGTATGTTTGAAGGAGAGCGAGTCATCCTTCTTCTTCTTCATCCGCGTCTGTCCCGCTTCGTAGCGGGGTCCGCTATTCTGGTGTCATGACGCCACCTTTCCCAATCCAGCGCTAGATCAGGGTGGACACCAGCAACCTTCAAGTCCATATGCAACGTGTCAGACCAGCGCTGCTTCGGACGCCCTCTGGGCCGCTTTCCTACCACCTCGATCTTAAGGCCTATCTTGCGGACGCTATCTTCCTTTCCACGCAGAACGTGGCCGTACCATCGTAAGCGAGCTTCGCGCATCTTGTCCTCTATCGGCGCGACACCAAACTTCTGCCGAATGACATCATTTCGGATGCGGTCCCTTGATGGAGCTGGACTCAGTAACGTCCGTCGTTAGGTATTCGGTCTTCTTCACGTTCAATCTGAGTCCAAAACACTCCAAGCGATCACACCAAGCCTGCACCTCTCGCTCGAGTTCACCTTTGTCTTCGCTAGCGAGCATTACGTCATCAGCATAAAGCAGTGTTCAGGGGACTGGCTTCTGAAGATCTCGTGTAATGGCGTCCATCACGACAGCAAAAAGGAGTGGGGAAAACGCAGAACTCTGGTGCACCCCGACAAAGATGGGGAACTCCATCGAGATTCCGGCTGCAGCTTGAACCCCACTTTTCGGAGAAGAGTAGAGGATTCGCACCCACTCTATGAGCTCTTCAGGAACTCCATGTCGTCGCAGGGCGTACCATATCACTTCACGCGGTACGCGGTCAAAGGCCTTCTCCAAGTCGAGGAAGGCGACATGCACTGGTTTCTGTTTCTCGCGGTGCTTCTCTATCAGGAGGCGGGCGGCGTGAATGGCATCAACAGGGCCACAGCCAGCCACGAAGCCGCACTGATTGCTGGAAAGCTAGACGATGTCATGAATTTGTCCGTCGACAATTCGCTCAAAGATCTTCATGCTGTGCGAAAGCAAGCGAATCGGGCGATAATTGGAGCAGTCTGCAGGACTGCCCTTCTTCTTCCAAATCGGAATCGTCGTACTTTGACTCCAACAGTCAGGTACTTTCTTCTCTGCTACAACCTGATTAAAGAACTTCGCCAACTACTCAGCCGGGTACCAAAACTTTGACTTCCACAGGTCAGCGCCCACGTTGTCGGGCCCAGTCGCTTTGCCTGGCCTCATCTTCTTCAGAGCCGCTTCTGTCTCCTCCACGGTGATCTTCTGGGCCGTGGGTTGGAGCCGTTGAAGGGATGGCTGGATGAGGAAATTCTACCGCAGAGATTTCCTCAAAGTAATCGCGCCATCGCTTCAATGCTTTCTTGCGGTCCATAAGAAGACGGCCATTCTCATCATTGATACCTTAAAACTTTTGAATGTCCTCGGTCTGCCGATGGCGATTCTTAGCAAGCCGGTACAGATACCGCTCGCCATCGCGTGACTCGAGTTTCTCGTTTACATCTCCATAGTGAGTGGCTTTTGCAACAGCCACGGCCCTCTTTGCAGCTTTCTTCGCTTCTTGGTACTTCCGCCAGTTATCGGCTGCCTCTTCGCCGAGAAACACGTGATAGAGCGACTTCTTCTCTCGAACCTTTGCCTCCACGTCGTTTGTCCACAACAATGCCTGCTTGTCGACCTTTCGTCGCCCAGGCTTCGTAATGCCTAGTTCCGACTGTGCAGCTTGACGTTTCGCGTCGGTCGTCTTCCTCCAAGTTTCGTCGACAGTCGTGACTGTCGGTAACCGCACGCGAAAAATTAGCTGCTTCCTCCTCTCTCATTCGCCACCACTTTATTAAAGGACAAAGTTTATCTGAGTTTTAGTGCCCCCGCTATAGTATGAGATGAGGTGTGAGTCGCGTTTTCGGAAGATGGTGTTCACTATGGTGAGGTTATGCGATTCCGCATAATCAAGAATACGCTCACCATCGGTGTTACGTGACCCGTACCCGAAACCACCGTGACAGCTGTAACCGTTCTTCGTAGCACCTACGAGCCCATTAAGGTCACCAGCGACTATGATGAGATCTTTCGACGGTACCTCTGCTGTCTTCTCATCAAGCAGGCTCCAAAACTCATCCTTGGCTTGCTCTTAGCAGCCGGTCTGCGGAGCATATGCAGAGAAGAAGTGATAGAATCGCTCCTTAGCAGCGACAATGATCTTCATCAACCTATCGTCAGAGCGTTCGACAATCGAGTCACGAATCGTTCGGAGACGATTACACCGACACCACTAGTGGTCCTGGGACTTCCACATAGAACGGCTTTGAAGCCACGTCCCATGTCCCTTGACTTGCGGCAGGACCACCTCGTCTCCTGCGCCGCACAGAGATCAACTCTTCTACGCTCCAGTGCTTCAACCAACTCGCACGAGCGGCCCGTCAACGTACCCACATTCAGCGTTGCCACGCGGGTCCTGTTTACGTTACGGGACTTTCGGACTAGCTCAGTTGCCCCCGATGCCGTCCTCGCATCAGGGACCCTCGCATACTTTCCACACTGGCCGGGCTCTGCGAGTGCGCGTCGGCTCCCGCGGACGCCGTAGCACTCGCATACTTTCCACACTGGCCGGGCTCTGCGAGTGCGCGTCGGCTCCCGCGGACGCCGTAGCACTATCTCGAAATGCTTGAACTGTCATACACCATGTGATGTGACATGGGTCTTCGTAGGCCGGCCTGTCACAAGGGCCTGTCGCCTGCAATCGAGTGTCCGTGTTCGGCTCGGCTCGCCAAAGCGGGCAGTTTCCAGTGGCACCACGTGGAGGAACGGACATCGCCACTAGAGCGAGTCATCCTATATAGGACTAATCCCCACCCCTCAGTTATTACATTAGGTTGAGCCATAAATTTTGCAACAAACTATGTCTTCCAGCAAAAGCAATACTATAACAAAAAAGAAGAATGATTGACTTAAACAAAGAAATTGCCGTTATTTCCAATAAGTTTCTTCCGCTTTTCATGCAGTGAGTGAATTACATCTCTGAAGAATTTGGTCGGTTTCGACTTAAAGAATTCATGAACCACGAATTCATGTAACCTCATCGATTTCGGCAGAGCGCCTAACACGGAGAAAGTGCTCCGTCGACCGAAGCAGATGGCATTCAGACGACGCAATGTCTGGGATGTATGGTGGTTGCTTGATTTTGGTTCAGCCCAATTCCTACGTTTTTTTCCAGCGTTTGAAGCGTAAGCGCTTACGTAAACAAACTGGATGTTTGGGAACCTCACGAATTAGGGGATATTACCTCAATAAATGCAATAACATATGCGAAGGTATGGTCTTCTTTGAGCTGCTTTCAAGATACCAAACCTTTGATTCCAATGTCTACTGTCGTCAACTTTGGATATTGACCGAAGAAGTCAAGAAGAAAACGCCCTAAACAGGCCAATTGCAAAGGGGTGATGGTCCGTGATGACAACGTCACACCACACACCTCTCCGGCAACCCGCCAATAATTAACAGAGCTCAATGTTATAACACATTTGCTTAAGCCTGGAGCGGCTGGTAGAGAGGCTATATGTTGTTGCAGGATGTTTTTTTTTTGTGATCAAAACTCTTGCGCCAGGCGGGACTCGAACCCGCATCTTCTGCTTTCCGGGCAGCGATGTTCGCCTTACGCCAATGGTGTAAGGCGAACACCCTGTAACAACATATAACAGAGCTCAATTGGGGACTGATGCCACATCCACCCTTCAGCCCTGACTTACCACCATCAGATTACCATTTGTGTCGCTCCCTTCAAAACCATTTGAATGCTACTGTTTCCGATCAAACTACTATTAGGTTGTAACGAAATAAATGGCACTGAACCACTGTAAATTTAAACAGTTAACATCTCGGCTTGTAGGCAAGTTTATTAATCGAAATAAAAACTCGAAATTCTACACATCTTTGCCAACGTGACACAAGCTTCTTTATCCCAGTAGCATAAAAATCATAAGTTCTGGAATTGACGAAATCTTCGAAGGCACCTTCGGCATCCTGTTGGTATTTGAATATTTTCCCTACCAAGAAGTCGTCAAGATGCTTGAAGAAATGGTAGTCTGTTGGGGAGAGGTCGGGAGAAAACGGAGGATGTGGTAGAGTTTCAATGCTCAGCTCATTCAAATTCTGCAACGTCATTCGTGCTACATGGGGGCGAGCATTGTCGTGCAGAAGGAGAACTCGCCTTCGGTTTACCAAGGCCGGCCGGATATCCCTCAACTTATTCATCATTTCTTCAATTTCAATGCAGTACTTCTCTGCCGTGATGGATTCACCGGGAGGGAGGAAGCTGTGGTGAATAATTCCCAGCGAACACCACCATACTGTCACCATTACTTTCTTTTGGTGCAATTCCGGCTTCGCAAAAACCTTGGGGCTCTCATCGCTGTCCACCCACTGTGCCGATCGTCGCCTGTTGTCGTACATTATCCATTTCTCGTCACAGGTTACGATGCGATCAAGGAATGGGTCCGTTTCGTTCCGTAGAAGCAGTGCGGACGAGATCTCATATCGTCGGTTTCTTTGCTCCTCAGACAGCTCGTGAGGCACCCATCTTTCCAGCTTTTTGGTCTTTCCAATTTCCTTCAGATGCCGGGCAGCTGTGTCGTGACTGACGCCAAGAACCTTCGCTATCTCCCTGGTACCTTTGTGTGGATCCTCCTCTACCACATCTCTCAGCTTGTCCTCATCAACATCACTATGCCTCCCACGACCTTCATGTTCTTCCAAGCTCTCATCTCCATTCCGGAACTTCTGATACCAACGATACGCCGTCCGAATTGTGGAACATCCTTGACCGAATGCGGCGTTGATCTTCTCGTCCGCCTCCTTAGCTGTAGTGCCCAGCTTGAATTCATACAAGTAAATGCCTCGGACTACCCTTTTGTCCATCTGCAAAAAAGTCAATAAAACTCTAAAGTTTTCCCACTTTTACATAGAAAATTTGGTACTCTCCGGTAGAGCAAAGTTTGCGCTTCTAAATGATATGCCACATATTACGGTTTGTTCTTGATCAAACGCGTAAAGACGCGCCAAAAAATGGCGCGAGCCAGTGCCATTTAATTCGTTACAACCTAATAAAAATGAGTTGCACCAGTTCTTCGCCTCAAAAGAAAAACACGGCTTCCTTGAACGTGGAATTTTCCAACTTTCCGAAAGATGATAAATGTTATCCAACGAAATGGTTAATATATCAATGATTAATGTTTGTTGTTGCTATAAATAAATTCACTTTGAAAATTATGAAAAACTACATTAATTATAGAACAACAAGTACATTTTGTGATTTATAGTCAGTGACACTCTTCAGAACACTAACCCTTAGAAATGGTGAGAGCACTCATGCAGAGTCACGTTACACATTCAATGCCGCATGTTTCTGAATGACAGTTCGGTAATCGAATCTGGGCGTATTCGACTAAAATGAACTGATAGACGAAAAAGTAAAGACGCTCAAATGGCGGGCGTCCTTCTAATGGAGCTTCGCCAGGGGAATCGCTTCGTCAACGTCATTTCTAGTTTTTTTTTTCAATTTAAGGCGCTTTTGGTGTCTATTTTCTTTTAAAGACGAAGCTGAACTGAAGTTTACGGCTGCGCTACGAGAATACTTCATATTTTTTCTTTTACAGTTGATAAATAGAAAGCTGAAAACATCGTTGGTGCTGAGTGGATGCGATTGAGGCAAATGTTTGATGATCGGTGCACGATTTCTGGGCGAGAAAGGATATCCTTGATGACGTCAGGCATTCCAATCGTATTCCGTGTCTCGGCGCTGATCAGCGTCGAGGAACGTAATGCAAGTTCGTTAGACCTTTTCCGCGGCCACTTTCAATTCCTTGGACGTCCTCATAACGACGACCATCACTCTCCGCTCCGTTTCGCAGCCCCCCCCCCATTTTTACTTCCTGTTACAAAAAGCTAATCAGGACAAGAACTGGGCAGTTAGCAATTTCAGCCTCATTACATAGTGACTCTGTTGTTGCTGTGATTTACGGTTTACAACTAAAAATGAACATTGACTGCTTCAGTGCTGCTTTTCTTTCGCCATATTCTTTATAGACGTTGAGTCGACCTGAAATAGGAGCTGCGATTAAACAGCCCTAGAACGCGTAATAGATGCTTTTTTGCGATCGCTGTCAAATGTTATCATAGAGATTCCGTGTTCTGGAAAGACCTTGCATTTTCTTTGATTTTTTTGCACTCTTCCATAGATAAAATAGGAAAAGCTCAAATATTTCGTCTGTTAAACCCTTTCTTCAATAGTGCCCCTCTGTAGCTTTTTTAAACTTTAAAGCTTGCACCTATTTTGATTATTATATTGTCTTTTCTTTTAAGAAATGAGCAAAACTTATAATAGATTTACCAATAAGACATGAAACTAGCAAAAAATTTGGGAACAGTTGTTTTTAAAACCCACTTTGAAATCGAGCTGCTCAGTAATTAATACCCTTTTGTTCTGATACTGTTTTGAAAGCAACTACATGCTTTGTTATTCGACTGAAAGCACACTGCACATCAGATTAAGTGAGCGACTATGCTGTACGACATAAAATAGAAAAAAGTCGCCCGAGCACGTCGTCGGTGAGATCCATGAACATTTCTGTCAAAAAGTCGCGAACATTCGTTGCAATGCAGCAGATCGTTCTCTCTTCTAGTACGTAGCAGCTCCTAACCATGTACTATGCGTCAAACTCCCTCTAATTCTTCGTCCGTATGTTTCTCGCCATAGCGTCTGCAAACATTTCCTTAAGTTAATGTTGGGACTGAAAAGTGAAGCGTGTGCTACACCTTTACGAAGTCGCCGTCTTACAACTGAACGTTCCTTTTCACTAATAATTGAATTGGTCTAGTACTTCTCTGGTGCACTTATAGTGACGAACGGATAAGCAGTAAACATTATATAACATACTTACTAGCGAACGAACACTAAACACTGAGAGTTGGAATGGACCTAAGCGACCAACCAGAGGTGGACTGCATGAAACGCCATTTCACGCCAACTTTTTAAGTAAAGAAATATTGGTATTGTACCGCAGCGGAAGTCTGTATTCGAGAAGTTTCTGTTGGCATATGTAGTTATCTACTGGAAGCTCTTACTTCTCTTACTGGAAGCTTCTCGCTCAACGGAGCGAACATCTCCGAATGCTCCATCAAAGTGTACCTAGGTTGCGAAGTCAACATGGCTAACGACCTAGCGCTGGAGCTGGGCAGGAGGAAGCGAGCGACTTGGTGAGCCTTCAGAAGCGTCGAAGAAGTCGTAAAAAAGACAAACAACTTCTGGCTCCGTACCCGGATATCCCACTCCTCGTGTGATAAGGTACGTCCCAGAGGCATAGGATATATGTAAGCAGGATGAACACGCGATCAGCGTCGCCCAACATGGAATCCGGAGGACGACATTTGGAGCGACACGATTCACACAAGTAGGAGAAGGCCTCCGGTATTCCGAGCTTTGTCGTCGTTCGAAGATCAAAGATCCCTCGCATGGGCCAACTCGTCGCAAATTAGGTGCGATGGCCAGTGCGCTTTCCAGACACACGCTGCACAAGAGCTGTCATCGACTGGATTCCGCGGGATGCCAGGAGAACATCCCACCAACACGTCGGTCGGACTTCTTCGTGAAGGCCCTAAACGACCGATATGACGCTCTTCGTGTCCCACGAGCGATGAGGATCCATTGGAGCACTCTGGCACGCGACAGAGACGAATGCAGACACTGCTGGCGCCTTGATGATTAACGGGACGAAAGATGACAAAGGCGCTACCTATCGTGCATTCAAATAGGCTATATTCATCAAGCTAAGCTCACTCAGCACGTTACCGCGTCCTATTCTGTCGGGACTATTGTTCAACTCTATTGGGATTTGTATGTCAAAAGATAGAGTTTGAGCTGCTGTGCTAAAGCACGTGTTTTTTCAGGAGTATTTGATTTTTAGTTTTTCCTATAAAGGAGCGCTTTGGAACGCTCAAAAGCAGCGAAAGCCGGCCTGCACTTTTTGGGCCAATGACCAAAACATATGCATGATACTTCGATAATGGAGTGAAACGCGCAATGAGGAGAATATTGCTCAGTTTCCAAATAACAACTGCAATTTTGGCCATGTATAAGCAAGTCAAATTATGTAGAAGAAGAGGAAAAGAAATCAGAGATGTTTTTCAATAATGCGATAGAAACAGCCGATAAATTCCTAGTATTTGGATGAAATATGATACACTGCAGCGACCAGGTGCAGAACTGATCGGCTTCCACCGGAGACGATGAAATGCTGACGTTCTGTGTATTTATAAAGTACGACGCTTTACACTAAATATATCCTATGCCGATTTACTGTCTTATCCCTCTTCTACGCGATATTATTCGAAATATTATATAATTCACCTGACAGTGTTGCAAACCGTAATTGAGAAAACAATTCAAGAAGTCAGACTAGCTTTTCGAACCCGACGTCTTTCCCGTTTCTTCAAGGCCCAGAAATGACACTACCGCTGCTTTTCAAAAATCGCTCTTCCAGTTAATTGTCCAATTTCATCCAAACGTGATTTGGGAAAGGGTACACGATGCAGAAAGGCCCCTGTTTATTATCTTCTTTGTAAATCGGTATAAAAAGCTGCTCTGCGTGACAAAATGGGAGTCGAACGGTTCAGCGCTCTGTCGTTTGGTCACCTGCTCACCGTTAGTCAGCCGGTTTATTCAACGAGTTGTTTGGCAGTAACAGGGTCATTTTCCTGAGGGGCTATTTTAAACTCGTTCTGGTTGCTGAAATCATCTACAATTCTCCTGAAATCAGATCCCATCCCTATTGAGTTCTCTATGATGTCATTTGATTACTCAAGAGGACCTGACATAAATATGCAGTAATTGTTATTATTCTTAAGTGATCCACCATGAAGCATCGAGGGACGGGAACATGGCAGAAATAACCTTGTAAGATATTCAGCAGGAATTTCTTTTAGGAACTAGCACAATAAAATGTTTTGCATTAATTTCTTTATGGTTATTCCCGTTTGGAGTCGTGCATAATGGGAACAATAACATTTAATTGCACCAATATGTACTGGTTACGTTGCTTCTGCAAGGAATGAAGTAGTAATACTTCGTGCGGCGACGGAAGTAAAAGTACTCTGTCCAGCTCGTTTTTCTAGGCCACCGCTTTTTGCAAATTATCGTTGCTGCGTTCGGTTTCGAGCGCTGGTGGAATTTGGTGGAACTGCCATCCGCCAACTCGTATTAGCGTAGGCTGCAGGTACTCCCTTCCGGTCCTCGTTTATTACATTGACGATAAAAGTCGTCTTGTTTTCTATGATGAACATCTATCCGATTTACTTTAAAATCGACGTCTCTGAGAAGAAATTCTGAACATTGCATCTATCCACTGAATTCTATTGAAACTCCATACATCTATTTCGTTTCCTATCCTACTATGTACAAAAGAGTTAGTTGCAGTAAATCTCTCCTTCTGTCTGTCCGTCGGTCTGTTCGTCGGTCTCTTCATCCGTAGAAGCATTTTATAGACGTCGCGCAATGACGTCCGAGTTCAGAAGACGTGTCGCCAACGTCGTGCAACGGACGTTGGAAAGAAACGGAAACGAAACGTTCAGAAACGTGTTACTCGCTTCGTGTAGCGAGCGTTCGGATTTGAAAAACGTGTCACCAACGTCGTGCAAGGGTCAGCTACTGTCCTGTCCGTCCGCCTGTCCATCCGTCAGTCCGTCTGTCTATTCCATTTCATTAACGTGGCGCAACAGACGTCCGAGTTCAGAAGACGTGTCGCCAACGTCGTGCAACGGACGTTTGGATTCAGACGCGTGTTACTTTCGTCGTGTCCCAAGTGTTCGGGTTCAGAAGAAGTGTCACCGATGACTCAAAACGGGTGTCGAGATTGAGAAGACGTGTCGTTGACGTCCTGAAACGAGCGTACAGATTCAGTGAACATGTCACCCACATCGGGTCGAGAGTGTCCGGATTCGTCGTGCAACGATCGTGCGAGTTCATAAGACGTGTCATCAACGCCAGCGAAGGGGGAACCTAGTAAAGGGGGCACCAGTAATGGGAGAGCAGTCGTGTCAAAGACGTCATTCCACATGTGTCAGGGTGCAGAAGAATTGTCAAAGACTTCGTGGCAACGTCGTGACATGTGTCACAGATGTTATGCAATATGTGTTCGAATTCAGAAGACATAACTCAGACATCATACAGCGTGCCGTGGGATTTTCAGAAGGCTTTTTAAAAGCTTCGTGCAACGAGCGTGCGCGTGCTTGACTCTCACTATGTTTCTCTTCCCGAGTAATAGGTTATTGGCGGGGGATGGGGGGTAAATAAAGGAACCAGAGAAATATTATTGCCGTAGTACAGTTAACAATATCGAACGGTCTTAAAATACCGATTGATTTTTTTAAATATTTCTGCAGATTAAGCACTTAGAATTGAGTCTCTGAGGATCGGTTGCTCACCACTAAAGAGCGGGTTCTTCGGAGTATAAATCGCGTACGTGCGATGGAGGCAGGACAGGCTTCATATGAGCAGTTTTCCACTACCATAGCCCGCTATACTATTCAATACAGTGGAATCACTTTTTTACTGTAATGAAACTGAGATGGCCTAAAGAACAAAGAAAGACGGTCGGGGGTGTTCGATCGTCGGGGCTTGGGGCGAAGCCCCCAACCAGACGTTTGGCGGCCGCAAGGCTTTTGTATTTCACCAAGCGGTACAATCTGAATTTCATCTATCATCTGACTTCTCATGATGGTTGCCCACAATTACATAGGTGACGTACTAGCACGCACATTATTTTATGTGAAAGACGTGGAGTGTGTTCTAAGCGAGCGGTGGTGCTCTGCTAAAAGGAGAGAAAATTCTTCTCATAGATGCATGGTATTACCATCAAGTTGTTCGATCGAAAGCTTAAAAGTCCTAACGGGAAAGGAATACGGCAGGGAGACCCGATTTCTCCTGAGCTATTCACAGCGGCACTTCAAGGTGCCATGGAGGACTTGAACTAAAGGCTACCTTGTGGACGGTAAACGGATCAGCAACCTTCGATTCACCGACGATATTGTTCTCATCACGCCAACATGGCAGAAGTAGAAGAAATGCTGAACGACAGGCATGAAGATTGGATTGAACATGAATATGTCCGAAACGCAGTTTATGGTCAACCAGTGGTGTGACCCGGAACTCGTAAGGTTAAATGAAGTCGCTGAACAGGTCGACTCCTACGTCTATATGGGAAGAGAGCTAAACATGAGTAACGACCTTGCTCCTGAAATCGCCCGCAGGAGACGAGCAGCATGGGCAGCCGTCAATTCGATTCGCGAAGTCACCGGTCAGGTCAAGGATGCCGGCCTCAGGGCCTCGATATTCAACGCCTCTGTACTGCCTGCGATGTGCTACGCGACGGAAACCTGGCCCGACAACAAGACAATCGCCAGAGCAATGCAAACTACGCATCGTACGCTGGAGGGATGTCTTCTGAGGACAAGCCTTCAGCAATGGCAAGAAGGCCTACGAAGCTCGGAGCTAAGGGAGAAGTCGCAATTAGCAGACCCGCTGCAGTACATGAAGAAGTCTACATATCGCTGGGCCGGACTTGCTTCGACGAAAGGACGATAGATGGAGTCTCCGTGTCACAGAACGGCTCCCAATAGACCATAAGAGACCGCCAGGACGACCGCCAACAAGATGGGCAGACTCATTCTCAAGATCTTTCAGAGAGCCGAGCCTGCCTCTCAGGATGCGAACTGACAGAGATCGAGCGGTCTGGAAGATTTGTGGTCCCCGCTGAGAACACCTCCAGCCGACGAAGTATCAAAGTAAGTAAGGTGCATAGTTTTGTATGCCAAGCAAACAGCATCGCATATTTGTAGCGATCTTCATATTTCGTAATTCATTTTGTACTGTAGAGAGTGGTAGTGTCCGTTCCTCCACATGGTGCCACTGGAAACTGCTCGTCTTTGTGGGCTAAGCTGAACACGGACACTCGAGAGCTGGCGACAAGCCCTTGGGTCAGGACGGCCTACGAGCACCCATGTCACATGGCATGGTGTATGAATGTCCACGATTTTGGAGATAGTGGTACGGCGTCCGCGGGAGCCGGCGCGCTAGCAAACCCGGCGAGCGTGTGAAGTATGCGAGAGTCTCTGATGCGAGGACGGCGTCAGAGACTCTCATATAATTCTCACACACACTCGCGGTCTGGGAGGGGGGGGGGGGGTCGAAAGTCCCGACACGTAAGCAGGGCCCGCGTTGCTACGCTGAATGTGGGTACGTTGACGGGCCGCTCGTGCGCAGGAGACGAGGTGTTCTGCATCAAGTCAAGGGACATGGGACGTGGCTGCAAGGCCGTTCTATGTGGAAGCAGCAGGACCACCAGGGATGTCGGAATAATCGTCTAGGAACGATCTCGTGACAGGATTATAGGTTAGCACGCTCTGACAAGCGATTGACGAAGGTCGTTGTCGCTGCTAAGGAGCGACTCCACCACTTCTTCTCGGCGTATGCTCCGCAGACTGCCTGCTCCGATCAAGCAAAGGATGAGTTTTGGAGCGTGCTTGATGAGAAGACAGCAGATGTACCGTCGAAAGATGTCAACATAGTCGCTGCTCATCTTAATGAGCTGTTGCAGCAAACATGTCGATGGAGTTTGCTGACTCTGTCAGAGTACACCAGGATTCTAGGCTCATTTCACTCCTGTTTGTTGTCGTGGTTGAAGCCTTTACTTCAGAAGCCAAGGTCCCCTCGAGCGGCAGGTACAAGCTTGGTGCGACCGCTTGGAGATACCAGCTGGTGTCACGCGCATGGACCGCATACGAAACGATGCCATTCGGCGAAGGTGCGCGAAGCTCGCTTGCGATGGTACGGCCACGTTCTGCATGGAGAGGAAGACAACATCCGTAAGATAGGCCTTGACTTCGAGGTAATTGGAAGGCGGCCTAAAAGGCGCCCGAAGCAGCGCTAGTCTGACAAGTTACATATGGACTTGAAAGCAGCTGATGTCGCCCCTGATCCAGCGCTGGATCGGGAAAAGTGGCGTGATGGCATCAGAAAAGCGGACCCCGCTACAAGCGGGACAGCCGCTTAAGAAGAAGAAGAAGATTTCGTGCCATAAGCAACAATTTTTTTATTCAGATTAGTGAGCAAACTCTGGATTACAGAACATTTAAAACTTTTTGGTCTAGAAAATTCGTTACTTAATGGAATGAAAGGTTGCTAAAAAGTTTCTATAAAATAGAAGAATTGAATATAAGTAGCGCTACTATAATTCGGTCTATGCTTATTATTTTTATAATCTAAAAAAGTTATATGTTTCTCGACGCAACTTCTCCTAGTACCTCAGACGTACACTTACAGCGTCGCGAAAGTGCATACTTCGGTTGTGCGACGTTTTTTCGAGATCAGTCGATCAGTACAGGGAGCTAGTGACCTAAAATCGCATCAGCAAACAGAATGTTTCAATCGTTCTGCTCACTGACACAGTTGTATTGGAAAATCGTACCATAAGCGAAACCTGCAATTTTGCATCACTAGAAGTTCGCCCTTTCATAAGCAATACCGCCGTGCTTTTGAGGACTAATATAACTACTATGTTTTCCGTCTGTAAAACACAATCCGCAATGGTTTCAAGTAGATTCAGTTATGTACTACGCTCCGAATAAGCCTTCACATCCAATTTTGCAGTACTTGTGGAATGTCGTGCATATCTGGAAGAACCCATTGAATGCAAGGCATGTAAATATAATTTTGTAGAGAACGTTAGAGAATCGAGAGTGTATTTTTAGTAGTAGTAGTCGCTGTGGGGCCCAAAGTGTCAACGTGAGCCTGGGCAAACTCATAGACTTCGCACTTCGATGGAATTCTCAAATAGCAGGTGCTGATAGCAAAACTCAATATTAGCCTCTCTAGCGTCGCAAAGTTAGCACTGAAAAAGTCTACGTGAAAAGGCAAACTCACGATGCAGTCAATCGATACAATCAACGTTCTCAAAATCTTTCCTCTAGTAGGAAAGGAAATCTGGTAACTTTCGACGTTCGAAGCAAAATTGCCCTGGAAAACTTATTATTTATCAAGTTTATGCCACGCACTCGTCCGTTACTCAGGAATTACTACTTGTTCGTACTTGCATATGTCATTCTCGTTGGGTTGGAAACACTTGCAAATCATTTTCTCACGCATGGCTTTTTTGTCCTGCACTACGATCTCTTCCTAACAATAACTATGTGGAAGTACTGGCTTAGTGATGCACGCGTCTGAGCGAGAACTGCAGTTTGCACAGTTTACAACTTGCAACGCTCTGCTCTACTGTGCCAGACACCAGCCTGTTCTGCAGCATACCACCGGACACATCATCAGACATGGAGATAAATTTCGCCCGAAAATTGGCGCACCTGTGACGTCAGACTCATTCAGTTTCGGCGACGTTGCTTGACCGTGCATGAAGACATGTTCGCGACGGCGTTTTTACTTCGCACGACAAAGGGTCACAGTCGGTGTGTGGATCTGTCAGGAGGAATAGCATCAGCCGTATCACTTCGCATCACCGACGCATCGACCTCTTCCGTCCACTCTTTGGACAAATCTTTTTTCTAATCCTATTTCAGCATTCTTCGCTAGCTGAATTTGCGGTTTTCCTTGAAAATCTACGTCCTGCACAGATAAAGTGATATATTTTGATGGCCGTATATTAGATGGCACGCATAGGATAGGAGACTTACGCTTTTATGTATTCCTCTCGAAAAAGGCTCACAATTTTGCTGACTATTCAGATAAAAACTAAATGTCTGGTATTTTCTATAAATCTTTCCCACTTTTCTTGCAACGTAAAGAATTTTCAAAGAATATCTCACGAAAGTATTTTAGACAATTTTCGTGGCGCATCAAACAATCGTAAATTCATTGAATTTTTAAAATATAATATTGACTGGCGATGCTTTATCTCTACCTCATAGAAAGAATTGGCTATATAGCGGCACAAGATGTGTAAAGTGGTGAACAAATTCCGCTCGAAGCTTTGATTTCTGAAGACAAGGTTTACACTTTTCATATCAAACCAAACATCTCCCAAGTCGAAACGAACTTTCACTTCATAAAGACTGTCTGGGAAAGTCAGAATAATTTTTTGAGTAAGGAAAATTTTGTACTTTCTGTGAAGAAAGAAAGAAAACTTTCTTTGAAACGTTTTAATCAGCCTGCTCCAATTTTTCATTTTTTAACAGAAAAATATGTACTTAATTAATGATTGGGTTAAAGCGCAGAAACGCAGCAATTATTTGGTGTATTAAAGGAAGCGTCGCGCTGCGTGCTCGACTAGCTTTTCGCAGTTTTTACTTATTGATAATCTACCACTATATAATTGAGTTAGCGGTCGATGACGTGTGAGTGATCTATCATTAGAGCGCTGGAAAAATCTGCAATTTAATCTCGGATATTGCTGCAGCAGGGGAAGCGCAGCCTTTTTCTGCTTAGCACAACAGCACCTGCTCGCGCTTCTGAGCGTCCAGGTTCAAAAGCCGTGCCGCCGACTTCGTGCCATGAGCTTGAGAGGGCAACTTAATTGGGGTAGAGAACTAAGGAGGATGGGGGGGGGGGGGGCGGGAGGCGATGGAGCGACTAGGAAGAAGGGACCTGGAAGCGGGACCAGGACGGGGATCCAGCAAGAAGGGAGCCGTAAGCGAAATCATACATTTAAAAAGGAATCTTCCATCTGCGCAGCCCCTCCATACTCGACACAGCGACAGTTGCGCCCGCTTCTGAGCTTCTGGACCCCGAAGACGGGTCCCCTACGTCG
This sequence comes from Heligmosomoides polygyrus bakeri, assembly GCA_947359475.1. NCBI lineage: Eukaryota > Metazoa > Nematoda > Chromadorea > Rhabditida > Heligmosomidae > Heligmosomoides > Heligmosomoides polygyrus. The sequence goes on from OX375870.1 coordinate 71,912,471, forward strand.
TGCAGCAAGGGTCTGGAGTCAGAAGAGCTGTCACCGACTTTGTGTGACGAGGAGCCGCTCTCAGAATTCAGTAATATCCCATGCTGAACGGAAAATTTTACCCTCGCGAGGTATGTTTGTCGTTCAACATGGGATGCTGCTGCAGCGGAAGCCTCATCCTGCTTGACACAGCGGCAACTGTGCGCGTTTCACCGCGTCTGCATGCAGAAGACGGGTTCCCTACATCGCACAACAAGCGTTTGGAGTCAGAATAGGTGTCACCGACGTCTGCAGTGAGCATGCAAGGACCACTAAGGGGGCGGCGGAGAAGAGCTGACCAGCAATTAGATCCAGTAAGAAGAAACGAGTGAAGGGAAGCTGGCGTCCGGAGTTTTACTAAATGTTTTTTTTTGGCAAAAGATTACTATAACGTTCACGGAGAACCTCAATTCTATTTTGGAAGACTCTCGTTTTGATTTGGAAGATGCTCAGTTTGATTACAGTGTATATCTGTATATCTTGTTTGGAAGAGTGTCAAGTTTGATTTAAAAAAGTGCTCAATTCTGTTTTAAAAGTGTCCAAGTTGATTTGAAAGGTGTCCAATTTGAAGAGACATGGCATATGTTTTTTACTGCTGGGGTGCAAATTGGTGAAGAAACAGCATTAGAACACATATCCTATTGTAAGTTTTTCTTGTGCTCATCTGACTAACAATGAGGGTGAAAGCAGGCTGAAATGTGCTTGAAAAGTGCAGGTGATTCAAATGTGCATACGAATTCTTTCTAAACAGTGAAGACTGCCTAAATCAGAATTTGGGGAAGCAGCTCTTTTAGATTTCCTAAAATGAGTCACCACTTGATAATTCATATGTATTCATGTATAGAACACCCTTTCCGTTTTAACGTGTTTGAAGAAGAACGGCCTTACGAAGGCAGTCGCATCCTAACAGGAGCTGGCCATCCTAACGCTCTCTTATGCGCAGTTTTATCTTTTATAAAATCACATACCATAGCTAAGCAGCAATGAAATTTTTACCCCCCCCCCCCCACCAAAAGAGAGTTCGTAGGCGGGGAGAAGGTTCAAGGAATTAATGTGCTGCCCCTGTGTTTAGAGATACCTCTAGTTTTAATCATAACTTTGACAAAAATCTAGTCCAAAGAGCAAGAAAATATGTTGACTTCGACCCCTTGTTCCAAGGAGCTTCATCCAGATCGGGGTCTTTCCCTTACATCTTATCAGATCACTTTCTCTTTTTTATTCCTCCACTGCTGAGTCTTCTGCTTGCCTTATGGAATTACTCTGGTCGTTGATGCGGGCGTTGCCTTTTCCGAAAGTGCGCAACCTCTTGAGGTACTGACTTTGACCGTGCCTCCTCACTGATGGCCCTCTTCTCATCCAGAAGAATTGCATGTCGCCTTCGAGTAGAGCGTCTTAGAGCAACCACTTCAGGTGGATGCAATTAGGGAGTTCGGATGCAGACGCACGATGAGCCCACTATGAGCGAACCAGATGCGCGCACTGCACGTGGACGATGCATATCGATCCGCTACCGTCAACTTGACTATGAACACTTGTGAGCGGCGCGCAGAGGAATGCGCTGCACGTTGTGAAGCGCCTTTTCGTGACTGTGAACGGCGACGTAGAAAACTAGGTGTGATGGAGAAGCATCGGCGGTGTCTGGATTCTCTTCAACTTCGGACCAGGATTGAACCATGGTCCTTTTGAACATGAATTTCTTCTCCCAGAAGCATTATAACCGAAGTACTGTTACATCTAATGCATCTCAACCAGAATTGGCTTGTTTCACTGCTCATGTAAGCTGGCCTGTTCTGCAGAAAAAGAACTGCGTAAAGGCGGGCATAGAGTTTAAGAGAGGCGCTTTAAGTGTAGTGGACTGAAGGACTATATGTCGTTGTTAAAGTCAGAATTTTTTTACACCCCATGGATTTCTTGGGATTTCAAATCGCTGTAGTCAGCGCATGAAAGTTCTACTGCATCTTAACGACAAATCACAATATGCAAACTGTAGAGCTCATTGAGCACACATTGTTAGGTGCGCAACTACGCAATTGAAGTTCAATTCACTTTGTCTAAGATTTTTTTCATGACTGGAATGTCTTCAAAACGTTTCTTCACATCTATATTGTAGTGCTTTTTTCGCTATCTGATGCCGCTTGAATTTTTGGAAAGGGTCCAAATGCAAGAATTAACGGCAATTATATAGATGACTACCGAGAAGCCAACGAAGAGCAATTACGGGAAGTTCTACATATTGTTTATGTTGATTCGGAAGAAAAGGGCTGCTGAAGCCCATAACATGATCGCCGGGGTCTGTGGTGAAGATGACATCACTGCCAGAGCTTGCAGGAGATGGTTCAAGAGATTTAGAGGAGGAGATTTTGACCAGGAGAAGAAGAACCGCGGAAGACCACCCCAACAGTTCGAAAACGATTAGCTGCAAGCTTTACTCGACGCCCAAACGCAACAGTAGCTAGCCGACTTCCTAGGTGTAACTCGCCAAGCAGTTTCGAAACGTTTCCATGAAATGGGCAAGACTCAGAAGGGAGGTCGTGGGTGCCACATCAGCTGACGCAACGACAGCAAGAAACCCGAAGAACCATGTGCGAAATCCTGATTGAGCGGCAACGAGCGGTCGTTTCTGCACCGTATCATCACCGGGGATGAAACATGGATCCATTTCGACAACCCGAAGTGGAAACTCAATGTGTTGCTCTGTATTTGGTGGGATCAAAAAGGGATTCTGTGCTACGAGTTCCTCCAACCTGGGTAAACGGTGACAGCTACTCTCAACAGGGAACAACTAAAAACCAGAGTCAAGAAGTAGCCAGGAGACGACCAGAATGGTCCACTACATAGACATGAGTGCCCAATATTGTTCCATGACAATGCCCGGCCTCATGTTGGAATGCTCGTAAGAGAAGCACAGGGATAAACGAAGTGGAAAGTTTCAACCCACCGGCCATACATTCCAGACATTTCACCATCTGGCAATCACTTATTCAGATCAATGACTCATGGCGTAGCGGAGAAGAACTTCACTAAACACGAAGACGTTCAACAACGGTTTCACGAATGGATCGCCTCGAAAAATCCAATTTTTTACGATGGAATTCACAAGCTGCTTATAAATTGAAATATAATGTTGCTGTTCATAATGGTAATTATAGTTAATAAAAGTTAGTTGAAAAGAATTCGGAAATTTCTCTCCTTCTAACTCGTAAACACGAACTCTCATAGTTGCGCACCTAACACATTGTTGTTGTGTTGTAACTGTTGTGATGCTCAAATTGCTGTACTGCTAATATCTACAGTACACGTTTGTTTCAATTGTAGCATTTAATTTTCGAAATACGATATTATTCTAAATTGCATAGCCGCATAGAATAAATCGAAAGAGAGAAAAGTCTGCGTTTTTCAGACCTCATATGAATGAGCTATTGGTTGTGCTTCGTGCGCATACAGAATCATTCTAATGTTATGTGACATCCCATTTGTTGACGTTAGTTATTTTGTTGGGAGCAGCTGATGATCTGTCAATATTTTTACCGCTTAACGCAGCTTTTCGGTTTTGCCAAGAGGACTGCTTTGTTATCGGTCTGGGAATGCAACTGAACAGCTTCACTAAAAATGGAAAAAAAAACGAGTGGCTGTCTGCTCATTTGGGAACAGCTGCTGTTAACGACTGTGCAGAATCGTGTCGTATTACCAACATTAAATGTTATAATTGCAATGTGTACTGTAGTTATTGGCAGTACAGCCACTAGAGCATCTAACAATTATTTGGAATTTATACTAAGTGAGCTCTGTAATTTGCACAGTGGAATAAATTGTGATTTGTCCTCCAGACGCAGTACAACTTTCGTGCACTGACTATAGGGATTTTAAATGGGTCTCATCGGGTTTAAAAATTTATTTTTGGCTCCAACGATGACAGTCCTATATACTATTATCCTTCAGCCACTCCCCTTACAGCGCCTCTCTAAAATACTATACCCGTTTTTACGCAGTTCTTTTTCTCCCAGAACAGGCCTGTTTACATTTCCAGCTAAACAAACTAATTCTATAATAGATGAGATGCTTCATATATAGCACTACTCCCATTATAATGATCTTGGGAGAGGAAGTTCACTTCAGAGGGTCCAAGATTCATTTCACACACACAGAGAAATTGAAGAGAATCCGGTGTTTCGTCATCAAGCCTATGTACCTTCCTATGCCGTCGTTCACCGTCACGAAAAGGCACTTCGCAATATATTCTAAACTGCAGGGTCAACTCTACAAGATGCAGTAGGGCGAACGCTCAGCTATCAGGATAAGAGAGTGAACAGGAAAAATGTGTTAATGTAGCTGGAACTCATCGCACGAGTGGAGTGTGCATCCAATGCTTTCTTTGATGAAAAGTTTTTGAGCCATTCTGGGAAGAGTCTTCACTTTTGAAGAACTTCCAGACGTAAATTTAAAACATAGTAATTTTGTCCACAGTAATCTTCAATGCTTTTCTAAACATATCCCCCACACTCCTTGTTTTGGTGCTAGTGGGAGAATCAGAATCTGTCCCATAGGCTTATAATAATAATATAACACTTTTTCATATTTGAATCTCGTTGTTTAAGAGCTTCAAGAGCGTTGAAGAAGTCGTGAAGAAGACGAAGGACGTCCGACTCCGTGCCTACCTATTCGACTCCACTGTTCTTCCTGCTCTAAGGCCCCGTTTATACTTCCGACGCCGAGCGATGCGACGGCATGTAAAGTAGCCAAATTGATCGCGTCGCTCAATCAATATGGCCACTATACGTGGCGTCGCGTCGCTCGGCGTCGAAGTATAAACGAGGACTAACATACGCCTCAGAGACCTGGGCCATACGAAAGCAGGATGAACATGCGATCAGCGTCGTGCAGCGTGGAATCGAGAGGACGACGCTCGAAGTGACACGACTCACGCAAGTGAGAGAAGGCCTCCGGAGTTCCGGGCTTCGCCGACGTTCGAAGATCAGAGACGCTGTCGCATGGGCCAAGTCGTCGAAAATTAGGTGGGCCGGCCACGTAGTGCGATCCGCAGACACCCGCTGGACGAGAGCCACCACCGACTGAATTCCGCGGGATGTCAAGAGAACACCAGGACGCCTACCAACGCGTTGGTCGGACTTCTTCGTGAAAACCCTGAACGACCGATGTTACGCTCTTCGTGTGCCTCGAGCGAGAAGGATCCATTGGACCACTCTAGCATGCGACAGGGACGAATGGAGACGCTGCTGGCGCCCGCTTGAGCAAGTCAATGAACAACGGGACGACAGGTGATACAGGTGATACAGGTGTTTAAGAGCAAAATGCACATTCCGGTAGAGTGACGATTATAGCAGCAGAACGAAAAGGACACGGTGAGGGTTTCTCGTCCGTCTGCCCATTTCGCACCGGCAATAGACTAGCCATGAAATCCTCTATCTCCGCTTTTTGATATTAATCGTCTATCATCTTAGAAAAAAGTTCCCACTCTGCACAACTCATAGTAGAAATCTGATATCGCTTTTGAAACAAGTGAGGAACAAATTTCCATAAAAGGGGCGGCGACGCGAACTGCAAAGCTACCACATGATCTCAAAGCTCTCGATAAGCCAGGAGGAGTGAGCACGTTATGAGAAATACTGCTCGCTCGTGATCCCTATTGTGTAGGCAGACGACCTTTTAGAATGTGTCAAATTTGGTTCATTCTTTCCGTTTTTATAGAACTGCGTTTTTGTTGCAGTGTTTATGCCGGTAGAATTAAATAGAGAGCGTCCCAAGAAATAAATATAGGCAGTGCTTGAAAGACGTAGCATTGCTGCCAATAACGCTATCAGATAACATTCTTGTAAAGGAACAGGAAAATAGAGAGTTCGTGACCTGTGATCGGTGGGGGTTGCGCCATACTCTCGCTGGTAATTTCACGTTTGAAGCTCAGATGAAGTGACGTGATATTGATATGATATTTATTATATTACGCTGTATAAGTCACAAACGGAAAAGAAATTGATGGTAGATGGTCGCGTAAAAACACCCTAAGTGACGTCTGGGTACGAGCGGTGATCATGACCACACAACCTTCACTGAACCATTTCGACCATAGTCTGCCGTAATCGAGAGAAGTTTGAAAACGGACATGAGATTCGTGATTAGCGCCTATAACTACCCTCTAAGCGAAGCTTGGATGCAATTTTTTTCTGGCGAAGCTTTTCGTTTTGTTATGGTGTGCTTCGATCGGGGGCAGACATAACTCCAACGCCGCACGAACCCCCTGGCGTCGCGCACGGTGAGCGACGAAATTGGACGAGTTGTCGCGGTCCGATGCTTCCGACGTCTACAAACGCTTCCTACAAGGACATGCGGCATGCATTTGCCTTATTTCAACGTTTCTTGGAGATTGTATATGAAAGTGGTTTCAATAGGACGATCAGCGACAGTTTATACAGGAATGCTGGTCATGCGGATGGTTTCTAGCATCAGTATTTGCCATCTACAACTTCTTCGGTCAATTTTTACCCGTGATTATAGTTATACTACGGAAATAGGTCACTATCACCCATTCTCTGATCAATTGCCCTACTGCAGACTGTTGCCTACCACATTCTGTGGGATCATAAGTTCCTTGCTAGAAATGTGGTCTGGGAACTTAAGCACTGAGAACATTTTGTGCTCCGCGGCTAACCATGCATCACCGAGCGCACGTCCCCGTTTCAGCGCCGCGATGTCGCACGCGGCTAGCGCGCAACGTCGCGTTGGAGTTAGGTCCTGGAGCCATTGCTCATGCATGCTGGATCTTTTTCGTGAAGTGGCAAGTTTTTGCGTCATCAGAATACGAACTACCACGCCTTTCCTCCCACACTGCCGCCTTTCAAACCATTGCGCCACGGCAGCTCAGCCGCCGCGGTGTTTGCCACCCACTTAAGCTTAAAGTCGGGTGATAAGCCGACTTAGAGCTTAGATGGAGTGAAAACAAGACAAAGTGGAAATGGTTCACAACTCCTCCTTTGCAGATAAGGAACGCATTCTTAAAAGCTGCTTCGGAAGCTGCATACCGTTATATACATACATCTCATATCAATGTGCCGCTGTTGGTATCCATCTCATGTTAGACGTGCTGCAGGTGTAGTTTTCGCCTACAGCTAAGTGGAAAACTACGATGAGATCTCTTTGTTAAAAAAAAACTGAGACATGCGCGTAGTTCCCGTATATTCAGTGTATGGTTTGAAATTTGGAGCAGTACATGGCGTAACCTGAACACATTTTATAGCGCTTGACATTTGCACTGACGACGTTGACACACTGACAATCGCTTTCTACTTCATTTTAAATACGACCTTAACAGCCAACTCTTCTCGATAGCTTAGCTGTAAACAAAGATCGTCTTCCGATCTGTATTTCAAGAGCGTCTGCTTATAAATAGATAAAAATCTGATATTTTCTATTAACAACTTTCATTGTTCAACAGCAAAATCTAGTGTTATACACATTTAGTCCAAATCGATCTACTCCAAAATAGTAAGCTTTGAATGAGAGCATGGCACAATCAACACGTTTCCATTTTGCGGCGCTTTCATACAAGTCTGAACTTTTTCAACCCTTACATTTAGCTATGTGACTGCCCTTTAAAGGGTGCTTGCAATTTCAGGGAAGCCCTTAGCACTATCTCTCAGAATTTTGATCTCTATGGCCATAAATGTAACGGGAATAAGACGCAGTCTCCAGGAGTCCCTGGTCACACGCGCATCACATACCAATTTATTTGGTTCGATTCGCACCCAGGGCAATCACGCCCTGAAACCAAAGAGGCTGTTGAGTCTCCAGACTCTATTTATCGCCTACAAAAGGATACAATTCGAAGTTGTGTTCTAACCAGGATACTATCTCAACAGTAGGTCGGAACGGCGCAAGTGTTGTATATGGGCAGAACCGCCTCTCTCTGGGTAGTAACAAACTGCAGGTATCTCGACCCCAATACAACTCTGCGCAGAGTTAGGGGCGACGGAAGTCGCGGGTTGGCGCCCTGTTGATTCACGTGCTCCACAGCTGACAGGCGCGCGCGGGATGAGGGCTCGTATCGCGGCTAAGCGCAGTGCTCAGGTGGCGTAGTAGGGAGGAGCTCGAGCTCCTAAACGCGGGGTCGGGGGTTTGGATCCTGCAGACTGCGTTCGTTTTGCACTTTTGCAAAATCTATGTTTATCATATAAGTAATCCACCTAGGGGTATTATAGTGTGTTATAGAGCACGTTTACATATAACATACCACCCATACAGATAACAAGGCTGGTCCAGGCAGGGTCACCGATTTCGCTGAAACTTTGTCTAGGGGTTATTTGGGGTGCTGATCACGAATCTGACATCCGTTTTTCACGATTCTGTCTCTACCTGCCGTCATCGGCAGAAACTTTAAGAATGTAATCCTGTGCCTTCCTGTATCTATATTGTTCAGCCGAATCGTGAAAAACGAATGTCAGATTCGTGATCAGCACCCCAAATAACCCCCCTAGACGAAGTTTCAGCGAAATCGGTGACCCTGCCTGGACCACCCTTGTTAACGGTATGGGTGGCCTCCGACCGAATCGTGAAAAACGAATGTCAGATTCGTGATCAGCACCCTAAATAACCCCCCTAGACGAAGTCTCAGCGAAATCGGTGACCCTGCCTGGACCACCCTTGTTAACGGTATGGGTGGTCTCCGACCGCATCGTGAAAAACGGATATCAGATTCGTGATCAGCACACCAAATAACCCCCCTAGACAAAGTTTCGGCGAAAATCTTTTTTTTACCGAAGTCTTGTCGGTGGAGTCGGAACTTTTTACTAGTGCCACCAAATATCTATCGTTACATAACTACAGCTTCACACAAAATAGGCTTAAAATAAGTGACACTCAGAAGTGAACATTTTAGCTAATCTATAGTTTGAAGCATATGTTATATGTAAACATGCTCTATAACACACTATAGTACCCCTAGGTGGATTACTTATATGATAAACATAGATTTTGCAAAAGTGCAAAACGAACGCAGTCTGCAGGATCCAAACCCCCGACCCCGCGTTTAGGAGCCCGAGCTCCTCCCTACTACGCCACCTGAGCACTGCGCTTAGCCGCGATACGAGCCCTCATCCCGCGCGCGCCTGTCAGCTGTGGAGCACGTGAATCAACAGGGCGCCAACCCGCGACTTCCGTCGCCCCTAACCCTGCGCAGAGTTGTATTGGGGTCGAGATACCTGCAGTTTGTTACTTCCCAGAGAGAGGCGGTTCTGCCCATATAGAACACTTGCGCCGTTCCGACCTACCGTTGAGATAGTATCCTGGTAAGAGCCTCCAATGCTGTATCGGCCTTTTCGCTAAAAGTATAAATTTATAGTTACGATTTTGCTCAGAGATCCCTGCCACATAGCACATACCATGACTGGTGGTGACTCTGGCACTATCCTTTCCAGACAAGCCTTACTATAATTTTCCTCCAAGCACCGCTCAACCACGAGGTTTCACTTCGCTTCACAGAAAAGGCGGAAATTCCACCGAGACCCTCGGCTATTCGTAGAGCCCCTTTCTTCGACTCTCTCGGACTCTGTCCATTTGGCCAGTTCTGCAGCGCTTCCTGCGATTTTGTGGGCGATGATGGTGGTATGACACGCAGCTGACTGCTTCAGCAGACGACAGTGGGCGAGTGCCACCAGCTAGGCGGAGGTCAGTTTCCGCCGCTTCAGCTCCTCATCGTCACTCCTCACGCCTTCTGCTTTTGCACCGGCGCACGATCGCACCTCTCGTCGGCTAATCCACAGTACCACGGCACCAAGCTAGTTCTGTAAGAAGGCGACACAGGGAGTTAAAGACGAGGATTTCTTTAGTTAGTGACACATAGATTCTGACGAAACCCCTTGTACAGTTGGTTTGCGCTATTAAGTCAAGCCGAAAATTCCACCGTTTCCGACTTCCACCAGGGGTTGCGCAGTTACGATTTACGATTCACGATTTACGGCCATTTTTGTCAATTTCTTTTACGATTTACGATTTACTACATTTTGGGTCGTGAATTTTCGTAAATGTGATCCTTGATCAACATCCAACTGGCGACCAAATTTAGGTGGACTGGGTTACAAAGATGTGTCCACTCTAATGGTCTCTCTTATAGCTCATTCCTACTTCCCGTTATAGTTGATTTTTGATGATTTGATATGTTACTGTGTTGTACAATACCGTCCCGTTCACAAGCAGAATCCGATTTCTCTCTTCGCTTGACTAACTTTTCCATTTCTCCAACATTTTAAGGGCTCCCGTTTGCAAACGGACAGACTCAATAGGAGAAACAAGTGCAATACAATGTTTAAAAAACCTGCCTAGAAAGCTGGGGAGGCGGGGCTCCTCCGTTTCCGGTCCAAAGCTAGCAAGGCACATCGCGTTCGTACTGCCGAAGGTTGTTCCATTTCAGCCCATAGTCTGTGTTTTGTTTGTATTTATATATTTGATATTCTCTGCTATTTTCGCGCACCGTAACTTGATCAGTATCGATTGATGGTAATCTCTACTTCAAAAACGAATTTCGGAATCGTGATGAGCGACCTCGACTACCTCCAGGGCTAAAGTTTTGACCGCCTTTCGACATCCACAAAAAATCTGTAGTTTGATCAGTATCGATTGATGGCGATTGATACTTTAAAAACGAACTTTAGATTCGTGTTCAGCGCCCGCGATTACCCTAGGACTAAAGTTTTCGGGAAGGTAGAAGAAGTCTGGATATTTTCCGCTATTTTCGTGCCTAATTTCCTACCCCCTCCCTATTTTATGACTAATTTCTTCCGCGGCGGCGCCGATCGATAGTATGACTCAGCGCTTGGGGCGTTATTATAGAGTAAGATGATAGAAGAAGTCTGGGTATTTTCCGCTATTTTCGCGCCCCGTAATTTGATCAATATCGATTGATGGCGATCGATACTTCAAAAACAAACTTTAGATTCGTGTTCAGCGATCTCCCAGGGCCGATGTTCCCAGGCAAGGAGAAGACGTCTGGGTATTTTTCGCTATTTTCGTGTCGCAATTCCCCCTATTTCCCCCCGCCCGATTTTCCCCCCGCTAATTTCTGCGGCGCCGCCGATCGATAGGATGACTCATCGCTTAGCGCATTATTATAGAGTATGATAACGTTACGTTCGGCGTATCTTTGCAAATAACAAGTGGAGAGAGGTTTCCATTTGCATTTACTTCGGATATTAGGTATAGATTTGACTTTTCTTTGCCTTGGTAATAAATAGAGAGGCCACAAGCAGTTGGAAGACATCTTTGACATCGTCTTGTACACGGTTAGATTTTTCTGCTTGAAGCATTCACAAAAATGAAACGAAAATAATACCGCATAATAAAATAATACCCACCGCGGGCCTGAAAATTACGCAGAATAAATCTGACAAGGAGAACCACCAGAGTGGCCGCGAGCTTTTGCGACGCAGTTTTTACAGGATGTAGGGTCCCGTGTGGAGAGCTCAAAACCATAGTTACTCCTTTCGGAATGCTCTTCTATAGTCGAAAAAAAGCCGTCTGGACGCGTGAGCGCGCAGCTCATAACGCCCTGCTGCCACTCAACGGCGTTTGGTCCGTTGGTGTAGTGGTAACAGGGTCGCCTCTCGGGTGCACCGAGCGGGTTTGATGGTTCGGTCCCCGGTGCCGCCAACGTTTTGCATACACCGGATCGTTATTATTATTATGCACTTGCGTGATCACAGGAGTCAATTTGTACACGATTAATGCTTTTAGTATTTGAACCTAGCCTTTCTGGGCTTTCGTTTGAGTTACCTCACAATGGATCGTATTTGCACTGTACCACATCAGCAACGATACCGTAAATGCACACAGACACATAAACTTCACGGGATAAGTATGAATTTGGTTTGATACCGGTAAGAATTTAACATTAACAATAGAACGTCCTTTTCACCCGCCGAGTGCATGATTATGTGATACAGCATCACCCGGAATTTGCTACACAGCAGAAATGGCATCTTGAAAGTAAGTAAATGGTATAGAACATCGTACGAACTGGATTCCATTCGCACGCATTTGCTTAATTGCAGATTATAAGCCAAACCTACCGCCAGCTCTGCGCTTCGGTATTCCGGCCATGTCTGGCATGCGCTTGGGTGGCGGCTGGATAAGTTGATGATCACCCAGAGCCCTTCTCTACGCCTACCGATTATGCCTTCAACGAATAAGAAGTAATGATGCCTTGTCAGGGAGAGGAGGATCGTCCCTAGCATTTGCAAGATGCTGCTGGTGTGATAAGCGATTATGTTTTAAATGTTTCATAGTTCTATATCAAAATTGTTGTTATCATTGTCAGCAATAAAAGCAGTTACTTTATGTGAGCAAGAATTTTTTATGTTAGCGACCCAATAGAATGATATAGTGCAAGTACGATCCATTGAGAGGTAACTCAAACGAAAGCCCAAAAAGGCTAGGTTCAAATACTAAAAGCATTAATCGTGTACAAATTGACTCCTGTGATCACGCAAGTGCATAATAATAATGATCCGGTGTGTGCAAAAATATTGGCGGCACCGGGGACCGAACCATCAAACCCGCTCGGTGCACCCGAGAGGCGATCCTGTTACCACTACACCAACGGACCAAAGACCGTCGAGTGGCAGCAGGGCGTTATGAGCACGCGTCCAGACGGTTTTTTTTCGACCACAGAAGAGCATTCCGAAAAAAAGTAGCTATGGTTTTGGACTCCCCACACGGGACCCTACATTCTGTAAAAATTGCATCGCAAAAGCTCACGGCCACTCTGGAGGCTCTCGTTGTGAGCTTTGTGTAGCAAAATCCTCACATTTTCGCCAACTTCACAATGAGCTATTCTCAATTTTAGGCCCCATTTAGGACTGTTGACGGCACTAGGCATAGGATTCATCAAGGGGGGGATAGTGATAGACACTGAAATATCCACTGGAAAAGCTCTACCACCAGTGAATTGACAACGAATTGAATTCGTTTTCTCAAAATTTCAGCAGAAGACAATTGCACTTACTGCTGACCTTTGTGTTTTCGAAGTGATAGATACCACTCGTTCGTTCCAGCGATAGCATTTCGTGCAGATTGTAAGTATAACAGTATTAGTGAAGACTAATGAATCTTATTATCGCGTTTATAATAAGACTCATTAGTTCAGGAGCGACTGTACCTTTGGATTAAATTGTTAGGACTTTTTGAATGACTATTTATTAAGTGATAGTAACCTGCAATAGTCAGCTCGTAGGAGAAGCATTACAGTAACCTTTCCAGCTATGTGTGGCCTCTCTCTCTCTACGCGGTTTTTATCACTTAAGAGATGTCAAGCTCCTTCTGTAGACCATGGCTATAGCAGGAATAATGGATGAGGAGCGAACTAAACCAATTCGTTTTGGGACCTACCGACTGTGGAGCGACCTAAGTTTGATTGGCTTGCGATGGGTTCGAATGAAGAACATCTGGATGAGGTGCACGCGACAGCGCGCGCCTCCTACCGAGCTTGCTCAAAAAATCTCCCTATGAAAATGCCAATGAGAATGGTAGGAGATTGAACACTCCAGCAATAACGCGTTCATTCATTCGTCAAAAGCTTGCCAGCCATAATACCAATGCTTAGATATAGGGGTTGCATACAAGTTCACACTTTACGACATCAGTTGTTTAGGAGCACATGCACTTCCTGTGGCGAATTCGAAGTGATCTGTTTTCAATGCGCAGCTGACTTATTGATTGCTTCCTTTTTTCACTCAACTCTTTCGCTCCGTCTCTTTGGTCATATCTGCTTCTTCTCTGTCTTTCTTGGAATGATTTTCTCCACAGTATCCAACATCTTCGTTATAAAATTTCAATTCCTTGAACACTCCAAATTTAATTCTCTCCTCATTCTCTTCATTTAAGAGCCAAGATCGAACTGCCCCATAAAACTTCCTCTAACTAATATGACAGATTTTTCCTTGTCCTTTCTATTGAAGGTTTATCTCTTTGTTGTCTTGTTTTGCGTTGCCGATAATGTCGTGCATAAATGACATCATTCAATCCAGGGTTTGCTTGAGTGAAAGCGAGTTGTCGATAGCTTAATAGCGTTGCTTCCGATTTCCGTTCTTAGTGATTTCCACTTCCTGTCTCTTAATGAATCTTGAAACACTAGAAGCTGCGTTCAGGCTGAAAGCAGAAGACGTTCACGTCAACAGCTTCTCCCCCTTCAGGCATTTGCTGAAATGTTAACATAATACGCCTGCCTCAGTTGGCGCGAGTCTCGTTAAGCTCCTCTGTTTAGCGGGGATGTGAGGCGGTTCCTGGAAAGACTCTTCAACTCCATTCTCCCTTTTTCTCGATTTTGAGACTTGAACATGCTGCATTAAATGGGACGCGTCGTAGGCTCTTCTCACGCAATTTCCTCCTTCTTTTGCACAAACATCGTTGTTTTTCGCTTTCTTTAATAATTGATCGCCAGATAACGGTAACGAGTTGATAAACTCGAGTACACTTCCGGTGAATGTACAGAGTACACTCGGTCAACTCCGTGCCACGTTCTAATGGGTTAAGTGATATTCACTCGGGTCGATTACCGTGGGGATGGTGCGCTTCGTAACGTGGTGACCTTTGATTTCTCCTCAACGATGACTCTATAATATGAGCTTTTGATTTCTATTAATGGCCATTGACCCTAGCAAGCCGATTCTACGATCAGTTAGGAGTATAGGATATAGCTCGCTCATTGAATTCCCCTGGAATACAATATTCCATACAGTCTAGTTCTACGGGACATCGTGTCGGCAAAAGGAATATTATTTGACCTGTAGTTACACTATACCATTTATATATATATATATATATATATATATATATATATATATATATATATATATATGTAGGATGGCCAAGTGATGACGACGTCAGTGCTTCACTCACACAGACAATCCTGGCGACAATTCATCTTCCCAGTAGGAACAAATGGCCTTTGCCGCGTGGGCAGAACTCGAAACAGGAACCTATTCGGGGTGTCCGCGACAACCGGCGCCCCTTCGGCTGCGCTACCAGTCGCTTCTCTTATCTTGTAACATTCTTGGAACGATGTTGCGCTGACGTTGCGCTGATCCAAAAGTAACTTGTGAAATAAAATTTATTGAAAAACGAGCTTCGGCGTTGTTCTTTTTAGGCTTCATAAGATTGAAATATAAAGTAACCAGATTCAAACGTACACGTGATTGAATGAGTAGGTAACGGTCATGTCAGTCATGCCAGCAAATGGGAAATTAGTATGTCTGCGAAAATGGTCTATAAAAATTTTGCGTCACATAAATCTACGCAAGCGTTTTTGGGCTTATTTTCTAGAACGCAAGAAAGCGAAAGTTATCCGATATGACGCGAAGAGATTTCGCTGTTAGTCGCCCAGCATGTTGAGATAATTACCTACATTGAAAGTGTGAGTACTATCTACATGCGTCGTAGAACACAGAATATCACACGTTTATGTGTATGGCCGTGTTCATCTTTACATCTTTACATTAACATTGTGTCTCATTTTATCAACTTCTCAATCTTTGATCTTTCCTATATTTTTAAGGGTCCATTTTGTTTGTTTGAATACTTCACTGAAGACGCAAGCCAATATTCTGCTTTAAGATTCAACCAGAGCTACAGCTTTCTAATTGTTTTGGTAGAACAGAGATGCTTCTTGTTCCAAACAGCCGCCAAGCCAACCATGGACTGGGGGTTTAATTGATAGCCGGCACTGTCCATCACTAACATTCTTCGTTCCGTGTGATGCACTGAAGGCAACAATCACACTTCAACGCAACAGATCTAATTTTCACAACAGATGAAGAAATACTTACATTTTCGCATCCACATCATTTTTTTTCATCACGTCACTTTCATAATTTCACTGTAAAGTGGTCCAATCGACCGATTTATGTTTTTTTAGAGTTTGAAACTTATAAGCACATTACGGTTTGAGGCAAAATGCAAGGTATCTAAAAAATGTAGATGCCGATTGAGATATTCTAACACTGCTGCTGGTGAAATTTTTGAAGTTGTATGAAACTCGTTCAAAAGCACATATAATAGTAACAAAAATTCTGTGAAGTGCAAATCGTCAGGACTGCGTCTTTCGGCCGAAACCTCACATTTCAGATTTGATAGGTTGTACATAGGCTGAATACTTGTTACTATTTTGTAATCCATTTGCCACAAAAATCGCTTTTTTATCGATTAGATCTCGACAGTGCACTACAACTTTTGGCGAAATGCGGGGTATCTAGGTTCACATGAATTTGCATTTTCAAGTTCTAGACATTCAAAAAATGCAAAACACAGGCAACATTCAGCCCATGCACAGCCAATCGAGTCTGAAATGTAAGGCTTTAGACGGTTGCATAGCGCAATATTGACGATTTCCACATCGCAGTATTTTTGTTATTATGTGCTTTCAGACGACTTTCAAACATCTGCAAAAACTTCACCACCAGCAGTGCCAGAACTCCTTCATCTTTTAGGATATCCTGTCCTTTGCCAAAATCCATGCGTTTTTAAGTTGTAAACTTTAAATGAAGCATAAATCAATCGATACGCTCACTTTACGAAGAAACGATGACAAGTACATATTCAGCGGAAACACTATCGATCGAGTGTAAATTGCAAGATTATAGAGGAGTGCGGGGCACATCCCGTAACACTCATACATAAAAATTTCCACTTCTCTACGCTATCATATGAGCTTTTAACTTCTTCAGTACCTTCCCAAGCAGTAAGGCTATTTCCTTTCAAACAGTGCTTAAATTTTTTCGGGACATCCTGTATTCCAAGTAAATCAATACACATATCCACACTCTTGATCCGATTCTATGCAACGCAGACAGAATGATACAAGATGCAGAAACGAGTCCCCCTCTTGGGAGCAGCGATCACAACAGCGTAAATTTTCGCATCAACCACTACGCAGAACCGAAACGCTTTGTCGTCAGAAAGAACTTTATGAGCGCGGACTATGACGCCATCCGGGAGCACTTGGCCGAAATAGATTGGTACAGTTCCCTAAACACGGTAAACTCCGTTGATGAAAAATACGAATTATTTCTTTCTATACTGCAACACTCCATTCAATTGTTTGTTCCAGTCCAGAAAGTCCCAGCCTGCGGTAAATTTTTACCCAAATATCTCCTCTATTTATTCAATCTCCGACATGCAGCATGGAATAAAGCAGTAAATAACAATTCCTCTGATAACTGGGGTTAATATAAGCGTATAAATCTCAAATTTTCTAAGAAACTTGCAAAATACAATCGCTGTCAAGAAAAGAAAATTGTTGAGGCAAAAGACAAATTAGCCTTCTATAAATTCATGAGATCAAGACTTCAAGAGAGGAAAAGTATTGGAGTTTTAGTCACAGAAGATGGAAGCATTGTCAGGAACGACCTAGATAAAGCTCAACTATTAGCGGACACTTTCGTAAAAGCTTTTACTGATAATGATCTTGACAATATATCATCCCCAATCACTGCGTTCCCCATCATGGAAGATTCTGTTTGGTTTCATGCAGAACAATTGTGCGAAGAACTTTCAAGGTGACCTACGTCTTACTCTCAAACGCCCGATGAAATACCGTTTTTTTTTGTAAAACAAGTAAGTGCAAGTATAGTCAAGCCTCTTGAATTCATTCATTTAAGCTTCATGACAGCAGAAGTTTCACATAGATGGAAGAGCGCTATAGTTACTCCAATATTGAAAAACCCCCAATTACGACACCGCAAAATTATCGACCGGTTAGTGTCACATCTATGTTCGCCCGTCTTTCCTAAAAAATTCTTAAAAAAAGAATTGTTGCACACTTGGATCGCCACAACATAATCTCAGCAAACCAACATGGTTTTCAGAGAAAAAGATTCACTGAGACAGCCATGCTATAGGCCTTGAATGATTGGACCAATGACATAGATAACATAGCATGGCTTGATGTGATTTATTTTGATTTTGCAAAAGCCTTTGATAGGGTATGCCATAAGAGACTAAAAGCTAAACTGATCATGGTGGGCATACATCCTCGAATAATTTCTTGGATAGTTGAGTTTTTAAATCGCAGAACTTTTACTGTACGCGTGAATTCCAATTATTCAGCACCGCAACCGGCTCTTAGTGGCGTTCCACAAGGTTGCGTTCTATCCCCTATTCTATTTAATATCTATACCCACAAGCTACCGTCACTAATAACGAACTCAGGAGTGAAATGCATAGCTTTTGCTGATGACTTGAAAATTTACCATAGCTCACCAATCCATAATCAAAACCTGCTGCAGCAAGCTATAGATGTTGATCGCTGGTTCCACGAGTGGCGGCTCCCGTTATCAAAAAAAAAAAAAACTAAGGTGCTCCATTTAGGAAGAGGAAATCCCGGCTACACATACAAGTTAGGTGAAAATGAGATTACAAGCACTGATCAAACAACAGATCTTGGGTTCCTCCTCGATGCAATCTTGGCTTTGGACGCGCATTGTGAACAAATTGCAAATAAAGCGATGGCTGTAGTACACAATCTCTTTAGAAGTTTTTCCACAAAAAACCCATCTGTCCTTGTCAAAGCTTATAAGACTTACGTTAGGCCGATACTTGATATGGAACAACAATTTTTTACCCAGTTAGGAAGAAAAATATACTTAGACTTGAAAAAGTCCAAAATAGCTTCACTAGAAAACTATTTATTAGAAAATGTGGCTTTGATCACCATGCTATTCCCAGTAGTAATACAAGAAACAAACAACTTGGACTACAGACACTTTCATGCAGACGAAGAATATACGACCTCGTAATGGTACACAAAATTCTCCATGGTTTCTGCGGACTTGATAAACGCGATTTCTTCATGGTGAGACCATCTAGAACCCGAGGTGGAGGAGAGAAGCTTTCACTAAGTACTGCAAAATCTTCAATTTGACATAAATTTTTTGTCAATAGAGCAGGTTCGGATTATATGAAACTTCCCAAAAACTCAGTTATTCCGTACAAGCTGAAGCCATTTATTACGAATGCAAGTCGATTCATAAATAATTCTAGGACATAACGAGATCTTGAAGCAGAGCCCCTCTCGATCTGTTCTCCTTTCTATTCTTCATTTTCCGGGTGTTTGTTATCGCATGTACTTTCTAATCATTCTATTACACTTTGGTCTGGATCGTTAGCCAATGTCATGTGGATGTCATTCTATACTGTTTCTAATTATATTGTTCTTCACATGGATTTTAGCCATGTAGTAAAAAAAATAAAAAAAATATCGGATTTCTGATAGAGGTATGTGGATAACAAACCTTAATCTGCCAATCGAAATCCTAGGCTAGCTCAAATTTATATTGGAAACATCAGCCTAGAAATGTGCGGCCTACTTCATAAGCTGTGCCGATGCTGGGGAAATATCTTGCTTTCATTGCACAATTCCACTCCCATTGTAGACAGCATTTGGATCACCAATCCATTAAACGTAGAGCGACATGCGAAATAGTGATCGAATCTTTTCGAGTAGTATATTTTAATATTTTAGCATTCCTGAGCTTATAGAAAGGTCTGAAAAGAATTTTTATGACCATTCGAGCGGAGCAATCATTGAGATAGGCCAGGGGATTTTTTCACCATATTATCCATGGGGAAACGTGGAGCGCAGTCGGAGAAGGTGCGGGTTTACATCCGATGCCAGGTTTTCGGTTCGGGTTTCCCGGCATTACTTGCATTCTATGTGCTTCTACGGGATGTCTGCTACTTGGGTATACAATGAATTGCGATGGCCAGGCGATGAACAAGCCAGCGCTTTTTCCTTCCCAGACAGGTCCGGTACCAATTCACCGACCCGGAGTAGGGATGGATCTCTTGGTTGGTCTGGGCGGGAAATCCGAACCAGGAACCAGATATCGGTGCACGCCGCAGCCTGCACCTCCTCCAACTGCGCTACATGCACCTATGCATGTCACAGTTTTTATTCAAAGTAATACACGTGTCATGATAACAGCACCTGAATCATTCAGGGATACTCTATTCAACTTCGGCTTTGACCTTACCTTTCAGTTTAATTAGGTACACTAAAAGGACATGACATCACTAGCCGTGTGATTAGTGGCCTACATGAACGCGCCGCCCAGTCGAGCTAGTCTGTCAGAGGGTGGCGCCTAGGTGAGGGTGACACTTACGCCCGGTG
The DNA here is from genome assembly GCA_947359475.1 of Heligmosomoides polygyrus bakeri. NCBI lineage: Eukaryota > Metazoa > Nematoda > Chromadorea > Rhabditida > Heligmosomidae > Heligmosomoides > Heligmosomoides polygyrus. Next base: position 71,932,653 of record OX375870.1, read on the forward strand.
TTCGCCCTCACCTTCGTTGTTAAACGCTGCCCTCCGCATGCGCTCTGTGGTGAATGGCCTCCATATTGAGAATTGACTTCTGACGCCTACGGAGCTCAAGAGCGCCCTGCAAGTACAAAATAAATATTACACTTCAACGCCTAAACTGTTATCTAGAAGCACCCCCTTGCAACCCTAGCTTTAACAGTTTTTATAGCTAGCACGTCTTGCGAGAACACCCATACTTTAACCTATTCATTGAAGATTCTTCAACGAGGACACTATCGTGTCGGAACGAACATAACCACGTTGGTGGAACTTCCGCTCCACTTAATTTTCCAGCTGCGGCAGGTGGCCTGAAACAGGTCCCACTACGTCATGAGCACGTAACAGCTATGGTAATTGGACCTATTCTTAGTAGGGCGTTTCTGATTAGAAGCAACAAATTCTCTTCCATAATCTCCAAACTTCCTGTTCCGAAACGCGCTAAGCTTCAACTAATGGAATGCAAAAAATAGGACCATGTCCATATTAGAGCAAGTGCAGTAGAGTTGAGCTCGAACAACATACTCGAACAATTATTCGAACAGTTTTGACCGGTTTTGTTGAATTGTTGACAACCGATCGTCTCAAAAAGTCTATGATCGAAAATAGGAAAAATCACGCTGCTGCGCAGCTGAAACACTGCTTAAGTAATGTCTCTAATGTCGAATTCGGCCACCCTTGTGGATCTGTGTGTGTCTTACCATATACCACATTTGAATTTCTTTCGAAGTATGGCCTATTTTAAGCTTCGCCGACGCGTCGTCGAAGCATAGCAATGGCATATGTTTGCTCGATATATCCTAAACAAATTTGGGTGCACATCTAAAAAGTGTGGAGGGCCTTTTTCGCTCCATAAAATTCTGTCAGTTTGCTAAGCGATCTTTAAAATGGATACGATAGGCCCAACCACATTTATTGTAGCTTTTGGATATCAGTATGTCTCGGCTGATTTCAACTTCCTAAGAGTGGAAGAGGAACAGGCTGGATCCACGCCTCCCCCACCCAGCGCTCTAGACTTTCACCCAAATTTGTTCGTGCGATTGTTTGTCTGAAAATTCAAACAATGGATGTGTTTAACCCCTGAGGTATTCAGAGTTTTAGGAGTCGGTTTTGTTTGCTCGTACGTTAGTACGAAAATCATAGCTTATTCTAAGGTGCTCAAATGTAAGAGGAGAATTGTATCAGATCTAAGGGTAGTATTCAAGCCAGCTATGGGTATTGGCTGGTGTGGTAGCAGCCGTTGAGATTGGATATGTCTGAAGTCGCCGACGTTACTTTTATTTTCTTGAAAATGTTGTACCAGTCGCTGAATCGGCACTGGAAAGTGAAGACTTTAATACTAGAGCTCAAGGTTTTAGAAAAAGCGGAAGCTCCGAAACATTAAGCGTACACCGATGGGCCTAAATGCGATTAACATGGTCGCAAGACAGTCGATGGTCCAAGAAGAGCATGGAAGATGAAGTTGAACCCCTGTTGATCCTGGTTCGACTGCACCTGTTCTCTGTTCTGCTGCCGCCTTTCAAGTTGTTGTGTTGACAACTACGCGTGCAAACACTGAAAGCCGCTGCAATACGAGACGATGGATGAGTTGCCCTCGTTGATCCCTCCGCTGCTCAACGTTTTATCCACCTTCTAGCTTACGCCGCTGTTCGAGGAAGCGTTGATTTCACCTGGTCTGAATCAGTTTCCTTTTTCAAGAGAGGCATGTAGTGAATAGCGCTGGTAAATAATGCTACTCACTGACTTGTCCCACAATTCCCTTTTTGTTTTAGTCATGTGTTCCATTCCTCTTTCGTGCAGATCACTGAAAATGCTGCTCTTTTTTAAATTCGAAAAGATTTAAATAAGTGCATAAATAGCTGATGCTGCCAGAGGACGACAAAGCTCTGGGGCTCCATCTTACGTATCGTTTCGAGTCAAACGAAAGTGCAATTGATAGAGTAGAAAAGCTTCGAAATGGTCTTTCATGTACTGGCCTGCTCAGTGGATTTCGAGGTCCTCAAGGGTGCATCCATGAAGACGCTTTTGGATATATATAGCTGGAAAACTTATGAGGTCGAAGGATTCTAAATAATTCTTATGTGCCCTTTGCCGAAGTGTCGCTCAACAACGCCCACTTGCTTCTAAAACAATGCTCCTTTTTATAACTCGTCAAGCCGGAGGCTCATGAATACACTAGAATGATGATGAACCTCCCGTCTTTGAGCGCACGTCCAGCAATCCGATGCACTAGAAGTCTTAGTATTGATCTGTTCACACTTTCTTTTACGTGAAGGTCAAATGCTTCAAGAAATCATTACTTTATAAAATCCTTGTGGAGGCTGTTGGTTGGCCGTAAGAGCTTCTCATCACTCACTTCTACACCTTTTCAAAAAATGTAAAAGTTGTCCGGAATCTCCTGCCCAAACAGTGTACATGATTGCCGAGGGGTCTGGAAGAAATATGCCAACAAGTTTTCGATGCAAATGAAGGGTAAAAGAATAATGTTCGATGTTGACCAGAACCCTTTGTGGAATGCGTCACGCGTTCGAATTCCACAGGATTGATTCGTGTAGAAAAATTGAATGCGTATTCGGCCTATGCTTAGAATGACTTGCGATGTCCGGCCGATGGAAAACTCAGTGCCTTATCCAACGGTTTCATTATCATAGAGGTCCTATGATAGGCTCCAAGAGGAGACGAGAAACAGGAGTTAGTATTATTCAGCTGTAGACATCCAGGAAAATAGGATTTGCCTCTGGGCAAACTTTGCTATAATATGGACGGCTTTTGGAAGACTTCTCTAGCCCCATCCCTCCCCAAATTTCATATATCGGACACCTTTTACTTTGCGGCTGGACACTTTTAATAATAAAATGAAAGGTGAACGACGGCATTATTTAATCCTCTTTCGGATGTATTCTACTTCTGCGGGATGTCGTGGCGGCTATTTGAATGCGTATTTGGGAATGTGCGACTTGCAGTAGCCATCCGATGGAAAAAATCAGTGCTTTGTCCTTCTCAAACAAGTCTGGTACAAACCCGCCGACCCCGGAAGGACGAAAGACTTGCTTAGCCTGAGAGTAAAATGCGAACCTGGAATCGGAGTGAGTAACCGGAGTCTACTTCGACTGCGCTACCACACGCCTTCCAAACGAAAATACAAAGAGGAAATCATTCTTGACTCCTAGCATATTCGAATGCCTCCGCATGGGAATTCGGATACAAAATTGCTGTAATAAAGATAGCGATGGGACTTCATCATCATGTGCGTTACCCTGCGAGCTTAAAATGAATGGATAATTATAGAAATGAAACAACGAAGAACGATCTTATGTGGCACATGAATCGAGCGTTGGTTCGCTTAGTACTCAGTCCAACTAAGGCTTGTTTCCTTTCAGCGTTAGTGAATTCCTACCTGTGCGGCCTGGGAAGCAAAAACATTGAATTGTTGCTCACATGTCTACCATAAGGCATAGTTCAAATACACAAACAAATTGCCTCCCCATTGCAAACGCGTAGCTCACTCCTCAAAGGGAGCATTTAGCACTAAGCCTTATCCTTCATTTATTATCTCATCGATAAGAACGGTTCACATATTTAATATTTGATCGCATTGCTGAAGAGGGAGACGTTGTTTTTTGGACTAAGAACTATAAATGTGAATTGAAACTTCTCCACCAACCTAAAAGCAGCGGAACACCTAGACCGCAAACTATGGCAACATTTCTCGAAAGGTTCCTACCGATGATAAATTCTAATTGTATAACCAACAGAGTATAGTAAACTTAAGGGTTTTCCAAGGCTTCCAAGGTATACAGGAAATACGAGCATTAGCACTGGTTTGACAAAAACATACTGCCTCTGTTAGGACTTTTTTTAATGATGGGCTTTATGTTTGAAAAAGACCGCCAATTAATGCGGTTTAAAGTAACGTCGGCTATAAGAGCCCCAAGGATTGCTTGTTCAACTACTTGAGATCGGAGCAGCTCAAAGCTGGGCCGCGAGAAAGTCGAAAGGTCGCGCTGTTATTCTGACGTCTGAGCACTGCATCATTTTCGCTGACATTCTTAGTATCAATCTTTCGCACAAGATTATTAGGTAGGAGCCTTTTGCTTACAACGAGTTCACCATTAAGCTCCTTATCACATTGCTCTGAAACAAATCCTCTTCTCTTTCAAGTTTCCATTTCTGAAAACCCAATTTCCTGTGGCATTGCCTTTCTTACAAAAATAGAAATATAAAGCGAACTGACACTGTTCTGCATGTTCTGGAGAGGTAGTAGCACATTGTCCACCTTTTCGAAGGTGTCAAACCCTCCATTCGGGGATTTTTTTAAGAATCAAAAAAGCTGTTTTAAAGCGACCAACATTCACTGTAGCTACTTTCCGGATAAGTTCAGGTGATGTGTTTTTCGCGATACAGCTATGTTAGATATAGCACATTAGCGACCAGGTCTGGGATCCTCATGAACACCTAATGTTTTCTATGCTTTCTTAATAACGAGCAAAAAGCACCTAAACTCGACCCTTTTGAGACGGAGAGGTTGTTCACTAAACTTGTTTATGTCGAACTGGTCCCGTTATCACGCATATAAGATAAATATAATAGAAAATATACATGTTCGACCCATCTCTAAGGATTCTTGGAATGACGTTCTTTGCTTCTTTTTCGTAGCGGTTTTTGTGCAGGTGAGGATATCTAAACAGTCGGCATTGAAAGCCAACTAGAAACTTATGCATCGTTTTTAGCACCGCATCGAAAAATTTTGGGGCAGTTTTTCGCTTGCTTCAAAGAACGCCGAACCAAATTTGTTCTAAAAATATTCATATCTAATAAGCCGCACTGAAAAGATTCATAGCTCGTGCTCGTGCTGCATGGTGTGTGCTCAACCTCTTCGCGCCTTTTAATTAGGCCATAGAGGGGCATGGATGATTTGTGGTGGTTGAACGCATGTATGACGAAATATCTCGAAATGGATTTTACTGGTGGACCGGCTGAAGAGGTTCTCACTTCTAGCAACGGCCATATTTCGTTTTTTTATTGACTGGATAAAAAAAAACGTTACCAAGAGATTTTTGTAAGAGATTCTGTAAAGGGCACTTTGAAACGTTGAACTTTGAAGCGACCAGCTCGACCACCAGTACTGGAATGTGGCATCAAAGTATGCGTGTTTTGTTCGATTTTCCTAGACCTTCATGGAGTTCACTGTAGTACATAAAGTCGCTGTGTGATTTAACACAATCCTTAGCTGACCAAAAGATCAATGTATCCAGTTTGGTCACATTTCTATGTATAAAAAAACAGTGGTCACTTTTTCAACTGGCAATGTGAGCTTCAGATAGCTATGTAGAATGATTATCCTTAGCTTGTTTGCTGACCAACAACGTGTCCCCTCTACCAACTGCGTGACAGAACAGTCCAATGCACCTTCTCTTTCAAGCTACAGGGCTGTATATGTATAATTTAGAAGAAATGGGCAGTTCGAACAAGCAGGATGCGTGGCGCATCCCAGAAAGGAATTGACTAGCGGTGACCAGCCGGCAACAACAAGCAATAAATATCACCTTTCACTTGTAAGTGGTCCACAAGTGGCTTAAAGAAGTGGCTACACATATCTTCTCTTAACAAGTTCTGTTCATTGTCTCTTCCCTTTTGTGGTATTCTATATGACCCGCTCCGTGACTCTAGATTTGGATATTTCTTCATGTTTCTAACAAGAAAAATCTGATTCTTTCTCGGACATGTCTCGAAAATGCTTGTAAAACACGAGTAGAACAGTTCAATTTAGTTTACTTTTCAGTTCCTTCATCCATCCAAGACTACTAAGAAATCTTCGTAACTTTTAACTTCCTGTTTCCGCTGCCTACTGTTTCATTAACTGTTGTTTCTAGAAAAAAGATAAAATGATATTGGTCACCGCTAGTCAATTCCTTTCTGGGATGCGCCACGCATCCTGCTTGTTCGAGATGTCGTGAAGGAGACTTGAATGAGTAATTAGGCTATTCAATAAATTACGCTTTCTAGCCGATAAACCGTTTCATTTAGTGTTTCACTCTTCCCAAACAAGTCTAGAGCCAATTCTCCTGGCACAGGGCCTTGTTGGCCTGGGTTGGAAATCCGACACAGGAACCTTCAGTGGGAGTACACGCAACAACAAGCGCCTACTCCGACAGTGCTATTTACTCTTACGCTAACCTTTGTACTTCTAAGGCTTAAGGTCCCGCGGACACTCCCGGGGAGGACACTCTCGTGCCAGGACCATACACCTGGCCACTCGTCGCAGACCGCCACACTGCAGGAGTGCCCACTGGAGTATTCCTCAGGCTTAAAGGTGGTGCAATCCTAATTGGTGGTGACCGCTCTTAAACGATTTCCCGACATAACCAATTACAATAAATGGATAGCAACATATGGAAGTAAGCACCAACCTCTTGGAAACAGACTCAGTTTCTGAGTTCCTAGTTGGGAGGGGATCGGACCGTTCTCGGTGCACATCTATGTAGTAACGGGGAATCCTTTACTACAATACCGGCCTTATCTTTTGGTCTTTGGGCGGAAAAGGCGGTTTTTTTCGCTTTTTCCGCCCAAAGACCAAAAGATAAGGCCGGTATTGTAGTAAAGGATTCCCCGTTACTACATAGATGTGCACCGAGAACGGATCAGGTTCTAGCAGATGAGTCAGATAACGTCAGTGAAAAAAAATGTTTTTGTTACAACACCATCGATTAATTAACGCTTTGAATATGATAGATCATATTAGATCCGTTAAATGTTAGTTTTGAATATGATAGATCATATTAAATCCGTTAAATATTATCTTTGAATACGATAGATCATATTAGATCCGTGGACCTAGACAATAACAACGACATGTACTTCACGTCTTAACCATTTGCAGACATCACGATCTAGTTTACAAATGTTATACAGGGTGTCTCAAAAAATGTATGTGTGTTTAAAGGCGGATAACTTTGCTCGCAGAAAAGGTACTGAAAAAGTTAAGGACTCATATAAAAGCCTGAAAAAATGGAAATTTTCTAACATATGAGCGATATGGAACGCGCCATGCACTCGCCTAAAATTTTGTATTTTACACTCGATTTATTGTGCTGCGCTTGAATACATGTTATAATTTCTTCACAAAGTGGCCGTTTCGATTGATTTCCATTTCTTTTGATGTTCAAGACTTAAAAAGAAAGTTTGGCTAGCGAAAAATGGAGGACATCCTAAAAAATAGTGGTACTATGTGAACTGTTCTAACATTGCTGCTATTGAAGCATTTGAAGATGTTTGAGACTCACATGGAGGCGAAGGGTAACGAGATTACTGTGGTTTGCAAATAGTCAAGATTGCGCCATGCTCCCGTCTGAAACCTTGGACTTCAGACTCGATTGATTGTGCATAGCTGAATCCTTGTTACAATCTTGTTACTGCTTGGCCAGATTAACTTGTGCTGTGTTTATTTTAACGTCTAGAACATGACAGTCATGTGAAAGACACGTGACATAGGAGGACATAGGAGCTTATTGATCGCTTGATCAAATTTGATTAAATCTGAGCAGGAGCCCCACTTTACATGACGCACTCTAAGGACTGATTAAGAAACATTGAAGCTGAATGGAGAGTTTAATCGGCATAATGGCAGCTACTGGACAGCGCATAACGTTAAAAGAAGCAAATTACAGGTTAAAGTGACCAAGTAGTAACAAGATTATTACAGGCATTCAGCCCATGCACAACCAATTGAGTCTGAAATTCAAGGTTTCAGGCGAGCGCATGGTACAATCTTGCCAACTTGCATGTCACTTTGCTCTGTGCTTTCACACGAGCCTTAAGCCTGTTCAAATGCTTCAATAGCAGCAATGTTAATACGTTTCAAACAGTACCTGTATTTTTTAGGATGCCCTGCATTTTCCGCTAACCATAGTGTGTTTTTAAATTTGAAACCCTACAAGAAGTACAAGTCAATCGAAGCGGCCACTTTGTGAAGAATTTATAACATGTATTCGAACGAAGCACAATCAATCGAGAGTAAAATGCAAAATTTCAGAAGAGTGCATGGCGCATTCCATGTCGCTCATATCTGAGAAAATTTCTCTTTTTAAGCTTTCGTATGAGCGCTTAATTTCCTTAGTACCCTTACTACGAGGAAAGTTATCACCTTTCAAACAGTGTATACATTTTTTTCAGACACCCTGTACATTGTCACGCCTTTTGGTTTTCCTTTCAATTGATTTCATTAATGTCGTCATTTTCAATGAAATGAGTGAATTCAACATGCAGGAATGGTAAATACATTCGTTCCTATGAAATTGTTTAAGAGCGGCCACCACCAACTAGGATTGCACCCTAAAGGTATGGACGGTGACAGATTACATAGGTCGTGTGCGGAATGCGGCTAGCTTTCACGCTAGAGGATTCGATTTGCATTGGGTTATCGTCATAGTCGAATCGATAGCAGTGATTGGAAGTTGATACAACGGATGACGACAAAGCAGACCAAAAACCAAGCAAGGCATGTTAGTTTGCGTCATATTAGCCATGTGGGTGGGCAACTTCTTCGTATAGCCGGATTTCGGATTATCGGGTCTAGCGACGCAGAGGGCTTAGGCCAGGCGATATGTATATTTAACTGCGATATGCTCGTTTCCGAGTGGACGGTTCGGCATGTAGATGGAAATGTTTATCGCACACCACACCGCTGAAGACATCTGGAGGATCAAACGTCAGACCTATAAATGGAAGAAGTTCCAATTATCACTGCCATGCCATCGCAAATGCCTGCCAGGTGAAGGACCGCCTTAGTGCCGTTGTCGTCCTGACACCAGCTGTCGGCAACAACTTGGTTGAACTGCAGCTGTTAGGCTGTATATGCCATTGACCTCTAGCGTATATTGCTTTAGTGCTTTCCTATGTTATCTCATGATGCATGTAGCGACGAAACGTGGAGTTACACAGTGGAAATTCTCATGTATTCTTCAGTTTATTCTCTAATGGATTCAAAGAACGCAGGACGGCGCGGAATCCTCGATACTGTGAAAATGAATCCATCCCAGTTCTCCAAGTACCTTTGTATTTATCCCTTCTCTCTTAATTTTTCCGTCTCAAGGTCCTTTTGTGTCTTTGTTCTTTTTGTTGTCGTTATAAATTTTAAATTAAAGCAGAGGTTTAATTCCTTGAGTGCAAGGTACCTGCGTGGCAATCGACACGCATTATTTCTTCTGTTTCAGTTAGCATAAGTAATAAAATAGGTGAGCAAATGAAATAACATAGAAGTTGGGTCAGTCCGCATAGAAGACGCAGGTGGCTTGTACGTTCTTGCCAAGACGCCTGCCCTTTTGGTGGTGTCATCCCGTTGATTGGTTTGGATCGGCTTCACAAAGCGTTCTATGTCCTGGTGAGGGGTTCATTATCCTTCGAATTGGCGCGCTCTTCGAAACAATCGCCACCTCCGCTCCGCCCCTCGTCAACTCCGCATCTTTCAGTAGCCTCATCGGCGACTTGCAGGCCATGTCGGCGCTAATGAACTGCACGAGGTGCGAGGTGTGCGAGGCGGCAGTCAACGTGTACGCTCCGCTGTCCTTTGTTCACCTCTCGCTGTTGTTTCGACTGCTGCTCGAGCCGATCTGCACCCTGGGCGCCATCGTCCTCACTATCGCTGTCTACCAGACGAGGGCACTGCACTTCAACGCTCGAGTGCTGCTGGTCTGCATGACAGCTTCAGTGGCTGTCAGCAACATCGGTGAGTTCTACTGAAGGTTTTGCGAAAATGTTCAGCAGCTTTCAAATGGGCCCTAGAACCTTCACACTTGCCATCCGGGGTCTTTCCTTCTTCAATTCAGCATGCCGCTTATTTATAGTCTTTTTTTAGTTGACTTTCAACTAATGCTTTTTTATAAGCCTATGCAAGCGCGGAGATCGGAAACGTGTTTCCGAGCGCACCCAACACTTAGCAGGGGAGAGGTCAGCTGAGGTTAACTTATAATTCCTCTATAAATCGTGTATATGTTCAGCATATACACGATACATAATTGATACCTTTAAAACATTCCGTTAACAATAGGAATGAAAACGAGGAGCACTACGAAAAGGAAACATAGTTGAGTAAGAAGTTCAAGGAGTCTTCAGTCCTACATAGTTGGAGACATCCGCATGTTGCACGCACATACTACGATGATAATCTCTGTTATGTGGAATTACTTTAGCCGGAACTCGTACATGCATATTATGATATGATATTTCGTAACAAATACAGGATAAATGCCAGCGATAATCGAGCCCTATTCGGAGTGCGCCAGTCATTCTATTTCTACGGCATATGGTGACCAGGGGCTTAGTCGTTCCTGACTGAACCAGAACCAACAACCTTGATTTGTGGCGAAGGCGACGACCAGCGACCTCACCCGACAACGATATCATGAGCCAATGCGTTCAATACATGTTCACTCTTTAAATAACCTGCACCCTGACCAGGGAATTACGGATCTCTGTTCTCCCTTTGACCATTGGCTGTTGTCGTGTACATTCGCCTATTTAAAATTTTCCATCTTCGTGAGGAAATCATGTGATCACTGCTGCATCTCGCTTTATCAGGAAAGGATTTTCCCGAATATCCATTAAAATATTACTCTATTACTCTAAATATTACTCATTAAAATACTACTTATTAGATTAAATAAAAAACAAACAGCCATGCTATATCCGGAGCTGGTTTTGAGGCATATGTATCTTCTCAACAAAAAACACCGAAATTATCAGTCGCAAATGCTAAAACTGGTAATACTTTTAGTACCAGGTGTTACCTTTATCACCGTTTCCTATGTTTGTTGAAGACGTTGAGAAGCACGCTGCACTTTGCTATCTGCGTTGACCACTATTCTGGCTGGATATATGCAAATTCAGAGCGTTCCCATTTGCTTTTAAACTGTACCCTGGTCCCTGGGTCAGGCCACTCACAGAGTACTGGGCAGGAGGTGCCGATCTCGATCACATCGGAGTTCGCTTTAGTTTCGATTCTCACCCAGAACGTCCTAGACCTCTACCTTTCCGGGGGGGGGGGGGGGTGAACTTGGTTAGGAGAAACACTTGCTTTGTTTAGCGACTTGATCATGCAAGCTGTTGTGTGGGTGCAATACCGATCCTACGTGTACCCACAATGTCGTATAGGAGAGGAATCATGAAGAGTCTGAAGATGACTCATCATCCCCGATCCTTCTTCGTTTGCTTCTACTGTGCTTCTAAATCATGTCCTTATTTATGCAACTTCAATTGAATATTTTTAAACTCGAATGCAGCAGATGGGTTTCTATTATAACGATAATGCGCTATATAATATAGTAAAGAGTGATGGTACCGTACAAGCGTTAATGACTATAGAGCATGCTGGGTATAGCAGATACGTTAGTCAACTTTCATTTAAACTTCAGTTTTTGATGGATCAACGAATGCTTCCTCCCATTAGGCTTTGAAGATTCACACTTAACTTTATGGGGTAGATATAACTTCTTCTCTACAGCATCGGTCGGCCTGAACAGCTAACATTGTAAGCTTGTCCGTTATTCAAAGGAATTTTGAAGATGTTGTATTCAATCGGGCTGTTCGGTAAAGTGCGCAATGCATTCTACATACCTGGGCATCGAATTTTATTGCTTGGTCGGCTCATAACATTTGCAACTACAAAATTGGACATCCATTACGCTCGCACTTCTATAGCTCAACAGTTTGTAGTTTTTAGTTTGTTTGTATTTTTTTATTATAAAAAATTTCAAACAAGAAGATTTAAGAGTAGGCGGAGCGCAAAAAAGTTTGCTTAAATCTCGTCATCTGCGGCAATTTCAGGGCTGAAGAATAACGGTCAAGTAAAGTAATCCTCTTTGAAGGTGTGCTTCTCGATGCTGTCTACAAGCTTTTCGTCTCGTTCGTTCTCCCAGAGGATCTCCGTTGTGAATACCAAGTCTTCAAGCCGGTCTACTTTTACGGTCAGTTTCGTTCCTTTCCTATTTCTTCTATCTCGAAAAACCCAAAAATGAACGATGAGTCCACCTGCTATTCTTGGCATCGATAAAGTCAACAGCTTTGTAAGCTATCACAAGATGGTATGTAACTATGTGTGTCATCGGCTCCGCGAATAATATTTTCGTGAAATGCGAGACTTTGTCGTTGACTACTATTGTTTCTTTACCTCGAAGACATCCGCTTTCAGCGTCTTTCAACAAAAACCGTCGGAGCGCAAAAATTTGTCTTGTCGAGACTTGTTTCACTTAAATTCGTATCATTCCGAAGTGGAAAGCTGATGTAGAGAAGAGACGGAACCGGGAACCATTAGAGGAGGTGACAAAGTGCAAATGATACCTTTGTGGTGTTATAAGTGGCACAACGGAAGTAATCGTCGTTGCCGCTATGCTTCGAGCGAAACGATAATTCACCTCGTCTTACTAGTTTCTGGTGAACAGGTGTTTCTGGTGTGGTGTGAACACTGAGTTTTTTAGTCAAACCTTCACAAGGTCTTGACAATGGAGCAATTTGTTACTTTTCTTGCACTTAGGTGATCAGGAATGCTGTGGTTTACCTTTTTTTTTGGGGGGGGGGGCATTTCGTCCACTAGAACGCCGACAAAATTTGAAGGACCTGAATTTCCACAGTTGCACTTTCCTTCCATATCGTCGTCCTTAGAGAGGCCGATTTCACATCAACCGTCGAAACCCCGTCTCAATGTTGGATACCATATCTGTGCACTGAAGTCATGGTGACAAACGGCGGAATTGATGTGAAATGCTACAGTAAAGGCAGCTCCGAAGACATTATAGTCCACGCAAGGTCCACATGTCCTATGGCTGTGAAGCATGCTGTACTCCGCAACATGTATATGGCAGCGGTAAGCATGTGCACGGGGACGAGGAGCAAGAGGAGCCATGTATGCTGACCTCCCAATTAGCTAGTCTTAATGGGCACGTGCGAAGACAACGACAAGCTGATCGAGCACGACGTGGGCCTGTTACAAACTCTCCCGAGAGCAAAGTCTCTCCACCACTTCCCTTCATTCGGATCAGGTCACAGCAGCCGTACGTCAGTGCATGTTTAGAGCACATTTGAGCAACGACCATGTTTTAGTTAACATCCCTGGAGACAACATAAAACGGCTGCCAGTTCGCAACCGTCTCTGTGATGGCAATTGTATTACGGAGAACTGCGTGATTTATCCTTGAGAAAAAATGGAGAAGGCGCTCAAGAGGGAGTGGTGTACCAAATCCAATGTTTAATCTGCAACGAGCTATACATTGTGGAGAAAGGAAACAGGAAGCGTTAGAGAGCATCTAGCTGGAAAGGGAATGCGAAGCTTATTAAGCCCGCTGAGTAGACACCGCGAGGAGACCCACAACGCACACCATTTGGACATGGAATGCACGATAATACACGATATTCTTGTTAGTTAAATTTTGCCCCCTAACAACTGTCATCATAAAAGGCTAGGCTGTGTTGTTGAGGGATTCGGTTATTTTTATTTTTATTTCATTTTTCGCCATTACGATTTTGTCTACACCGTGTCCATGTTGTTCGATTGCGCACTATATGGAGTAAATAAATAAATAAATAAATAAATAATACTGCGTGAAAATGAAATCAGAGCTAGGAAGACGATGGAGGCCCTCTGGATCCATGAACACAATCTAACGACGAACAACAGGAACGAGTGCGCCTCCACTGCAAGTGACTTCTGCCCTTTATTCCACTGAGTGAGCTGTGAGACACCACTGCTCCTCCGTATTCGTATACTCCTGTATACCGAGTGTGTTTCACTTGCTTAACGGTTGTCGTATAGTTCGGCGGCCTTCCACTGCTGCAGAAGCAGCGGTGAGTTGGTATATT
>OX375870.1:71946724-72083713 GCA_947359475.1 Heligmosomoides polygyrus bakeri
CTGCGACAATACTGCCTGATGATTGCGTAATGACGTCTATACGTACCAGTTGGCGTATTTTTACATATTTTCATGTAAACGGCGTGATAAAATGGCTTAAATGGATTAAGCATGTTGATGTACAGCTTCTGCGGAATTCAAGGAAATTTCCGGTTATTACATAGGTAAAGATAAATTTTAAAATTTGATGTGTCATTTTCTTTTAAAATTGAGCAATTTCGAAAACTAGGCATGCTTTTTATCAATTATATACGACGGCTTCGGATTGCCTCCCTATTAGTTGGAAAAAAAATTAGAATGCGTGGCGCATTTTAGATTGGGTATATTGACTTGATCGATATTATCGAACTTTTAGAATCAGGAGCTCTCGTAAAGAAGGTTGCAAATAGGTCAAGTTTCACATTAGACAAGCAACATCGATCTGCTAATTAACATAGGTGTACCGATTTCTGCGCTGGCCACTTCAAATCGCTGTGGGCCAAATACGCATTCAAACTGTCTTCAAGATCCCTTAGAAACAGAACGCATGGCGGATCCCTTAAAAGGATCTTGGTCTTCTAACTTGCATTTATCGAAGTACTAGCTACCACTGATCCCTCACTTTCAAGCAGTGTCGCGTTGGATCTTCATCAAGCATTTTAAGAATTGAAAAGTGTTAAGTCAATCTACCACTTTGTGAGATGAGCCACGTATTCAGTTGTACCGCGAAGGCAGTATTAATGAGTATTTGTCTTACAAATACAATGACTTGTGCTGATCATCCAATCCTCTGATTTATGTAACAGTGATCTTCCAGATAGTTTGGACACTAATTAATTGAAACCGAAGGGTGAAAGGCCTCGTCTAGGACACAACCCTAGGTGAATTCATGCAAGAATAACTTTCAACTCCTCCTATACCACTCCTACATGCATGCGTCCACTAATAAGTATTTGATCTGATTAGTTCCAACCAGGTTTAGCAGTTAATTAGAAATATTTTTAAAATATTAGCTAGTATCTAACTACTCCACTGTTTAGTTAAAGGATAAAGAATGAGTGAGGGCGATAATCACACTCTCTTTAGGGTGCGCCACGTGTGATGTCACACAGGCAATTCGAACGCGCATTAGACCTGCCCAATGAACTGTGGAGCTCTGTCAATAGTCAAATCAGTGCTTTACAATTTTTAAATAACGCTTTCGTCGTCCTGGGAAGGATGGAAGGCTTGGTTGGCTTTTACGAGAGCTGTGCCAAAGAATTCTGTTCAGGACACACTCAACAGATGCATCACTTTCCATATGCTCCACCACGTGTTCCTTAAGGTTATATTTTATTTCACAATTACAACTAGAAATCCTTTAATTACAACTACTCTGATTATTTTTAAATTAATCTCTGCGAACTGAGAATATTGTTCACTTCGTAGCGTTTCTTGTGCACACAGCAGGAATCGAAAGTCAGCGCATTTAGGAGATTTACCGAAATATCTTTGAGGTGAGGGAGGAATAATTTGGCATTTTGGTACTATTTGCATAGAATTAGAGTAATTCCATTTTTGTTTAAAAAACGTGTCTGTTTTCGTCGTAAAGCCGTCGTATATAATTGATAAAAAGCATGCCTAGTTTTCGAAATTGCTCAATTTTAAAAGAAAATGACACATCAAATTTTAAAATTTATCTTTACTATGTAATAACCGGAAATTTCCTTGAATTCCGCAGAAGCTGTACATCAACATGCTTAATCCATTTAAGCCATTTTATCACGCCGTTTACATGAAAATATGTAAAAATACGCCAACTGGTACGTATAGACGTCAATACGCAATCATCAGGCAGTATTGTCGCAGAAAGCGTGCAGAAAGCAAAAGCCTAACGGAAATGCGTTTTATATAGAGAAAAAGTAAGGGATAGGGAAGAATAAGGATTTCCGTATTCTTCTACCCACCATAAGGATTGAAGCCTTGTTTAAATTTTTCAAAGTTCCAAAAAGGGGGAATGTTCGTGCATAGCGCAATGCAATAGTTTTGGTTGACGCTCTCCCACACATGCAAAGTTGGTATTATAAAAATTGGTAATTGAACATGGTATGTTTTAAAAAGGAAAGCATTTCTATTAATTGGTATGTGCGAAAATGTTTCAAGAGGAACAAATAGGGACAATCAATAGTCCCGTTGGTCCAACGGTGCTGAGGCGCTCCCTAGAAATGGCGCAGTACCGCTGGGTCTCGCACTCAGGTGCGAGGAAGACCTATAGTGGACGCGGGCGATGAGCGCAGAGCCCAGGTCGAGCCGAACGCTGCCTAGAAGTCGACCTGGCGGAAAAGGAGCAAAATGTCGACTTTCTTGAAATTTTATAAAACTACATTGTCAGGAAGCGCTTGCAATGATGAGGTGTGCTACTCTAAGCATTTTAGGGACTGGATGACTTAGAGATTCAGGGGGGCGAAAACGAAGTGGGATCAAAATGTCGTGGATTTTCTCCTAGTTTCGGCACCTATAAAACTCTACTTGATTGGACTAGGTTTTCTCCACTTTGCCTGTTTTTGAGACGTTCAAGCCTGCTTTGCACAGGAAAATTCTTAGCATATTAGTTTCTTTTTTAAAGAGTTACAGTACGTGCAAAATCGGAAAAATCCATTGCCGAAGGAAAACCGCAACTGATTTGTGGTAGCAAGATGACGTCGCTGTCTTCCACCAAAGCGTCTCACACTATCTCCCCTCCTGCATTTTGTTCACAGAAATATCTACCGAACATAGGAAAACCCCCAAGTGCTCAGCTCCTTTTTCATAAAAGATATACTGCTTGTGAAACAGCGAGAAATCTTTGCTGAGAGTGAAGCGTGTAGGATTTATGACGAGTGAAAATTTTTCTTTTTCTCAACCTTAAAATGACTCCACCTGCTCACCTATTCTACGTTTTAAAGTTCGGAATAGGGCCTAACTTTGTAAATTCCTTTTGAAAGAAGTTACCGCACAAACAGGGAAAATTCACCGATGAGGAAGAAAGAAGGACGGGCTCGAGATGTGAAACCTAGTAATTCTTCCATTTGATACATTTGTAGATCTTTAGAACCAGAAGGGAGTTTATGTCAATAATATGTAATTATCGATCGCCTGTGCGAATGGTAGCGCAGTCGGAGAACACGCCGGCTGTCGCATGCAGCAGAGTCGAGATTTTATGTTTGGCCGCCCAGGCCAACTAATCCCTTCATTCCTCCAAAGTCGGCTAATCAGTACTAGACTGGGTTGGCAAGGACAAATCATTGACTTGTCCATCAGCAGTCACCGTAAGTCATTATCTAGAAATATGATCTCTAATCTCTACAATGTTTCGCAGAAATAGAGTGCATGGCGCATCCCAAGTTAGAACTGACTGCACCACCTTCTATCTATTTTAATTCCTCTTCCTTAGTTGGACCAGATAATGTTACCAGAATTTTTTGCTAGCGATCCGTAGATAAAGGAAGATGTGCTAATGCTTATTAGAATAATCCAAATAAATAATGAAAATAGAGTAGAATATATATCTATGGTCTTATGAACTTTTGGCTCTACAGAAATTCTCTAAAGAAGGGCTACTGTCAATTACGCTGGCTTTGAATCCGAGCACTTAAATGTCCTTTGGGCGCAATTAGTGGGAGACGTCCCTCGCTAATGACTATCCCCTGGCGCTTTCGAAAAACTAGCTGTCAAAAATGGAGTAACGAGAAATGTTTTTGTGTCACTGGGTAGAACTCGTCGAGCAGATCACGATGGTATGTGAGTTTCTCAAAAAGGATTAAGGTCGAGATGGCTACAGCAAAGGAACAGAAAGAACGCGGATAACGCGCCTACCGCGCCCTTTTTCCAATCCTTATGGTGGGTATTGTAGAGAATATCGTCGTCTAGTTTTCGGATAAAACCACCTTCGACAAGTGTACCTTCCCTTCTGAAGAATTTCGTTACTTTTGCTGTTCTAGGTGCTTGCTTATTTTTTTGCTTCTTTGTTGTGTTCTTTTCCAATGTGTTGGCGTTCTCATTTGGTTAATGTCGCTTTTCCGATTTTTCTTTTTCCAGCGTGATACTTCGTATGTCAACCGATACTAACAAAATTGCCAGGTACTGAAAAAGGATCCTAGCATGACGCAGTATGTCGCTGGGCGAACATAGAAAAATTACAGATCCATCTAGCTCTCTTATTGGACGACTTGGTTGTGTCACGCTAGCATTTCACTCCAGCACCTTCCCCAGTCGTCGCCAGTGTACAACAGAACGGCGGACTACTCGGTTTTGTCTAGGGGATTGATGGAGCTCCAGCTCTGTCCAACGGAGAAAATAACGACCCTGAGCTGGGAAGAAGAACGAACTACTCGAGCTCGATCAGCCGCTCTCCTACACATTCTACGTCTTATTGGCTGGGCAACCGATTTATTACCTGCCCAAGTCCCTGAAACACAACTAGGCGACCGTACTGTTAGATATCCCTAAAAGGCATTCGATTTGTTACATTCCTAGGCCCACGTAGGTAGCTACTTGACGCTCTTCACGGTACTTGAATGCAACACTCGCTCGTTGAAACTGTAAGTGAGAGAACCACGACGTTTGATAAAGAAGCTCATGGCTCAGCTTCTCGGAGTGTTCTAGCACAGGTGGAGAAATACTGTTCCATTCGTCGTGTTTTTACAAAAAGCAAAAAGCAAAAACTGTTCACTCCAAAAACTGCCAGAATCCAGCACACTTCGGCAACCAGTGTGGCTGGAGAAGAAAAATTCGGAGAGGATTTTGAATGATTGATAAAGACATAAATACTCGCACATTATGTTGCGAAAAATTCTCACAGCTTACTTCAGAGCTCCCCTGTTTCGTTTGCAGTTTAAAGCATGATACTCACGGCAACATTCTCTGGCGCAAAATCGTCCCTTCCTTGTTGGCTGCTGTATGTATTTCTTGAGCTTCGCGAAGTCATTCCACTTGCGCACCAGCAAGTTTTATTTGTTGCATTTAAAGCAAGGGACTCATACAATTCCACTGAAAGTCGCTAATGCGGAATCCAACGCGTAGAATATCAGATTTGGTATTAAGAATAGTCGTCGCATATAGGAGATGATTTCTGGTGACGATGTTCTCAAGAAAGCTCTAGACCCCTGCCCGATCCTAGCACTACGGAGGCTTGCGGCGCTTCTGGAACGGCTATTAGCAGTGTCATCAAGAACGCTTAGAAGTTGCTGGGCCTGAACGAAATGAATACCCAGAATGTCCTCCTAGTTTACCGCAGCCTTGAAAATGTGAATAATCTACGAGAATTTGCGGTTTTCTAGTTGGCTAAAAAGGATCGTCACGCGATCAGCGTCGCGCAGAGAGGAATCGAAAGAGATCTTCTCGTATTTTCTTGGAATACCCAAAGGAGAAGCTCTCCGGAATTCTACACTTCGTCGACGGTCGAGGATCAGAGACGCTGTCGCATGGATTGGCAATTAGTTGGGACGTCATGTTGTGCGTTTCGTTGATATCGGCTGGACGGGAATCGTACTGACTGGATTCCATCGGATGTCAAACTAGCCCTGAACGAAAACGATGACGATATTTGTGTTCCACAAGCGATGAAGATCCTCTGGGACACTCGCGCAGGTGACAGGAACTAATGGAGATGTTGGTGCGGCCGTTCGAACAAACTCGCTGTTCATCGAGATGTTAGTGTTATATAGATAGATATAGGTACAGATGGTAGTATTTCCTTGAACTACTTGGAGGCAGCGTCAGCTCCTGCGTGTATTTCAAGACGAGTTCAGTGTCGTCTCACTCTAGAACAACTAAGGCTCGGATCACTCGACGTGTGATTTTTAGTTAAGCCCTAACATAGCCATCGGCAAGCCAATGTAGAGATATGCACAAGCGTGTACCGCTTTCACGTCGAATTGGGTAAATCAAATTGGACTCTTTCGAATCAAATTAGACATCTTCCAAGCTAGCCTAAAATTTGTAAATCCTATGTGAAGTTTTTTCAAATCGAAGCGGACTTCTTACAGGGTAAACTACAGCCTCTTCAAGATGGGTATAATATATTTATAATTTTTGTTCATGGAAAAATTGGTATAACTTTCTCAGAAATTTCTTAGTTCAGCTGCCCGGATGAGTGTAAAAAATTAACAACACCTTAATTAAAAAACAGCTAACTAAATTTTGTTTAGAAACAAAAAAAGCACTCATTAGTGTATTAAAAGACCATATCGCGCCATGTACTCGAAAAGCTCGTCTCGACTTGTGTTTGTTTCATAGTGTAAGACATAAAACACAATTTGTTTTTCTTCTTGTTTTCAGGCCTTGAAAAAGACAAGGTAGTCGAAACGTCGGCCGAAATAAATAACTTTATAACAAACCTGGTTGGTACAGAAGAAAAACATATTATTGGAAAATGCCCAGGTTTCAAGAACGTCGAACTTGGAATACATAAAACACACTTCCAAACACTTTACATAAAACAACAAGATAAAGATATGTGTTTTTCTTACAATTGTTTTTGTAGTATTCTTGGCAGGCGTGAAAACTAAAACTGCAAACAGGAACTTTGCTATCAATCCAATAGAACTCGCGAATTCCTGGATGAGGGCTTGGCGCAATCTCTTTTTCATCACTAAAAAATGGTCGACTTCCTTTTTTTAAACAAGCTATACACCACTACTTTTCTTTAAAAAAGAGAATTTCATAAAATTTAAAACAATGTGTTCACTTACTGTGCAGGTGAACCTTTTTGGAAGGCTACTAGTGTAATGTAAAGAAAGCTCATTTCAGTTTGGGAGAGTTCGCTTTGTTAAAAGTTTTAGGCTAGCTTAGAGTAGCGTCCAATCTGATTCTAAAAGTGACGAACTCGATTTAAAAAGTGTTTATTTCGACGCGAAGATGGTATAATAGCGCAAAGCCGAGCCCAAACTGTCTGAACCCTCTTACATAGAAGGTGGATGCATGACGCATCCTAAGAGCAGTTTACTCACATTTCCAGTTGTCCTTTGAATTTTTTTTACCGCATGGAAAACGCAGATTCTGACAACATTTTGGAAACAATGGGTATGTTAATGAGAAAATGCCTTTTGTACAGGTGCAGCGCTCAAGCGCAGTTTCGCAAGGCTCCTGGGCGCTAACACTGTACGATTCATGCATTCTAAAGTTGGTCTAGATTTTTGGTATTGGTTTTTTCAGTAACCTCCAGAAGGTGACATGCCTATAAGGACGTTGAACACTGCCGAGTGTGTAGTCGTCTGTTTTTAAGTGTTCCTCAGGGATGCGACACATGCTCCGACTACTAACCTCTTCATTGACCTGCTGCTCAAATCAGGTAGTGCTTATGCACTGATTTCAAAAGGATCTTAGGAGACTTCAGCTCGCTGCAAGAATGAATCTGATGCTAATCGCGTAGTGTACAATGTATTTTCTTCCACTTCCATTTGGCCTATCACTTTTCTCCATCTTAAGATTACATACGATTAGGGATCTACGTGGATAAGTCTCTAACGTATTTTTGTTACTGAAGAGGTGCCGCTGGCATTTTTTGTTGCTGTTGTTTTCACTAGCTCCCTTTCCAAAATTTATTTTTCTTCCTTCCTCGTTTTTTTTTCGAATTTTGAGCACGTCTTCATGTCGTTTACAAAAAATGAATATTTAAATAAACAGCTTCGAAAGGACGGTTTACTTACTGACGACTTTGCCGCGAGCCAGTCCTTTGGCTAGTTGCTGCACTTTGTTCCTCAACATCTCCTTTGCTCTTTCCAAAACTGTTCTCACAACTTGTCAGCTCATAGCATCTGGGAAGGCGAGAGACTTTGGAACGGCAAATTTCGCCGCCATTGTTCCAGGGATTTTAAACTGAAAACGTGCACACTTTGCGGCCGCTCTAGGTGAAGCTGTAAAGACGAGAAAAAGACGTGTACGACATATGCATGAGAAGAGGTTTTTAATTCAGTAGAATGTATTTTTTCGTCCCTTAGCATGCAACTTTTCAGAAATTTATTTTCAGACGATATAGTTTCGACGATCAAATAAGCGTGGACGTATGCTAGCGCTGAAGGAGGATCCGTCGGCTGTCGCATGCGCTCCGATTCAAGGTTCTTCCTTCCTCTCACAGGCCATGCAAGCCTCAGCCATCATCTCTGGGTCGGTTCTTCCTTTCTATTCCCGTCTGAATAGGTTAAAACCCTGACCTGTCCATTTATTGAATAAATTTTAGAAAGAAGTAGACTGGATGGGTGGCTACACAGAAGAGGTTTCTGAAGTCAACCAAAGGAGTAGAAGTGGTACGGTACTATGTGCAAAAGAGTTAATCAGTCCCTTTGTGCTACTGCGTGCAAGTTTAAAATTAATGCCCGTTGGGCATAACGAACTCTTGAAGTACGGGGTAAATGAAGGCGATCCAGCCAACCCCTTGCTTTCCAAATTAAACTTGCTAGGATTAGGCGAGATAAGATCTGTCAGTCATCCTAGTTGGAAAGGCTGCGTCATGTGGAATTCAGGTAAGCCGACAGTAAACTTCCGTCACGGATGGTGGGTTCCGCAGTCCGTCCCGTGCCGACCACTACCCTCATGCCAGCCGTTGCCTTCAGTGTTGTCTTCAGCGTAAGCATGCCCACAAGTAGCCATTAGAAGGGGATCCAAAGAAAGGCAGTTGTGTTGAGTAGAAATGTGCGGATTTCTGCATAATAACAATAGCCATCCATCTGTCCAGCAATCCACAATACGGACAACGAACGCTTTGAATAATAACCGGAGTTCCCAGACAATGCCAGTCGGCATGCGAGCAGCTCCTACGGAGCTTTTTTGCCGGAGTCGCCTAAAGCGGTCAGTGTCCGAAAGCATATTCTTGCTTCTCGAGAAACACTAGAACTGTCACGTCCGTCCCGACTAAAGGTCTTCGCTTCGGATCGGGGCAAATCGAGCCTTCCATCTCTCTGGTTTCAGTGAATTCGCACCAGATTTCACCAGATTTATCTCGAAAGGTTGAGACACTCGCTTGTTCATCAGCCGGTCACCGCATTTCATTGTACACATAGATCGGTTACTAGTTCAGTCTGCCTAACCGCATCTCGTAGTAGTATGCTTGGCGCATCCGAGAAAGGAATGATCAACTCCGTCCTTTATCCATTAACCTTCATGGATCTATTTCAAATTCTATTACGATGAAGCCCAGCGACATATGCTTATGCCCCAGGTGTCAAATGAATTGTACAAGCCTCCTCTGCAAGAAGACGAAACCCCGACATGCATATCAGTTGTACTCTTAAGGACATGAAAGATATGCGCGCAATGCAGTCGTAAAAAAATCGTGTGGAAAAGCAGCGCACTTCTTATGGATACGCTGACATCTTCTCGCTGTTTTTCAAGGTGAAACTTGTGTCATATACCTAGTATTGTATGAGCATTAGATAGTATTAATGGATGAGCTTGAGGCGCTTTAAAAATTCGGCAACTTTCGCATAGCGCATTCTGCAGAGGCGTTGGTTTCGTCGCATACATCGCGGATCTGTTTCAGACTCGGCTCGCGCTCACGCTAGCCAAACCAATGACCACTTTGGAGTGCAAGAATAATTTTCAGGCCTTTTCATGACAGACCAGACACTGGCTTGCCCAACAGCTGCCCCCAGCAAACCACTCTGGAGGCTAGCTACTCGTTCAACTTGTGCCTGCGGCGAAATGTAACCAAGAATACGGAATATGGTGTGCATGACGCATACTGAAACAGCTGTTACTCAGCCCGAACTTTACTTTCTGCGAAGAGTATGGTACTGCACGATATAAAGTCGGCGATGCATAGCTGTTCAGAAGGTACCTCTTTAGGTTTTGGGGGAAAAAGACCAACGGCCTGACCCGGTCCTGCTCGTCCGCCAGAGGAGTGACTCGGTCGAGCTCACTGTTGGTCACTAACATTGCCTTGATGATGTTTTAAACGCTAGTAGTGCGATATAGTGGCGTAGGCATCCTCGCCCTGAAAGCATGTGGAGCAAATTCGAGTCTCAGTCGTCGTAAGCGTTTTGTTCGTAAGAAAGAAATTGCTGCAATGACGATTGTGGCAAGTGGTTGTGGTTCGTTTTGTTCCTTCAAAACATATATAACGCTGGTGAAAAAGATATTGTCAACGCCACAAATCTTTCATAAGATAGCGATTTCATTGGATTCCTAGTCTAATTAGTCTACACGCCCACTAGAACTGGAGCAAACCCCCTCTCCCCTCCCTCCTTACATGTACGTGTTTACGTTGGGTACCTCCTACACAACAAAGAGAAAGTAAAGTATGTACATCTTTTTCTGCAGCGCAGCAGCATTTTTGATGTTATTATATACGACAAGGCGTTAACTTCACGAATTGCTCCCTCAAGGTTGAGCTCACGAGAATTCCCTCTTTCTGGTCGTACCAGATTTTCCCGGAAAGAATAAAACAGGGATTTCGTTGCCCATACTACACTCTCGAACAAGGTATTTTTCAGTCGGAGCTCGATCGTCGTCGACGATGGCGGACTGGAGACCGCTTAAGCCACGTCATGAAAAATTAGCTGTGTCGGTCACGTAATGTGTTTTGGTGGCAGACTTTGGTGAGGAATCGTCACCAGCTGGACGGCGAGAGTTGCTAGAAGAACACAAGCACAGAACACAGCCAAGCTCACTTAGGTTTAAATCTTTGTTAATCCGTGTGAATATAATTCGACGCTCTAAGTCTAAACCAAGTCCACAGGTCTCCACTGGAGAGGTACTGTGCATACTGAAGACATTGTCCAAAATAATTACTGAAAAGCTGCAATTACGTATATATTCGAAGGCATTTTGAGAAGAACGCTTATTCGTTTGTTTTGTTCATTTTCTTATGCGTGAATCAGCTCTGCAACAGCTGCTTCACCATTTATGACTATACTGTTTAAAAAAGTGTGAAGAACGGCGCATTTCAGGACAGAAAGAGATGAGCCTTGAGTTCAACTGCACGTGAAGTAGTCGTAACTCGGAAGCGACACGACGCAATGCTTGAAACCAAGCGCAAATCGTTTGAACCGAGCTGTGGAAAAGAAGCAGCTTTGAAAATGTGAGACTACCGCCGTTTGTTCCGACAGATGGCAAAATTTGTAAAGCGAAGGCCATGAGGAATGAAGTGGTCCAAGGACCCGTGGCTTTAGTTTTCAACATTGTGAAGAGATGCCGGATCTAATGAAAGAGAATCTGGACTTTATAGCGCAGCACAGAGTCTGCAATAAAGTGATCGAAAAACAAGGAAAGAATGTGAAAGAAGGTTCTATACCTCTCATCAGTCAGCTGGGATTTCTGCGAAATAAGCTGGACTTTAGGATTCTCCTAGATTCGTATTACTGGGCTATTAATCGTTTGCGCAAAAGCTTAAAAAGTATCTTATTTCTCTGTTATGGCTTCCATGTCCTTATCTCCTGCTTTTCTGTTTGTTCTGCACCTCTACCGCCTCGATCCCAACCAAACTTGGTGCACATATAGTACAATAAAAGGTTTCACTGAAGCAAAATAGTACTTCAATCACTACATTACGCAAATATTCTGAAATAAATTCTGAAATGCGTGAAATGCACGTGCACACATCACATCATGGAAGGAATACAGGTGCAAAGGATAAAGGACGTCAAGCAACGCATGTCGAATGCGCCACGCAATCCACATCTGCTGCTCTTCGGCTTTTTTCAATTTGCATACGTGTTTGACATTAACAATGACTGGCGATGACCAGCCAATAGACAAGCCAATGTTTTATGTTTAGTGGTTGAGTGTGTATAGTCCCCCCAGTGAGAAAACCTTGACTAGCCCAAGCAGTACATCAACCAAGAAAATCCTAATTCTGAACGCAAGCAACACCCGATACCTCCATCGACTGCGCTGGTATGTTATAATATTAAGAGAAGGAAGGACTTAGACGAGGAATGATACTCTATTACTGCATACCGCTGAGCTGCACCAGGTGTTCTACTGTTACGTAGCATTGTGTACTACAACTTATGAATTTAGCAGATACTGCGACGTCAGTCCTCCATCCTCATAGGTGAAAAAACGCATTTGTCCTGGACACGAATCGAGCCTAGAATAGGTTCGTGGGATTGTCGCTTCCTTCCAGTGCGGGTTATGCACTTCTTGAAGTAACATGTCGTGTTATTGCCCTTCACTAGCGACAAAAATGGTGCACATATTGTGAACTAGAATGCTAGCGCCACTCTCTGTCAATCCGGTGGGTTGTGCTTTTATTGAAGTCTATGAATTTCAGATAATCAATTCGCAGTTTCTTCTGCAGCACTTGCAGCTGGTTTTTGTAATCGGAGGCATCAAGCAGAACTCAACATTTTAAACCTGCTCAACGTGATCTCTGCTAACTACTAGCTTCTGCATGACTAAAGCAATTTGTGCGATATACTGTTTTCCACTGCCGCTCCATAACAAAGCCATTTTTCGCGTAGTGTTGACGATTCGGCGCGATAAAAAATAGCCAGGGCTAGACCGCATCGGATGATGCCTTAGATTGAGGTGAGCCGTCGTAGCTGAGACGGCGGCGGCGGCATTCAAACGCAAATACATTGCCATTCAATTACGCCACATATGAGGGGAGATTTATCTCGTCGGACGCTTCGTTGTCTTCCATTCATGATCGGCTATCGGCGACGTCAGCGGCGAGCATGTGTGGCGGTGGTGTCGCCCTCCCCCCTCCGGCAGTCGAGGCGATGATTTCGGCAGCTTCCGCTTTTCTGCTTCAAATTCGAAGGAAAAGTGGTTTGCAGCGGAATATTCAACGCGCACCCGCACTTATGATCGTATGCAGCCGCGTGCGAACTCGGCCGGATTTGTGCATCACCCTGGCAGTCGGAGATCACACGCTAGCCGCACCTCCTAGCTAAGCCGAAGACACCCGACCGACCGGGTGGTCTACTCGTAGCAAGAGCGCGCTTGGTTGATGGCGACGCCGAACGACGTCGACAAACCCGTGGAACAAAGCGAAATCAAATCAGCCAGTGCATAAATGCGTGGCCCTCGTGCATGAGGTGGAAAGAGGCAAGGCGGCCGGCCATCGGGACGATTAGGACACGGGCAGTAGCAGTCGGACGCTCTGAAACACCTCGTCGCCGTCACGACATCCACTCATTAGCGAATTTCCATCAAAGATCAACGAATACACGACGACGTCCGCCGTCCAGAACTCCTCTATCCTGAGCTTCGGAGATCCGTTGTGTGACAACGGCGAGTGTTCGACGGCGACAACACGACGGATGACACTCTGAAGAAGCAAGACATTCGGTCATTCTCAAGTAGGAATCCGATTTCTCGACAACACTCACCGCACGCGACAGCCTGCAGCTGGCCAACGTGGGTGGAAGAGGACGAGCATATGAGCGGAATTAAATGTGACCGCTCCGCCATTTCGTCAAGTCCAAAGATCACCCCTAGCGGCTTATCCAGTGGGTGGCGAACGTTCAGGACACAGTAAGCCTTCGTATTCCAAATGCGCTAATAAACAGCTGCTTTAGTAGCAGCGGCAATAACAAGCGTTCAATTCCCTACCCATTCCGAGGCATGCGCAAAAACAAACCTGAAAGTCACCGAAGAAGCCTGTTTCCAACAATTATGTTCGTCGTTTGATGTTTCAGCGACGCTATCCAGGGCTGAATTTCTCCAGAAGCTTTCTTAACTGCGTAGCATTGCACACTTTTCATCCATGTTTAGCTAAGCTACATAAGAATAATCTTCAAGAATCAGTTCCGCAGGTAGGGCGTCTCTGTTTCCAAATTGCTGTTGGCTTAGTCATCCACTCCATACTGCTCTCTTTTTAAACGGATTGTTCGCATTCAATCACGTAAGCGATGAGATGTGTATAACAAGTGCATGATGTAGAAAGTCATCCCTTATTGCACTTTTAGCGCTCTACGCAATTTTCAGTGCTAAGATTTATTGTCATATAAGACACAAACTTTTCAAATGAATCTGCATCTTATCAATAAATGTCAAATAGTGAACCAACAACCAAAAATAACAATGAGATTAATGTCTAATGGTAACTAATATGAGCAAGTGGAGCATAACCCCTAGGTGTTGTTTGTTTAGAGTAGAGGATCTTTATTTATTATCCTTCATACTTTCTTACGAAATCTGTGTCAGCTGGCCACCACAATATAAAGCGCAAGAAAATCTAGAAGTTAAAAAATAAGGAAATGTGTAAAAACGTTTAGACCTTCATTTTTTGACTGTTTATTTTTTCGTTTCTTAAAATTTTTGTAATAAATAAAACATAATTACATAACAAAAACATAAAAGTCAAATATGTAGGACCCTCTCTGTATTCCTTGGTGGATGCATGATGTGGAGAATCGATTAACGCCGCCGTTTATCTCTTATCCCTTCTTATAGGTAAGCTGTTAGCCTACAGCAGC
This sequence comes from Heligmosomoides polygyrus bakeri, assembly GCA_947359475.1. NCBI lineage: Eukaryota > Metazoa > Nematoda > Chromadorea > Rhabditida > Heligmosomidae > Heligmosomoides > Heligmosomoides polygyrus. The sequence goes on from OX375870.1 coordinate 71,961,085, forward strand.
ACAAATCTTGTCACCGTTCTAAGGCATCTTTTAGCCAATTTCGATAGAAGCTCAGTCATTCCTCACAAACAACAATCCTGAACTTCCTCAGATTGAGATATGTGGAGCTGCGAAGCACGGTTATTTCTAGTTCGATTATAGCTATATACACTGCCTTCATAGATGAAATATAAGGCTACGGGGGACAGGCTAGCGACGTTTTCTGTGCCGTCTGCGCACTTTTTTAAGACAAGGCAAACTTCGGTAGTATGTGGGAATCCAATTTCCTATGCAACGTTTTGTCATCACTCCACCCGCGCATCTACTGCCTTCCACGGCGGGATCCAGTTCAGCCTAAATGGTTTTTAACCTCGGTCTTCATTCGAAACATTTGTCGTGGAACCTAGTTCCAAAAGTCCAATGGGTGATCCTGAGAAGAGATTTCCTTCAACGACTTCATATCGTGAGGATAATGTTTCTATGACGAACCACGCAGTTTCAATCGTGAGCATTCGATTCGATTTTCGGTTCCATTACTGCTTCAGTGAGTGTTTAATACCAAACACGAAAAGGGGAAGAACTACTATGTTTCATAGCGATTGAGATCTACTAAACCAGTGTTTTGCCCATGCCATCCACGGTCTAACCGGTTTTGTAAATGAACCCAAGAGAATATCAAAACGACGCGGGTCGCGTTAATCAACTCCTTCCTGGAATGCGCCACGCATTCAACTATTATGGGACGTCGCGGAGGCAGTATCAATGCTATGCGCGGCTCATACGATCACTTGCGGTAGCCAGCCGATTGGAACGTCAGCGTTGCACTCTCCCCAGACAAGTTTGATATCAATTCAATGACTACTGAAGGATGAAAGGCGTGATTCACGACTATCACGCGCCAATAATGCGTAGTCTCGATTTCACCGTATTCTTGAAAGGCTGCTGTCCCGAAGCTAAGTACAACCGGGATCTTGCGTTCTCTGGGAGCCTGGATTTCTTCTCAGCGAATGCTGCAGTTTTCGAAAGCGAGCCGATGAAGTTGCTCGAATAAACAAACCGGAATTGGACAAAACTCATAACCCACGAATCTCTACGGCTATGGCGAGCACACATTAATCGCTTCGAATCACCATATCTCCCCGAACTGTAAACAAAAAACAAGTGCCGAAGAGGATTTGGAGCGGCACGAGGAAGGAGCAGGGCTTCAGCGTCCGTGAGCTCACAACGACGGCTCTAAACGTCGTGACGCGTTCACCAATGGCGATGTCACACCCAGTTGATCGCAAGTAGGGTCGAGTTCGCTTCAACTCAACTACTACGGTAGAGGTGGTGGCTGGATCGGAAGATCTCATCAAAGTCAACACGCAGGGGCTTCTTTTGCCCCCGTCCCCTCCGTCGTCACCCGTCGAACGCCACGGATTCGCAAAAAGAACGTCTGTTTATGCTTCGCCGCCAAGTGGAACGGCAAATATCGGCCGATCGCTGCGTCCTTCGTATATGTTTTAAAGGGCGATGGTCTTTAAAGTGTCGAGGAAGGCAGGCAACTCACCCCTTAAAGCACCCCATTGTTGACGTGGAGCCGCAACTAGGAAATCAAAAAAAGTCGCATTCGTCGGGCTAATTCGGTTGCGTGTAGCGCAGTCGGAGGAGGCGCGACTGTCGCGTGCACCCGATACCAGGTTCCTGGTTCGGATTTCCCGCCCAGGCCAACCAAGCCTTCCATCCCTCCGGGGTCGGTGAATTGGTACCAGACTTGTCTGGGAAGGATAGAGCGCTGACTTGTTCATCGGCTGGCCACCGCAAGTCATTGTATGGCCAAATACGCATTCATGTCGCCTCCACGACATCCCGTAGAAGTAGAATGCGCTGGCGCATCCCAGAAGAGATTGATTAACGCCGTCCTTTATCCTTTTTTATCCTTTAATTCGGTTGCATTCAGAGAGGAAATGAGGAAAATCGCGTTGCGTGCTTGAACTCTTCGTTACCATCGAGAGCCTTTTCTCACGAACGGCTCTTCGCATCCCTCCATTGTGAAAATAGCGTGTTCGCCGGGACACCGGCGTGCCGTCATTCAGAGAACATGCATAGTTTGCATGCTGTCCTGCCGAAAGTATCCGGTTGCACATCATCACGCGACAGAAGATCCATTGGTCACGAAGCGCAAAGTTGTTCCCTGCCAATCACTTACGGGTGGAAGTAGTCATTCGCACTAGCTCGACGAGCCTGCTAGCGGATTCGCCACTCCGCAAAAATGTGATGTTCTCATGTTAGTACACCTCCCAGAGAAACGATAATGTGAATTTTCTGAATGAACTTAGTGTGTCTTCAACCCGGATTCCGCTTCGAAGTATTCCTGGTAGATCATGGTTGGCGTTCTTAACACTAGCGCGGCGAAGTCGCTAGTACCTCGGGGCAGTCCAAGGGGGTTGGAGGGGGCGTGTCAGTGAAGAACGCACGCCCGCTCCCCACCTGGATGCTGAATGGTGGACATGTAAAGGGATCGAGCGAGAAAAGCATTGTTTCCGTGTGGAGCGCATGTGCTCCTCTTCTCGTGTCTTATGTCTAAATGGATGGGATCCCAATATTTGTGACTACTATTTAAATGAACAAAAAATCTTCCCCTTTTAGCGACGTCAACGTTTTAAAACGGATTTTAAAAAGAAGAGAAGTGAAGTTTTACGATGGGTTGGATACGGGGATTGTAGCGATTGTATTGAGACATATGTAAGCATCTAATATGGTGCGGCGTTTGACATGTTTGGTAAGAAAAGCGTCATTTTCCATCAGGCTTTGCTCTAGTGAAGAACGAACGTTTCTCTACGTTTCGCTCTTTCAACAATATTACTTTTGTGATCTGTGATTATTTATAAAGGGCTGAGTCAGAATTGGGATCCCAAAGAGAGCTTGAAAATTCGGCAGTCCCGCCACCTTTCGATTAAGAAAGAGTTTACAGTAAAAAAAATCATAGAATACCCCACGATCACGCAACAACTATACATCCGTGTTTCCTCAACAATTCATGCTCTTCATCATGTCATCCTATCCTGGACACTAGGTTGCAATTTTCGGCATATTGTGAATGTTGGTTATATTCGTATCTTCTTACTTTTTTGGAGACTTTCGCGTAAGACACTCGCTCATTCCATTGATTGAAAAATAACATGGCTATCCGAATTTTTGGCTTCACCTCAGAGCATTAGTTCCAGCCTGGTGATTTATGCGTACATTTACGTAGTCAAATTGTTGCTCGAAATAAAACTTTACCTATACCAGACAAAGCCCGCGCCTGCTTGATTTTCAAAACCTCATGGAAATGGGATCTACACCACCATTCAAGCAACCACCTTGATAAGCAACATTGTACACTTGAGAGCGCGCTAGCACAGTCCGGATGAGTCGCCGGCTGTCGCGTCTCACCCCCACCCGAATCGATGCTCTTGGTACGGGATTCCCGCCCAGGTCAGGCAAACCTTCCATTCCTCCGGGTCGATGAGTTCGTAGTAGCCTCTGGGAAGGCGAAAACACAGACCTGTCCGTCGACTGGCCGCTGCTAGTCATTGTATAGACCAAACGCGCATTCATATCCTCTATACGCATCCTGTACTACTATTATAAAACGCGTGGCACATCCCAGAAAGATCGGCTAATTGACCTTTATGTTTAATGTGCCCCTCCGAATATTCTTCATTAGAAACTAATTTGTTGTAGGGCGTAGCGCTGTCGGTGGAGGTGCCGACTGTCGGCGCGCACCCGATACCAGGTTCCTGGTTGGGATTTTCCGCCCAGGCCAATCAAGCCTTCCATACCTCCGGGGTCGGTGAATTGGTGCTAAGCTAGTCTGAGAAGAATAAAGCGCTGACATGTCCATCGGTTGCCCACCGCAAGTCAGCCTCTGTATGGCCAAATACGCATTCAAATCACCTACACGATATCCCGTAGAAATAGAATGCGTAGTGCATCCCAAAAAGGACTGAGTAACGCCGTCCTTTATCCTTTATTCTTATCCTAATTTGTAGCAACTCTACAACTTTCATTGCAACCCCAAGATAAACCATCGAGATATGTCTATGTAGTCTCCATGTAGGAGTGTAACAGGAAAGTGTCTGAGAGTGTGACCTCTTTCTGAAATTTTAAGCTGATTTTCGACGCTCTGCTTGAAGGTGCAGTCGAGTAACGAAGCAGTTTTCGCGGGGTCTTCGCCTAAAATATGACACAGCCTGCTTTGACACTCGGCAACCGCAGAACACAAGCATAGAGATCGACAATTCTGATCTAAGCATAATCGATGGGACGCAGTTAAAATGCCTTGAAACATCGGAATCAGGACGAAACATTGAATCTAGGCAATCACAGCAATAGAAACATGGCTAAAACTCAGTATCCAAGTCTAGATAGTTGGGGTGGGGTCCACCCTCTATCATTTCCGCGGCTGTCAGGATTACAAGTAAGCCAAAGGGGGCTTAGGTGTCTCCAAACAATCTAGTTAATCTACATATGTATCTCTACTTATCGATTTCAAAGATATTGGCCTCACTTTTTGGATTCAAGGAAAAAGGGATGTGGCCTCCTTTCTAGAGTTCTACCCAACTACGTGTCAATTAATTCATTGGAGACGTGCTACCCATTCTGCTCCACATGATGTATCGGAGATGGTTTAAACATGAAATTTGACACAGACGCAGAAAAGCTGCGGTTTCCTTCGTGTCAAGCATGCTTATTATAAAGCCACCGACTCCAGAATGGTGGACGAACCTGAGAGCAGTTTATGCAGTGGGTGCGACACCAGGATCTCCTGCCTACTCGGCCATATGTGAGAGGCGATAGTTTCCCATATGTCTCAGTTTCTCAAAGGTAGTCCATCTTTTGTTGCGCCTCGAGTCAACTGGTTTAGAAGAGGCATCTCCTTCCGCGGCGGCACTCAGGTCTGCAAAGCAGGTTCTGAGGCTGGAAGTCACTCCCTGCTCCAGGGCACTGCTGGGCGGGACGGATTTAGCAGATCCAGCGGCAGGTGAACGTGAACGTCTCGAATGTTGTGACAGGTCCGGGCCGAAGTCTACGCGATACCCGTGCCTCCAATATGAACGTGGGAGGCGGGGCGTCCAGGGGTTGCGGGGCGTGCCGCAGCAGTGCGCGACCAGACTGAACGACCGGCGACGGCGCACAGACCGCTGCCGCCGCTGCTGCCGCTGCCGTTGCTGCTCTGCTACCGTCGCTGCAGTTCACAGCACTTCAGGTGTCGGTGCTGCGGCTCCGATTTCCGACCGACCGACCGACCGACAGCGTGTTTCGGGCGCGCCAACGAACCGCCGACACGACACGACCGATGACCTAGCTCTCACATGTCGCAATGGACATTCTCCGCTGTTCGTGTACATCTGACCTCCGGCGGCCGTGGCGCTTCCGGTGGTGCAGCTGCTGCAGCTCACACTCCGAACGTGCTCGCTCTTCTACTGCTACCGGTGCTGTGTCTTGTCGGCCTCATCGGAAATGCAATGGTCTGTATTGCCATTGCAACCGATCGACGTCTTCACAATGTCACCAACTACTTCCTATTCTCACTAGCCCTTGCCGATCTACTCGTCTGCCTACTCGTTATGCCTTTGAGTATCATCGTCGAGGTTAAGCACGGTGAATATGCTATTGTCTATTGAATTGAGCGCCTTTTCCCACCTTTGTTGATCTTTCGGGGCTACTTGCCAATCCTCTTGAATGTGCCAATTCCGCGAACGTATTGAAGACCTGGTTTGCTACGCATCACGACTTTTTGTGCACTAACTGTTCTGAGCTCAGCACTGCAGAAGATGAGCTGATGTAAAAAAAAGCTGGGAAAAAAGAGTGAACCCGAAAAAGTTCTACATATTAAGCAGATATCTGGTGTTTTTTGTGCCGCAGAAAAAAATCGAAGAAAATGCTAGCGAAAGGCTTGCTATCCTCGAGTTGTCTTATCCACGTGTTCATGAGTTCTTCTTCTTTGATGATATAGTCGTTCCAGTAGCAGGGTTCTTCCATATGTGTTATGTAAACCGTGTAGTTCCGCAGGTTCTTGATTTGCCGACTATTTCGAAAGGGTGAACTTCGGGATGCCTGAACTAGAAGCATTTCCATTTGGCCTATTATCCAGAAGTTCTCCTACGCTCATCCTGCCTAGTCGGTTGATCCATAGAGCGGTATCATGTGGTTGTTCATTAGAATCTTCTAATTTTTGCTAGAAACTTCTTCGTCCATAATCTTCGCTGGAGAGCTTACTCGTGAATTTGCATTCGATTATCATAAGTACGACAACAAGGCTGTGAAACTATTCGCACACATTTTCTGAAAAAAGTACGTGAACTTCGCTCTAATATGCTATTACAATCTCTTCTAGCTTTTTCTTGCATTCAGCACTGTAGCAGTTCAGATCCTTCGAGGCAACCTGGGAGCAGTTCTTTCTTGTCGTTCTCAGGATTGATTTCTGCTGAGCTAAAACTCGACCTTCTCTCAAAGGCCAACAAATATTGAAGTGTCCACTTAGCATTCGATCCCCGTGAGAAACTCAAACATATGTACATCTCGGGAAGGGCAAAGAAGTCCCTTCAGCTTCTACTGGTGATTGGGCGGGGTGCAACTTGCTTATTTGGCTGCTGAACATCTACAGTACTTGTCGGTTTCAGGGGCTTACATGTGGAGCTTGGGGACAAAAATTCTTTCCATAGCCTGTCATACTTCACTTTGACAAATGCTAGAATAGATTGAGCTACACACTCCTGTGGGTCTTCTTTTGCTGTGGCAGGGTCTTATCTGCTCCACTCATTTTTCGTCGCGTTTCTAGACTGTTTTTTTTGTTGATTAATGAAACGCGAAGCCTTTCGTGAAGCTGTTTTCATCTTTCGAACATGGATTCTCTAATTCCCCCGTAAGCAAAGGAGGCAAGCCTTTCTGATTTTCGGAAATCCGTCTAGCTTCTCAACTCCCAACTCGATTGACAAGAATAATTTGAAACAATCGTATTCAGAGGTATTCTCGAAGTTCTTTTAAAGTATTGTCGGAGCGTTCCTTTCGCAAAGCCGCTCCAGGTATAAAAGGTTGTATGCGTCTGCTTCAAAATGGATTTGTCTGGTGAAATAACTTTGCCATGCAGCCAAATTTTTCTACCTTTTCGTATTCCGTAGATTATTTTGGGGTCAATACAGACAGTGAGGAACACCAACCTCTAGGGGCACGATAAGCAAGCCCATATAGTATCGTTATCCTGCCCAGAAGTGCTCAGCTGCTGTCTAAACACGAGAGAATGTTTCGGATCAATTATATTATCGGATTCCTCTCCAAGCGCAGCCAGCAGCCGATTGTAGAAAGTGCTGAAAGTTCAAGCAAATTTCGGAATTCATCAGTAAAAGTGCGTTTGCCGAATGAAACAGGCTGCTTACGTCTTCTTTTTGGATTTGAGCAAATTTTCGCAGTGGTCGCTCATCTGCATTCCACATTGACGAATAAGAGTTCGCCTTGCGTCCCATCCCATCCCGTCCGTCACCCCGTTGTTAAATTGCCGTCCTCTGAAGTGCCTGCACTCGCTTCTTCCCCGGTAAAAAGGTGACACGTTCCGCGGATTGGATTGAGAGAGGAAGCGAGTGGTGAAGAAAATGGGACCAAAAATTGACTGTGAAGCCTCAATATGACTGGCTCTTCCGTAAATTATACTAATTCTGTTGCAGGTGTGTGGACGTGGAACGTGTCACTGTGTCTGCTCTATGTGTATGCGGATGTATTCCTCTGTAGCGCCAGTATTGTTCATATGTCTGTGATCTCACTCGATCGATATCTCGGAATATCGCAACCGCTACGCACACGAAATAAGTCGAAAACGATGATCATCGTGAAGATCTGTCTCGTCTGGATCATCACGCTCGTCATTTCGTGTCCGATTGCCGTGCTCGCCTCCTACGACCATAGCAACATACTGCAGAACAACTCGTGTATGATATTCAGCCGACACTACATCATCTACGGCTCGACGTTGACATTTCTGATACCGTTCTGTGTGATGTTTGTCACTTACTTACGCACGACAACGCTACTCAACAAACAAGCGTCGATTCTCAGTCAGAAGGCTAATGACAAGTTGAACGGAAATGGACTGCGACGCACGATGCCGCACAGGAAGCTCGGACACGTTCGCACGAATTCGACGTCAACAGCAGCGACGTTTACGAGCAGCACATACAAGTCCAGCGCGAACGGTCCGAAAGTGAGCACAGTGAGCTACTCGAACGGCTACCATAACTCGGTGGTCGAGCTGGAGCCGGCGCCACGCATGGCCGACACGCATAGTGCGCTTCTGCATAAGTCTCTCGCTAAACGATCGACGATTAACCGCTGGAAGTCGAGGACGTCCAGCTACTTCACGAACATTGCGCTGCGAGTCGGACGACGGAACTCCCTTCAGGTTGGTCGGTGGCTGCACTCCCTAAAGCGTTCTTTTCCCGTCACCGCTTACTTCTTGCTCACGGTAGTTCTTCAGCCATATATTGTCAGCAATAAGCGCTTGATTGTCGCGAAAAAAGGCCGTTTAGGCGAGCTGCGTCCGGCCGTTTTTTCGCGGACAATAAGAGAGTCGTGTGGAGCGAAAGCTCCGCACTTTAAAAACGGTTAACTTTGAAAACCATTAATGTAAGGTAATCATAGAAGTAGATGACACCACGTAGATGTAATTATTGCGAAAGTGTTCCAGAAGTACTGCTATCCCAAGACGTGGATTGAGACTTAGACACCCATTTCTTTTTCTTCGAAAGAAGAAAAACTTTAAAAGTGCGGCAAGTTATCGCCAACAGGGCGGCCCTTTAATGGCGTTAAAGTATAATTTGCAGGAACATTTGTTTTACTCACTCTGCGTTTTTTCTCGCACTGAATGCTCGCAATGTTTTTTTATTGAATACGTTACTCAACGTGAAATAATACGATATGAAGCAACATGTAACGCTTGGGCAATTCTATTGAACATGTTCATAAAATGCTACTAGAATCTCTAGTTTTGACCAAAACTTAGAAACAAGGCTAGAACCGAACTTGCGGCCTTTGTTTTTCGGACTAGGGTCTAATGCGGCCTTTGTTTTTCGGACTAGGGGCTAGAACCGAACTTGCGGCCTTTGTTTTTCGGACTAGGGTCTATTATCAGAGCAAGTTTCATCGGTCGTAGCTGGAAACATTACCACAGAAGTTCCTAAGTGGGAGTACCAGCTAATCCAAACGTTTGAATTCAACTTTAAACAAGCATAGGTCAATTATCCTTTCTGATCAACTATTACTTTTGGGAAATATTTTTGCACTGAGCGGCACATTTTATCTATATCCAATTCTTTCAGAGTTTTCTATTGGTTTTCCAGTGTTCAACTTCATATGCCTTAGAGATGAATGCAGATTCAATGTCAAAGTAAATCTTCACAACGTGGTACATACATATTTTAAAATTTCAATATCATGTAGTGTTGTGTAATAACTCTCTACATTCATTGAAGTTTCTAGCACCTTCCCTTGCTGGTAAGCCAACGTGGAGATGCTATAATAAAAATGTTCGTTTTAAGATAGGTGCAGCGAACCAAATCATTTTGAAACACAAACCCTGATGTTCACATTTGTTACTCTACTGGTTGATATCTCATCCATAACAACTGCTCTGCGTCGAGACCATCGTTGGAATTTCGCTCCCATATCACCTCAATTTATTTATTTTTCCCGATTTCTGCTACATCATTATTGCTCTGAATGACCGATTCAAATTCTTATAGTTAATCTATCCTACTCTAATTTTGTAGTAGTTTTCATAGTATAAAGATAAAACGTTAAGGGTTGGTGTGAATCACTTCCTGGTTGCGGTATACCAGGCATTCCCCATTACGTGATATTGAGGCGCCTTCAATTCATTTTTACACAATGGTAGAAAAAATAAGAGCTTTGTCCTTCCCATAAACGATCACTACCTATTCGCCAATTGCGAAGGGATGGAAGGTTTAGTTGATGCGGAGGAGAAACAAACCAACGGGACGTGTTGCCAGCCATTCTAGTCAATTAGTCCCCTACTGGACCGTGAACCTTGAGGTGCTGAGTTACATGCCAGCATTAGCTGTGAAAATCAGCAGTATGTCATCTCATAGTAGTTACCAGTGCAGCCAGGGATACAGTCCTAACAAGGAGAGCCTCCGAAGTGGCTGTGAGCTTTTGCGATGTAATTTTTACAGGATCTAGGGTCCCGTGTGGGAAGCCCAAAACCATAGTTACTTTTTGAAATGCTCTTCTGTGGTCGAAAAAAAACGTGTGGACGCGTGAGCGCGAAATTCATGGTGCCGTGCTGCCACCCAGATCAATGCGGTCGGTTGGCGTAGAGGTGGCAGGGTCGCATCTCGGGCGCACCGAGCGGGTTTGACGGTTCGGTCCCCGGTGTCGCCAATGTTTTTGCACGCATCGGATCGTCATTATTATGGACTTGCGTGATCACAGAAGTCAATTTGTACACGATTAATCGCTCCGGTATTCCGCCCATGTCTGGTATACGCTTGGGTGGCGGCTGGATATGTTGATGATCACCCGGGGCCGTTCTCTTCGCATACCAATTATGCTTTCAACGAAGAGGAAGTAGTGATGCCTTGTCAGGGAGAGGAAGATTGTTCGTCCCTAGCGTTTGTAAGATGCTGCTGGTGTGATAAGCGACTATGTTTCAAATGTTTCATAGTTCTATATCATAATTGTTGATTATCATTGCCAGCAATAAGCACAGCTACTTCATGTGAGCAAGAAAATTTTTTTATGCTAGCGATCCAATAGGATGTTACAGTGCGAATACGATCCTTGAGAGGTAACTTAAATGAAAGCCCAAAACGGTAGGTTTAAATACTAAAAGCATTAATCGTGTACAGATTGACTCCTGTGATCACATAAGCACGAAATAACAACGATCCGATGTGTGCAAAAGAATTGGCGACACCGGAGGCCGAACCTTCAAACCCGGTCAGTGCGCTCGAGAGACGACCTCGCCACCACTATGTACGCCAACCGACCACATCGGGCTGTGTGGCAGCAGGGCTCCATGAACTTCGCGCTCACGCGTCCAGACACTTTTTTCGGCTACAGAAGAGTATTCCGCAAAAAGTAACTATGGTTTTGGACTCCCCACACTGGACCCTACATCCTGTAAAAACTGCATCGCAAAAGCTCACCGCCACTCCGGAGGCTCTCCTTGTAAGGTTTTAGGTTCACGTAGCTGTGTGCTTCTCGCCTTTCTGACGTTTTGTCTTGCATATATGTTTGGGTTCCTAACGAACCCTCGTGGATTCCTCACACTGCACCCAATGCTACCCGAACTTTAACTAGTGACGCTCTTTTGTCGCTATTTCGAAGAGAAATTGGCTCTCATGTTCTCTACCTGAGACTTCAAGCCCAATACAGCTCTTGACGTTCTTGAAATGCTGCGATTTTCGTTAGAGAAGAACATTTCCTAAATCCTTGTGCTGAATTGAGTTTAAACGGTGCAAAAAAATCTCTACAGTTATGGTAGGCTTGAAATGCAGCATTACACTACACAGCATCTTAGAAATTCACGGTTCTTATTCTAGTACGTATCTATGTATTTTTATCTAAGTGTAAACCACAAGACTCTGAGATAGGGTGATAAAGTTGATTAGTCTAGTTTTTTATTTATTTAGTCTCCTCACAGAAAACGCCTCCGGGAGAATTTCTGGCTCCACGAAGATGATCGGAGTTCACTTGGAGTTCTGCATCAAAATGTGCCAGCCAGAAGAGAACTTAGGAATTGTTCAACCTTTGCAAAATTTGCAACGGAATCAAGAAGCACCTCACCAGGAATAATCTATGTTGTTCAGCCAGCTGCGGCTTTCTATCCGAGCGATGTTTTACTTGCTCTGACGTCTAATTAACTAAGCTGCTGTTTCATCTGAAAACATTTCAAACAAGGGCGCTTGTGTGTTTTTCTCATAAATTTTTCACGATAATTGTCTTGGGAGGGCTGCAACGTAGACCGAGGAGACGGATTAGAAAGACGAGAACTCTATTTTTCGCTGCGTAGATTCTGCACACAATGCAGATGTTGGATTTCATGTGAAGACGTTATCATCGCCCTCAACATTTCCACCAATGACTTCCGTTTGGTGGATCTTCAAAAGTCCATTGCAACATCATTAGCACGGGGGCAGGGTGTTGTCAGTATGACATTTCTTGAATTTGAATACCAGAACTTCTTTAACGCCTCACTTTAGCTTGTCCTCAAGAAGGCGCTGCCTCTAGGGAAAAAAGCAAAAAAGCGGAAAATCAGCCGAAAGTGCTGATAAGCTAGAAGAAGGGATCTTAGGTAGTTAGCGTGCAAAGGGTCATAGTTTGATTACCTTAGTAGTTTGGCGGACGTTTATATGTATATTAGTAACTATTTCATTAGAAGCCCTATCCATCTATGCTTTTTCCAAACAAACAATAGTGTAAATGGAATGCCTGGCTTGCGTTGCGTTCCTGCAAACGTTTACATTAACGAATCTCCTTCTTTCCCTTCATTATTTCCAGATTTGTCTGGTAAACACCATACACTGAGTTGTTCATCAGCTGGTCCCTACAGGTCGTTGTAATGGTGAAATACGCATTCAATTACCTCCACTACATACAGCCCATGGAAGTATAATACCATGCGTGGCCCACCTCAAGGAGGGCTTGATGCACGCTATCCTTCATCTCTTATTATTAACATATTGTTATTATTATGAACTTTGTGCGCTTTAACCACAGACAGGGGAACATTCCTAATTGATATGATATTTGAGTCCCTTATAGGGCAACAAAGCGTTTGATTCATCTTAAGTTAGCGCGAGCTGTGTATGTACTGTCTGAAAAGGATGAAAAATGAGTATCATAAAGTTGCGATCTAAACTCTGGCGCCAGGCGGGGCTGGAACCCGCACCTCCCGCAGACCTGGCGGAATTCCCTACGCCACCACACCACCGGCGATATTTTTAGCGAACGCAACATCCACCCCTCGTGGGATCGATCAGCACTTACCCGTGCATCGGGATGAGTCGGCAGCTGATATTAGCATGGAGCCAGTGAAGCTGATGCTCTTGATTCATTTTCCTTAACCTTCAAGTGGCTGGTATTGAAAATGCAGCTTCTCATTGCGGGTGAAGGCTGATGGATCCCATGGATGTGTATGGTGTGTTCGATGAAACAGCGCCAGTGGTGTAATGACGTAGAGCATTCCAGTCCGCTCAGCAGAAAGTGCGGGTTCGAGTCCCGCCTGGCGCTAGAGTTTTGACCGCAGCGGAACATCGCTATGTGAACTTGCAGCCTCGGTTCCAGCCAATTGAGGCTTAAAGAAATGAATCACTGTATGGGCCAAGATACTAGGTAAAAATTGGATGCACGACATATCCAACAAAGCGAGTGAACAACATACGTTTCTTCCTTCATTCTTTATTATTCAGCTTATTCTATGGATACACTTGGTGTTTGTTGTCCTAGTGCCTGCAAAATTATGTGAGATTTCTTAGTAAGGATTTTATAATGGGAGGTTAAGGGGTTTTATTCTCAACTGATCACTCGAATCCTCGGCAAAGCCAAGAAAAGGCGCATCTGTGGGCGTTTAGAGAGCGAAGAAGATTGCAGTTTATGGCATATCTTGGGAGATATCGGTAGTAAGAACCATCAAACCTATCGATTTGCTGAAGTTCTAGCATAAGTGCATTCCGAAGCAACTTCCTCTTCTTGCAAGTAATTCACTTGAAAATCTGAATCAAATCGGTGTTCAGAGCTGAATAGGTGACACTTTCCGAGATTTTTCATGCTTCCTGCGGAAACACGTTCTCTTGCAGGCAGCAAGTCAAGAGCTGGCGAACGAGCACAAAGCGACCCGAGTGCTCGCGGTCGTCTTCATCTGCTTCTTCATCTGTTGGACGCCATTCTTCGTCGCCAATTTCGTCGTCGGCTTCTGCGGTGCACTCTGCTCCATGCCGCCGTGGCTGGGATCCGTATTTCTCTGGCTCGGCTACATCTCGAGCACCGTCAATCCGATCATCTACACCGTATTCAATAAGCGTTTTCGCCAAGCCTTTGTGCGAATTCTTCGCTGCCAGTGCTGTCATGCTTTACGCGATCCTTCTTCACTGTATTCACGGAACTACACGACGATCGCCCCGGACACCTTCAACTGGTACGCCTATATTTTCAAGTGTCACGCGTTTAGTACAAGTGCTGAGCAGACCAGTTCTCGTCACTCGCTAATGTTGATTGTCGGCCTCCGTCGCCGGAATCCGCTTTCTCATACATAAGAGGGTCTGCTTAAAGTCAGAAGGAACGATCTTTCGTGCTAACCAAAGTTCAAATCCTCATCCATGTGAGACCCAAGTCTGAGCTGTTTTAGGTCAAGCTTTACTTACATATGTATATAAGCCACGTTTTCTTCACAATAACACATAAGTGCACATTTCTTCATAATTTTAAATACCTTTAGCTTTATGTCGAAATGAAACTGATTAGACCTCTGGTCGCTCTTATCAATCCTAATCTATAGGAAACTTTATAATTCTACTACTTTTCTTACTATATGGCTAGCCCCAAAATTTGGTGCATTCGAAAATATTCATGTTTTTCTCATCTAGCGATCATAACGACGGGTACAATTATTCCCATAATATAACGAAAATAAGAGCTTACTCAAGCAGCGCAAACGCGTGAGTAGGAATGTATTCGAATATGCAAAATAGGAATGCGGTGCCTCTTCTTAGAGTAGGTGCCCAAATTACTATTTTCTGACCATGGGGAAACTCTAGCGAACTCTAGCGCAGCCGAGGAAACGACGGCAGTCACATGGAACCTGAATCGAGGTTCTTGGTTTGGATAGTCCTAGCAAGCTTTCCATCCCTCCACAGTCAGCGATTTGGTATCAGACGTGTCTGTGGTGGTCAAAGCACTGAACTGATCATGGAATGACCATCGCAGGTGATTGTACGGGATAAATTCGCATTTAAATTGCCTTCACGTCATCTTATAGAAGCAGAATGCGTGGCCAATCCCAACCAGTGCCGTCGTTTATCCATTTTCTTCTTGTGGTGGTGTTTGCGAAGTGCTGAATATCACCGAAACAAGCTGTTTTTCAAGGAAAAGATCTGGCAAAGATTTGTGACTCAGGCCTGCCAGCTCATACACTGCAGGGTCTCCCAAAGACAAACGGACATAAGGCCATTCAGAACGTTCCGATGAAGTCCAAGACATTGAGCATTTGCCCTCCCTCTGGCTATCAGATTTCCACAAGTAAGTGCATCCTGACTTCGCCTAAAGTGAGTCATCGACCGTGTGTAAATGCCTGGATCTGATAACTTCTGCCGCCGGCAGAAATTCTTAATGAATAGTTTCCTGACCGAAAATCCTTGTAGGAAAGCTTCGTCTTCTCTAGAATATCGCGTTGACTTTGAGCGCGCAAGAGTCGTTGAACGAAGAACAAACACTTCTTGTTAAACTAGCACATTTGCAAGTTACAATATGCATTATTTCATAGCGACTTCCATTTAATTTTAATTTTTTGCAAAAACCTGATAGCTCTCTGAAATAGGTAGAATTCTTTAAAATTAGTAGTAAAACAGCATTTAATACTTTGTCGCAACGCATTTGTGGCCAACGGCAGCGAAGTACCTTTCGTTAGAGTTTTTGTTGGAGGATTTCTTTTAAAAATTCCAAGTTCGTTTTAAACGACATTTTCGAACTTACAGTTTACCTGTCGCTTTAACCTTTTGTTGTTGTTTACGCATTTGCTGCGGTCATGCTTGGGTTATGATATTGACGCAGCTACCGCATTAAAGAAGTGACTTGATGACGATTAAATTACTAAGGAATGTGTAACACAGGAGCTTTTCATACGAAGCTTTTCATCTTGAAGATCAGTGGAAAATTGTAACACACTTTGTTGCACACTATCAGTTAAAATTTAAAGACGTCTGAAAGAAGAACAGGCTGGAAGTGAGAACAGATTTGTACCAGAATTACAAGAAGTTTTGACGAAATTGGGAGTACACTTATGCCACAGGCAGCAGTAACTGAGGAGCTCTCATCGGCCACGGGGTTGTAGGCTAAATGTTGGGTTTCCTCTACGGTTTTCAAGCTGGGACAGTTCCAAAAGAAGTGGTAGTTTGCAGGAGAAATGGCGTGCCGCAAAAAAAAATTTACCGGATATCTTTCCGACGATTACATTTTTCCTTTCGCTTACATGAAAATACGAAGCGAAAGTTGTTACTTCGAAACATGTGTAACGCTGAATAAGACTGATGAGCGCCAAACACAGTTAGTGTCCTAAAGCCCTTACACCGAGTGCTCCACCATCCTTCAGCCTGTATGTGGCCCATTGGATCCTCAATTCAATTCACAACCACTATTCCGATGAGCCTGCATGCAAGTTCATCGTGAAGCTTCTGTGGGACATATCACGTTCCACGGAATCGACTTAAGCCTCTCCATTCTGCTTCTCGTAAGAATGTTTTTAATGATTTAAAAGCTAGTTATTTGATGGAATATCTACCGATGATGGAATATCGATCGATAGCTTCTGTAGATCCTGTACGTCCCTAGGAAGCCCAGCATCCATGTATAGACGTGAAGCCGGAACAGCTTGGAAATCGAGAGAATCGTATAACGGCATAGAAGACCATACCTGGAATTATCAGACAACTATTGATTAGCGTTAAAATCGCAAACGATTCACAATTTATTTTTACGATTAATCTCCATATTTAAATGCTCTGTAAAAAGCAATACTGCTGAGCACCAGTTTCCATTCCTCTTCAAATGGGGCCTTATTCTGAAATCTTTAACGGTGAAAGATAGCGAAAAGTTATTAGTTAAAAGGGCTCAACTAATACTCTACATGACGTTGTCGCCAGAGCTCCATCCCTATAAATGACGTTTTCTTGATGAACTTCTTTTTTACTCTTGGTACTAGGAATAGGTCCAGTTTATAAATCACTGGCCCTGGGCATTGCGATGCGATGCGTGTTATGTGCATCCGTATGTCCTCTGATTCCTCAATGTTCTTCAGCATCTAAATGGAAGCCGGGTGACAACGTCCCTCCGTCCGTCACCGTTGAGCCATAACCACTCAACGCTTTGACAAATTGAGGCAGCCAAATGCCCACATAGATCATAGCTATCGATCCTTCACCTAGCCAACCGCTGTTGGCTTTCGTAATGTGAGAGCCTATTCGCCTATTCCTAGTAGCGGGGGAATAGACGCGGAAAGTGAATGCTGCCATCTCATAAAATTTTGGTTTTGGAAAGGGTAAAAAAGCAGCTGCATTGGATGTCCGCAATAATGCAACCTTCTCCTCCCTGATCTAAACAGGTAACTAACAGAAAGCGCTATTTTGGAAAGCGGATATCGATTTATATCGATCCGGGTCATGTTTTGCAATCAAGCCCAGCAATCCTCGCTTACTTCAGAGTCAGTAATAAACTAAGAATCCTCACATGGAATGACTGCAATGTGTCCCTAGAGCTTCCCAAACTGGTCTGGCACATCAAGGTTGAAAGCCAAACCGCAAATTCGCCATATCCCACTAGAACTACGAGGATTGGATGCGTGGCGCATCCTAAAATGGATCCAATGTATTCCACTGTTTCTTCGCCATTTCCTCTCATTCCTAAGTAAAGATTTATGCTTTCCTAATAGAGCTCACAGCTCGCTATGTGACTACGCTCCTCGTCTAAGTAGGGCGGACCACTATGTGAATGGTGAAAAAGGAGGGATTCTGGGACTGGTTAGCGCGGTGGAACATGTGTAATCTCAAGCCCCTGGCGGCGCTGTGACTTCTGTCTGCTTATCACCAAATATGTGGTAATTAGAATGCGTTCTAAGCTTTTTTAAATTCACGTCATACTCGAAATCGAAAAAACTGCTCAACTTCAAAAAGTAGAGAAATACTAAAATCAGAGGTTTTCGATTGCACTTTGACATTTACGAGCGGTTCAACAACAACAAAAAAAAACAGATCTGTAGAAATAGAAGTTATCCCAATGACAATTTGACAACATCTAAATGCTATACAACATTTAAATAGATGCTTGTGTAAAGAAATCCGTTGTTTAATAGGCCTCTTAGGTCTGTATCCGCTTCTGATGGACCCTTTTTAGCATTCACCATATATCTACAATAGTCGCTCGCTAAACTAAAGGTTGTGTTTGCGGACACATGGCTGTATGCATGAATATTTTGGTAGGATTTCTGTGAATGTAGATGTACTTTCATATTATGCACTTTATGAAAACCTTTAATAAGGAAGAATCATTTGCTTAAGAAGCGGTTCATTACGGGAATCGAGAAAATCCTATTAGACCGCGCCTGTGCTGCTTTGACCCTAATAAAGCGCAAAATGTCAAAGGTGGTGAAAACGAAGAATCGTGGAATCTTTTCTTTTCGTGACAGTATAAAAGCATATTGAGTGAGCTGCAGAGTGGTTCTCGCTTATTACACGACAAATGCCTTTTGTTGCGTATAAGCTGGCTCGATGGCAACAAGCCTGAAGTTCAGTTTTCAGTTTTCAGTTTTTCCTTCGAGTTTTAGATCAGTCACACAAGGTAATTCCTAATTAGAGTAGTTTGACTGCTCGGCAAAATTCCAAGTAAATTTACGCTCACATCCAATATCCTCCCCTATGATGCTCTTCCGTTTTTGAAAGCGAGTGGGTGGAGAATACAAAACAAAAAGTTCAACCCAGTTCACTCTCAAAAAGTACAACTGCCTGCTAGTTAGGCAGCACATGGAAACGTTATCGTACGCCTAGCTAATGTACACTGGTGTCCTTTTGTTGAACTGACTTATTCGGGATGGAGGATATATCGTTAAATCTATTCTGCTCGCTTGAGCAACTAACTGATTTTTTGTTGACGCAATAAATATCAAAATATCCGGGACCTAAACTTCTGACTACCGTTTGTGTGATCGTGTGATGCAGTCGACAGAAAAAGTGTTATCTTTTGCACAATTCTGCTAGTCCAAGCTGAGTATTCAGAGAAGACCAGATTTTCAAACGCACTATGCTTAGCGTCTTATCATATTCACCTTCGAGATGTCTTTGCTCTAATGCAGCAACGCTATCTTGTATATGACGAGGAATGTTAGAATCGAATGCTGCTCTGCTGAGTGCACTCTGTTTGGTGTGCGCCATACACTTGCTCTACTCGATTTCTGTTGCACTGGAACATTCGCTTAATAACAGTAGAAGAACGAGCCATTTCAGTACATCAGACTCATGCAGTTTGCACGCTCACCACCAGGGGTTGTGCCCACGGTCACGAGAAACGGCAATATTCCAACATTTGCTACGGGCCTGTGAAGTGCGAATCTTTAAATGGCCAAAAAGGCAAACTTCTGCATGGGAGCTGTAGAAATCAGCTGACTTTTGCCGTTTTTCTTCTTCTTAAGAACAATAAACCAGCATGAAAGGCGTTGCTTTTCGCAAATGTAGTTTCTTATCAAAACTTTGCAGAAATAAAGTGAAAGTGAAGACTAGAAAATCAGAACTTTTTGTCTCCTCTCAAAGCGGTTCGTTTCGCCACCTATCTCCAGACAAACCTTTTTTGTTATAACACCTTCCCTGTGGCTCATCAGCTCACATGTAAAGCATATGGATTATATGTTACTCGGTCAAGACAGAGAAATTTTGAGAAATTGGTCAGTGCGATAGTTAAAGATGAATTTTGAACCAATGTACAAATTACACTTGAGCAGCATTTCGTGGAGTATAACATTGGCTGATCGTTTGGTGGCGATGTCCGTTCCTCCACGTGGTGCCACTGGAAACTGTTCGCTCTGCGAGCTAAGCCGATCACGGACATTCGATTGCAGGCGACAGGCCCTTGTGACAGGCCGGCCTACGAAGACCCATGTCACATCACATGGTTGATGACGCTTAAGAGATTTCGAGATAGTGCTACGGCGTCCGCGGGAGCCGACGCACACTCGCAAAGCCCGGCGAGTGTGGAAAGTATGCGAGGGTCCCTGATGCGAGGACGGCATCGGGGGGCAACTGAGCTAGTCCGAAAGTCCCGTAACGTAAGCAGGACCTGCGTGGCAACGCTGAATGTGGGTATGTTGACGGGCCGCTAGTGCGAGTTGGTTGAAGCACTGGAGCGTAGAAGAGTTGATTTCTGTGCGGTGCAGGAGACGAGGTGGTCCTGCCGCAAGTCAAGGGACATAGGACGAGGCTTCAAGGCCGTTCTATGTGGAAGTCCCAGGACCACCAGTGGTGTCGGAATAATCGTCTCCGAACGATTTCGTGACTCGGTTGTAAGCGTCGAGCGCTTTGACGATCGATTGATGAAGATCGTTGTCGCCGCGAAGGAGCGACTCTATCACTTCTTCTCTGCGTATGCTCCGCAGACTGGCTGCTCGGATCAAGCCAAGGAAGAGTTTTGGAGCCTGCTTGATGAGAAGACAGCAGAGGTACCGTCGAAAGATGTCATCATAGTCGCTGGTGACCTCAACGGGCACGTCGGCGCGACGAAAGACGGGTACGGCTGTCATGGTGGGTTCGGATACGGGTCGCGTAACGCAGATGGTGAGCGTATCCTTGAATATGCGGAATCGCACAACCTCACCATAGTGAACACCGTATTTCGCAAACGCGATTCCCATCTCATCTCGTTCTATAGTGGGAACACCAGGACTCAGATAGACTTTGTCCTTGTGAAGGATCGAGACCGAAGTCTTGTCACAGACGCGAAGGTCGTGCCGTATGAGACGGTCGCCCCACAGCATCGACCGCTGATCTGTACTTTAAAGATCGCCCCTCCGAGGTTGAAGCAGGTCGAGCGATGCGGTGCACCAAGAATCAAGTGGTGGCGAATGAAAGAGAAGGAAGCAGCTGTGATTTCTCGCGTGCGGTTACCGACAGTGACAACTGTCGACGAAACTTGGGAGAAGGCCACCGACGCGATTCGTCACGCTGCACGGTCGGAGCTCGGCATCACGAAGCCTGGACGACGGAAGGTCGACAAGCAGGCCTGGCTGTGGACAGATGACGTGAAAGCCAAAGTTCGAGAGAAGAAGACGCTATATCACGTGTTTCTCGGCGAAAAGACAGCCGATAACTGGCGGAAGTACCAAGAAGCGAAGAAAGCTGCAAAGAAGGCAGTGGCTGTTGCAAAAGCCACTCATTATGGAGATGTCAACGAGAAGCTCGAGTCGCGCGATGGTGAGCGGTATCTGTACCGACTCGCAAAGAATCGCCATCGCCAGACCGAGGACATCGAGAAGTTCTTCGGCATCAATGATGAGAACGGCCATCTTCTTATGGACCGCAAGAAGGCATTGAAGCGATGGCGCGATTACTTTGAGGAAATCTCTACAGTAGAATTTCCTCATCCAGCCATCCCCTCAACGGCTCCAACCCACGGCCCCGTTCAGAAGATCACCGTGGAGGAGATTGAAGCGGCTTTGAAGAAGATGAGGCCAGGCAAAGCGACTGGGCCCGACGACGTGGCAGCTGATCTGTGGAAGTCAAAGCTGTGGTACCCTGCTGAGTGGTTGGCGAAGTTCTTTAACCAGGTTGTGGCGGAGAAAAAAGTGCCTGAGTGTTGGCGCCAAAGTACGACGATTCCGATTTGGAAGAAGAAGGGCAGTCCTGCAGACTGCTCCAATTACCGTCCGATTCGCTTGCTTTCGCACAGCATGAAGATCTTTGAGCGAATTATCGACGGATGAATTCGTGACATCGTCCAGCTGTCCAGCAATCAGTGCGGCTTCGTGGCTGGCTGTGGCACCATTGATGCCATTCACGCCGCCCGCCTCCTGATAGAGAAGCATCGCGAGAAACAGAAGTCGGTGCATATCGCCTTCCTCGACTTAGAGAAGGCCTTTGACCGCGTACCGCGTGAAGTGATATGGTACGCCTTGCGACATCATGGAGTTCCTGAAGAGCTCATAGAGTGGGTGCGAATTCTCTACTCTTGTCCAAAGAGTCGAGTTCAAGCTGCAGCTGGAACCTCGATGGAGTTTCCCATCTCTGTCGGGGTACATCAGGGTTCTGCGCTTTCCCCACTCCTCTTTGTTGTCGTCATGGATGCCATCACTCGAGATCTTCAGAACCCCGTCCCTTGGACGTTGCTTTATGCTGATGACGTAATGCTCGCTAGCGAAGATAAAGATGAACTCGAGCGAGAGGTGCAAGCTTGGTGTGATCGCTTGGAGCGGTTTGGACTCAAATTGAACGTGAAGAAGACCGAATATCTAACGACGGACGTCACTGAGTCCAGCTCCATCAAGGTTAACGGCATCGAGCTCCCACGCACTTCGGTCTTTAAGTACCTGGGATCAGCAGTCACGTCTGACGGCAAACTGATGATTGAAGTGAATTCACGCGTGAGTGCAGCTTGGTCCAAGTGGCGCTCGTTGACTGGGGTGCTCTGCGATGGGAAGATACCGGAGCGCTTGAAGTCGAAGATATACAGAGCAGTCGTCCGGCCAGTAGCGATGTACGGCGCTGAGTGTTGGCCTGCGACCAGGGAAGTTGAAACGCGCCTCAGCGTCATGGAGACGAAGATGCTGCGCTGGACGGCTGGAATCACGCGCATGGACCGCATTCGAAACGACGCTATTCGGCAGAAGTTCGGTGTCGCGCCGATAGCTGACAAGATGCGCGAAGCTCGCCTGCGACGGTTTGGCCACGTTCTGCGTGGAAAGGAAGACAGCGTCCGCAAGATAGGCCTTAACTTCGAGGTAATTGGAAAGCGGCCTAGAGGGCGCCCGAAGCAGCGCTGGGCTGACACGTTACATGCGGACTTGAAGATTACTGGTGTTTACCCTGATCTAGCGCTGGATCGGGAAAGGTGGCGTCATAACACCAGAATAGCGGACCCCGCTACGATGCGGGACAAACGCTGAAGAAGAAGAAGAAGAAGAAGAAGAAGAAGAAGAAGAACATTGGCTGATCGTTTAGCAAAGTGTTCTTACTATAAAAGTTCCGCTTGATTTTGGACGATAATAAAATCGAAGCATAGAAATATTCGCGCAGGTGCTAGCGCAGTTGGAGGAGGTGCCGGATGTGGCCTGCAGCGCTGTTCGAGGTTCTTGCTTTGGATCCTACTAACGCCAACCAAGCTTTCCATCTATGCGAAGTCGACCAATTACTGTCAGACCAGTCTGGGAAATACTATTCACTGAATTGTCCATCGGCTGGCCACCTCAAGTCCTTATAGGTCAAGGAGCATTCGAAATGCCTTCACCAATTCCCGTAGAAGTGCAACACGTGGCGCATCCCACCAAGTAGTTGATTAGCGCCGACTTTTTGCCTTTATCCTTTTATAGGTATAATCACGAATAGTTACAATTGAACAAGGTTTGGATTAGGATTCCAGTCCTACTCAGTGTGCTCTCCAAGAAAGTGGTTTAGAGTTCCTTAGCGCTGCGGCGCTCTATCAATATCGTGAAGCACTTAGATCGAATGGGCGAGGCGACTAGTCGACAGAATCATGTCACTACGTCGAATCGCACCATGGCAAAGCTCCAATTAGACCTAAGACCGAATATTCTTTGATGTGGAATCTTATCCGCTCCACTCTAATAACTGCCAATGAGTGTTCCAAAAAGGGTGAAGGTGTGGCGTTCTCGTGGATGCCGGAGTTGCGTTAGGGCTCGTTACACTCCTCTAAGCCGTACCTCGGGCTACCTACCTGCATAGGTGTGACGACATGTGGCCGCAAGTCTCGTCTGTTATATGATACTTAGGAGTTTCACGAACAGCTGCACTCACGTAACGCGAAAACCGTCACACATATCCCGATGCCCTCGAGAAAAAAACGAGTGCCTCCCACTTTTCACTGTCGTCTAGGCATTTGCTGCAAGCGTGAAGTTGAGGCGGCATTGACTGACAGCGATCACGTTTCAGCTCGAACCACGATCGGGACCGAAAGACGTCGATGAACTATCGTGACGACTCCAACGAGAGCATGCGTCGAAGCAGCACTCGAGGTCGACGTCAGAACAGCTCCGAGGATAGCAAAAAGGTAGGAGATGTGTCTTCTAGAAGGCGGCAATCTAAATGAGCCGTTTGATTCGTTGACATGCATGAATGACAGTTCGGGCCGCTTTCGGTAAAAGTGCATTGCAGATATCGTTGCCGAATCTGCCGAGCAGCGGTCGGGGGACGTTGACGATGACGAGCGTTCGCGACTCACGCGCGACCACCGAGGAGGCGAGCGACGACGAGGCCAACAACGAGCACCGTCCGCTGCTTCCGCAGCCGCGACTGTCTTCGGCCCACGGCATGAGGAGGTCACTGACGACCCTGCTCAACACCTCCACAACGTCCGCCTTCACCAAGTCGACGTCATGCGCCGAATGTCGACGAGCCGAAGCGTTCGATCCATCAGACACCGAGGACACGATGACGTCGTCAACGAATAGCTGCCCGCGACACTTGACGCTATTCTCGTCCACATTCGGGAAGTCCATCAAAGAGACGTTTCTATAAATAGGATATTACGAGTTCGGCGTGTCATCACTCACCTCACTACTAGTTTACGGTATGATGTGCGTCACGCACATGTTCGCCCTTCTCCCAGTGAAAATACGTGTATTTCTTTCATCGACTTGTGTTGCTTATTCATTCAACGAGAAATGTGTGTACAGAATTGGAGAAAGTATTTTGATAAACGCATTGAAGTCTCTTTCTGTTGTGTTCTCTCTCGCCGCACTTCCTCACGATTCAATCATAAATTTCCTTTCCAGAGCTGTGTCCTTGCCGCACGGCCGGAAAAAGCTCGAGCGCTCGCCTCATCGGGAAAAAGGGGTCACATCTCCCGAGATCGGCTCAAGTGTGTCTTCAGTGACATTTGTGGGTGATGTGAAGAACTGCAGAAAACCCTCTCAATCGAAACAGAGACATGTACGGCATCAGGACTTTCTCGACTACATCTTCGAAAGGGATGGATAATCCAGCTGTTGTCATCAGCAAGCAAAACTATGTTCGCTTTAGGAAATCCTAGGTTTCACCTGTATCAAATGTATCACCTATCGTTCCGTTGATCATCGAGTTGCTCTAGCGGGAGCTAGCAGCGTCTCTTCGTCCCTCTTGAGTGCCAGATTGCTCCAATGGATCCTCCGCGCTCATGGAACACGAAGAGCGTCATATCGTTCGTTCACTGCTTTCGTCAAGAAGTCCGACCAGGCGGGCGTTCTGGTGTTCTACTATATTAGCACCTAGTCCGTGACGGTTCTCGCCCAGTGGGTGTCTGCGGAACGCATTACATGGCAGGAACACCTAATGTACGTCAACCTGGCCCATGCGACAGCTTCTCTGATATTCGAACGTCGACGGACTTCCTCCTTTCATATGCGTGAATCATGTCACTTCGAGCATCGTCCTCTCGATTCCTACAGTTTTTCTATTTTTTTCTGGCTCCTAAAGAGCAAAGGCTAAGCCCGATGCGGAGCTCGAACCCGCGACAGCCAGATTAAGAGTCTGGTGCTCTACCGACTGAGCTAACCGGGCTGGTGCAGCAACGTCGTGATGCTGCCTAAGTGTTTAATAGCGTATGCCATCGACTGGACATCTGTCTCACGCAATTGTTTGCATCGTGTAGTCGACGCCGACCGGTTCACTTTCTGCAACACCAAATTCAAGGTTAACGGGGATTCCGAACTTGAGACAGAATTTCACATACGGTAGTAGTCGCACGAATTAGGTTATGTGCCTTCTTAAGGTTGATTAATGCAGGACGCAACGGCAGCTTGTACTCTCGCGATACTTCAGTGAGCTTCGTTGCGGTTTGTATGTAATCGGTCGTGCTGAACCCTCTCCGAAATCCAGCTTGCTCGCATGGCTGTCCTTTGTTTAGCGTTCTGCCCCACCCCCTTGTTCGCTATATCTGAGATTCTAGATTATCTAAAAGTTGGTGACGACAAAGGCAACTGAAACATGTTTCATATATGGACAGCATGTTTCAGGCCAGGCATTCGCTGGGTTTATTTGCTACGTATTAATAGAGCAACTGCAATGGAGGAATAAACAGGAACAGATTACGAAGAACATTTCGTTCTGTATAAATGTCATTAGAATAAGGGGAAATAAACGGAATTTTGCATTCTTTGGTGATTGGAATGAAAAAACTGCTTACTCACGTATTTATTTAAATAGATGCCATATTTGGAAGCTATGACGTTCGCGCGACACACAGAAATCGATGCTGAATAGACAGAGAATTGCCGATTAGTAACTGCTTCCTTCGAAATGTTTTACGAAATAGGGTGTAGTGTTTACGAGCTGCCTTTTTTCAATATTTGGATGCCAGAACAAATTAATATTCACATCATCTTCGACACATTGAGAAACTCATGACGATATGCAATGGTCAGCAGAAGGTAAAGATTGAGGCTTCGTATTTAATCTAATAATCTTACTATATATAAAGGAGTTAGCGGTTGTCCGTCCGTCCGTCCGTCCGTCTGCTCATCCGTCTGGCCTTTCCTAGAAGTCGAGTAACAGGCATCCGTGTTCAGACGAGGTGCCACCCACGCCGTGTCGAGACCGTCAGAAGACGTGTCACCGATGTCGCGCAAAGGGCGTTCGAGTTCAAAAGACATGCCAGCGACGTTGCTCAACAGGCGCTCGGATTCAAAAGGCATGTCAGCGATGTCGCGCATTGGGTGTCTGGAGTCAGAAGACATGTCACCGATGTCATGCAGAGAGTGTCTGGGCTCAGAAAAGGTACTACGGATTTAATGCAAGGGATGTCTTGGGCAGAGAGAGGTGTCACCGATGTCATGCAAGTAGTGTCTGGGTTCAGAAGAGGTGTTACCTATGTCGCGCAAGGGGTGTCCGGATTCCGAACACATCTAATGGGAGACCACTAAAGAGGAGACCAGTAAGCAGGGGTACAGTGAAGGGTGGGAGGACCAGCGAAGGGATAAGGGGGTGGGGGGAGGGGTACCAGTAAGGGTAGAACCTTTAATGGGAGCCAGTGAAGGGGACCAATAAAGAATACCACTAAGGTGAGGGTTGGGGAGGGGGCGGTAGTAAGGGGGGCGGAGATAACGGGAACCAGTGAAGTATGAAAGTTCTGTGAAGGGGAACCGGTAAAGGGGAACCATTAAAGGAGGACCAGTGAAGAGGGGACCAGTGAAGGTAGGACCAGTAATGGCGGACACCAGTGAAGGGGAGGGGACCAGTAAAAGGGATCAGTGAAGGTGAGACCAGTAATAGGGAGCTGTGAAGGGGGGGGGGTGGGGGCAGTAAAGGAGGGACCATTAATGGGGACCGTTGAAGGGGACCAATAAAGGGTACCACTTAGGTGAGGGGAGGCAGTAAGAGGGGGCAAAAAAAAGGGGGGACAGTGAATGGGAACCGGTGAAGTGGGAGAGTCCTGAGAAGGGGGGGGGGGGGAGGGGGACCGGTAAAGGGAGAACCACTGAAGGTGGACCAGTAATAGGAGGAGGGATCAGTGGAAGGAACCTGTAAGGGCGGACCAGTACTTTTTCTCACTATCGTGCAACGTGTATGTGACAGGAGCGTCGCACAACGTGCGTCTAGATCAAGAAGGTGTGCCACAGACCAAATATTGCGAAGCGAAGCATGCGTTGGATTTTCGGATGACCTTTGAAAGGCAGCGAGCGTGTGCGTGTACATGCCTCTCACTCTCACTACTGACTGATGCTCACCACATTTTTCTGCCTGTCTCTGGCTACACATGGGTAAGGGGGTATTGTGTATTGTCGGGTGGGGGGGTGGTAGGGGGAATGACTTCGGGAATCGGAGGATCATTATTGCCGTCGGATATTTAGCGGTATAGAGCTCTCACAAGATTGTCACAATCTGTTCCTCACCACGTAGAGAATGTGTACTTTGCAAGCTTCATAGGAGCAGTTTTCAAGATTGTGCCCTACTGTCCCGCTTTCCTCTAGAACCCGTTTTCACTGTAACGCGAGTAACAAGGCCTAGACGGGTGTTCTATTCCCGGGGTTTGGGGGTGAAGCCCCCAACCAGACGTTTGGCGACCGTAAGGCTGCTGAACGTCTGGTAATAAATAATGCTACACTGACTCTAGGCGTGGTGCTGTAAATTTCAGATTTCTGCAACTATTAAGAGGCCCTGAATAATACTAATGGGCCTAACACATGTGTATGTTAGGCGCTGAGTTGTGCCACTCGTAAAATTTCGTCACCTCTTTAGTGCAAAAATGAAGGTCAGGGAAATTAACTGTTTTCTGGCAGGTGGCTTTATGACGTTGGTTGAGAATAAGTGGGTTTGTGTTCCTTGTGTCATTTATTATATATTTGTTTTCATCTCTACACCGTTGTGGGAAAGGAACATGGAAAAGAGATCATTAACATCAGTATCCTAGACCCAGTGATGGGTGTTACAATGCTACTGACAAAAAATCAACTGGTCATCATCCATTTATCACGACGCACGCATTATATGCATGATACATGATAATAGAGAAATGTGAAAGCACAGAGTTATAATGTTCCAGCTCCTCTCTTCGTAAAACCACGGTATAGTATGTTGGTGTCGATCAGTTTCTTGGGTGCTCAACGAGGTTTTTATGGTAGACCTTTCTTCGTAGGTGACGAGAACTAGCACTCAAAAAAAGGTCTACCATAAAAACCTAGCTGGGCACACAAGAAACTGATTGACAGAGAGTTATAATTTTTACTTTCTTCAAAATAGTTGGCTTAGCCACCTATCTCCAGACGAACGTTTTCACACGTTTTTCCCGTTTTTTTTTTTGTTTTTTTTATAACACATCCCGGCTGGTGTAACATGACATGACAACTTGTCATAGCGTCATATACAGGAAAAGTTAGAGACAGGTAAAAAGGAGAAGGTTTCCTTCCAAATTCGGAAAAGTATGCGTATGCGCTTTTCGCTTTTTGGATACGCGTCGAAAAATTAGGTTGTTCCTATTTTGAATAGCTGATCTCAGCCAACCAAAAAATACGTACACAGTGCAGTTGTATTCTAGTGCACAATTCGCTACAGTCGCATTCATTTCTTCAATCAGGCAATTCACGCGGCACATTTAAAACAGCATGACACGATCTCAAACGCACATAACTCAGCAAAACTGATTCTTGGTTCTCTCGCTTTCACAGCGAGCTTGAGTGGAATTTCAACCTTACATGTTATATTTTGTGTTGATTGAAACACAGTACGAACATATAGTAAAGCCCAATAAAGCGGATTTTATTTCGAATTGTTTGTGAAATAGCTTTTCATGAGAGTTCTTTGCTACATCCCTCCTTGGAAACCACGGAGTATAGCCACGTATCCAAGTTCTTGAGCTTGGACCGGCTATGAGGTTTTCCTCCACTTAATAAATAGCAATCGTTTGCATTTACTTGTTCATGATCGAAGCTACACAACAATTCAGTAGGAACTGCTCTAAGCCCTTTTGAGTATCTCCTTTTAAGCCATCCAATACGTAGCAATTGCTATGAAGCCTCTTTCACAGCGAACACTTTTATTGCCATGGAATGATGTCTCTTCTTTGCTCCCTTTGCTCAGTCAATGGACGGGAGCTGACACACGGCTTCTAAGGGGGCTGTTCTGTGAAAACTGTGCTCTAACAAACTCCCGAGTTCTGCTCTGTTGTATCTAGATAATATAGATACTTATCAATGAAGATTCTGGTCACAAAGGGGCCCCAAAATCTTTTCATAGTGGAAAAAATTGTTTTTCTAGTTACTATACTATCTGTTCCTTCGCTTAGGTCATCCAATTCCATCTCGAAACATCCAGTTTTTCTGATTAAGTGCAGCAAAGGACTGTCGAATAACTGAGCAGAATTAGCAAAAGAGGTTTATGCAGTAACAAGAACATTGGACTTCGTGACTGTAGCAACACACTATGAAGACGTCGCTCTCGCCTCAGCAGTCGCCGCGGCGGCCAAGCGCATTCGTAAGTTCAGCTTGTTCCCCAAGAACAGAGCGCTCGGGGCTAAATACACGGACGGTGAGCTAGGTGAGAAGGGTGGGATGTGCGGTGTGTCGAAGTACGCAACAATTTGTGCAATTTCAATTTTAATTTGTGAGTGTTGCGGTTGTAGCGCAGTCGGAGGAGGAGCGCGCGTGCACCTGACTCGAGGTCCTAGGTTCGAGTTTCGCAACCAGACCAACCAAGTCCTCCATGTCTTCTCTCCGGCATCGGTGAATTGATGCTATATTTGCTTGAAAAGGACGAAGCACTGACTTGTCCGTTGGATTACCACAACAAATCGTTGCATAAACCATATACACATTCAAATTTATTCACAATATCCCGTATAAGTAGAATGCGTGGCGCATCCCACCGGGGACTAAGTGACGCCGTCCTCTATCCCCTTTATCTTGCAGATGTTGTCGCATTGCAGTCTTAAACTGAGGTCGGGACAGACAACACATCAACAGCTTTCTAGCGAGGGTTCACATCGTTCCGCAAGCAAACGAGGACGAGTGGCCAAGGAATGGGTGAACGTTAAAAATTACGAGGCGCTTTTCTGAAAACCGCTCGAATGCATGGCGAGAACTCTGAAGGGAGTGGCACTGCTGCTGGTTCTCTGCATGCCATATGTTAGACCGACATGATGGAAGCGAGCGAAGAAAGTGTGGGCAGATGCTCGAAGTCTATCTCGAGCTTAGTAGGAATGCAGCCTGTTCTCTACTTCTGCGACATATTGTGGATTTAGCCATGGCATGGCTGTCAGGATCTTGCTCAGGAAAACGACAATGCTTCGTCATTTACAGACACATCTTCTAATAGGACGACCTCACAGTCGCCGAAAGCACTACTAGCCTTGCGAATAAATCGAGTCTAAATTCGACATGAGATGCCGCCAATACAGCCTTCTGTCAGGATGTCACTCAACTATTGAAAGTATGCACTGCTGTGGAATGAAGTCATACAAGATCTAAAATTCATGCCGGAATAGTATCGTTTTCTCATTCCTTTTCTCAGCGAATTCTGTTTCATATCTGTATCTGTCCCGTCAAAAAGCACGACTCTCTGCATTGCTCTCCATGTGCTCTCTGGCCATCTAAATGAAGGCAGAAGCTACCAAGTCTTGGTATCCTCAACATAAACTCCCAGAATGAACAGAATATCCTTTCAGGTCATAAATTTATATTTGATATATAAATACATCAAGCAACTTATGTACATTTTTTAAAATTTGTCTTCTTGTTCCCTTGCAAAGAAGTGGAACAGCAAAAATTTCCCTTCGAAAGCTGCGCCTTCACTCAAAACCCATTCTCAAGCAGAACGCCACCGGACACATCTCTCATTTATGATCAAAAATAATTTATTTATTTTATTTTATTTATTTATTCAATGCGTAGACTACGGTCTACGTGAGGAAACTAAGAAACAAATCTTTGCAAAAACACAAACACAATTTCAACAACGAATGTGAATCCAAGCATCAGCCGAGTGAAACAAAACATCGTCAGCAACAAGGGGTGTGACGTATGTAGTAAGACACTCCACGCCTTTGAACTTGAGTGACACCTTCTACATGTTTGAACAGAGAGTTCCCTCAAGTTTTCGTGCTAATAGTATGTAAAGGGTTGAATTCCATGAGAGCTGTATGGGTTAGAAAGTCGGACCTGGTACACGATTTAGCAACTATGACCCTACGTTTCAGCTTACCTCTTGCAAACCTTGTTAGTATCCCATCGAAGAAATCCGATGGGTTTATGGATAGCTTTTCAGCGACATCATTATAATATCAGCAATCTTTCTTCTATTCTTCAGCGAAGGAAGACCAAATAGCTCATCTCGCAGCGAACTTCTTGTAATATTACTGTAATCTATCGAAAAACATCTCATCATGAGCTTCCTAGTGAAGCCATTTTGAATGCTTTCTAGAAGGTCTGTGTCCTTTTTTATTGTTGTGTTAAACACCGATGTTCCCGCTTCCACAATGGGTCGTGCATGAGTCTTGAACGCGCGTACGTAGACATCAGGAGGTTAGACTTTGCCGCACTAAAGAGATTGTAGATGCGGTGTTTGGCCTTTTTTGCCGAAAATCTGCAGTGCATAGAAAAACACAGGTTGCTGGTTATGATAAAACCTAAATCTCTAGCTTCATCAACTTTTTTTAAAATTTGGCAACTGATACTGTATTCCTGTATTCTAGCACAGTTTCCAAGTCCGACCATCAGGTAGCGTGTATTCGCAGCTGCTAATGGTAGCTCCTATTTTTCGCTCAGCAACTAATGAAATTAATAGCTGTCTGGAGAGCCACTGGATCTTGTATATCGTCGATTCTTTTATAAATATTTAAATCAACTGCGTACACACGACTTTACACGTGACCCCCAGGTAGGTGATACAGTCAGGAAGTTCGTAAGAATAAAGCCGGAATAAGATTGGCGATAACACTCCACCTTGAACAACACCGGAACTTGTCACGGAAAAACTTTGGAGTAGCGACCCGTAATCCTAACCCGAGGTGTTCTGCTAGCTAAAAATTGCCGAATCAATTTTATAATCATAGGGTGTAATCCTAATGGTGGCGATGTCCGTTCCTCCACGTGGTGCCACTGGAAACTGCCCGCTCTGCGAGCTAAGCCGAGCACGGACATTCGATTGCAGGCGACAGGCCCTTGTGACAGGCCGGCCTACGAACACCCATGTCACATCACATGGTTCATGACATTGCAAGTTTTTCGTGATAGTGCTACGGCGTCCGCGGGAGCCGACGCGCACTCGCAGAGCCCGGCGAGTGTGAGAAGTATGCGAGGGTCCTTGATGCGAGGACGGCATCGGGGGGCAACTGAGCTAGTCCGAAAGTCCCGTAACGTAAGCAGGACCCGCGTGGCAACGCTGAATGTGGGTACGTTGACGGGCCGCTCGTGCGAGTTGGTTGAAGCACTGGAGCGTAGAAGAGTTGATTTCTGTGCGGTGCAGGAGACGAGGTGGTCCTGCCGCAAGTCAAGGGACATAGGACGTGGCTTCAAGGCCGTTCTATGTGGAAGTCCCAGGACCACCAGTTGTGTCGGAATAATCGTCTCCGAACGATTTCGTGACTCGATTGTAAGCGTTGAGCGCTTTGACGATCGATTGATGAAGATCGTTGTCGCCGCTAATGAGCGACTCTATCACTTCTTCTCTGCGTATGCTCCGCAGACTGGCTGCTCCGATCAAGCCAAGGATGAGTTTTGGAACCTGCTGGATGAGAAGACAGCAGAGGTACCGTCGAAAGATGTCATCATAGTCGCTGGTGACCTTAATGGGCACGTAGGTGCTACGAAAGACGAGTACAGCTGTCATGGTGGTTTCGGATACGGATCACGTAACGCCGATGGTGAGCGCATTCTTGAGTATGCGGAATCGCATAGCCTCACCATTGTGAACACCGTCTTCCGAAAACGCGACTCGCACCTTATCTCATACTACAGTGGGAGCTCCAAGTCTCAGATAGACTTTGTCCTTGTGAGAGATCGCGACCGGAGTCTTGTCACAGACGCGAAGATCGTGCCGTATGAGACGGTCGCCCCACAGCACCGACCGCTGATCTGCACTCTGAAGATTGTCCCTCCGAGGGTGAAGCAGGTCGAGCGATGTGGTGCTGCAAGAATCAAGTGGTGGCGAATGAGAGAGAAGGAAGCAGCTGTGATTTCTCGCGTGCGGTTACCGACAGTCACGACTGTCGACGAGACTTGGAAGATGGCGACCGACGCGATACGTCAAGCTGCACAGTCGGAACTCGGCATTACGAAGCCTGGGCGACGGAAGGTCGACAAGCAGGCATGGCTGTGGACAGATAACGTGAAAGCAAAAGTGCGAGAGAAGAAGTCGCTTTATCACGTGTTTCTCGGCGAAAAGACGGCCGATAACTGGCGGAAGTACCAAGAAGCGAGGAAAGCTGCAAAGAAGGCCGTGGCTGTTGCAAAAGCCACTCATTATGGAGATGTCAACGAGAAGCTCGAGTCACGCGATGGCGAGCGGTATCTGTACCGGCTTGTTAAGAATCGCCATCGGCAGACCGAGGATATTGAGAAGTTTTTCGGCATCAATGATGAGAACGGCCATCTTCTTACGGACCGCAAGAAGGCATTGAAGCGATGGCGCGACTACTTTGAGGAAATCTCTACAGTAGAATTTCCTCATCCAGCCATCCCTTCCACGGCTCCAACCCACGGCCCCGTTCAGAAGATCACCGTGGAGGAGACTGAAGCGGTTTTGAAGAAGATGAGGCCAGGCAAAGCGACTGGGCCCGATGACGTGGCAGCTGATTTATGGAAGTCCAAGTACTGGTACCCTGCTGAGTGGTTGGCGAAGTTCTTTAATCAGGTTGTGGCGGAGAAGAAAGTGCCTGAGTGTTGGCGCCAAAGTACGACGATCCCGATTTGGAAGAAGAAGGGCAGCCCTGCAGACTGCTCCAATTACCGTCCGATTCGCTTGCTTCCGCACAGCATGAAGATCTTTGAGCGAATTGTCGATGGACGAATTCGGGACATCGTCCAGTTGTCCAGCAATCAGTGCGGCTTCGTGGCTGGTTGTGGCACCGTTGATGCCATACACGCCACTCGCCTCCTGATAGAGAAACATCGCGAGAAACAGAAGGCAGTGCATATCGCCTTTCTCGACTTGGAGAAGGCCTTTGACCGCGTACCGCGTGAAGTTATATGGTACGCCCTGCGACAACATGGAGTTCCTGAAGAGCTCATAGAGTGGGTGCGAATTCTCTACTCTTGTCCAAAGAGTCGAGTTCAAGCTGCAGCTGGGACCTCGATGGAGTTTCCCATCTCTGTCGGGGTACACCAGGGTTCTGCGCTTTCCCCACTCCTCTTTGTTGTCGTCATGGATGCCATCACACGAGATCTTCAGAAGCCCGTCCCTTGGACGTTGCTTTATGCCGATGACGTGATGCTCGCTAGCGAAGATAAAGGAGAACTCGAGCGAGAGTTGCAAGCTTGGTGTGATCGCTTGGAGCGGTTTGGACTCAGATTGAACGTGAAGAAGACCGAGTATTTAACGACGGACGTTACCGAGTCCAGCTCCATCAAGGTTAACGGCATCGAGCTTCCACGCACTGCGGTCTTTAAGTACCTGGGATCAGCAGTCGCGTCTGACGGCAAACTGATGGTCGAAGTGAATTCACGCGTGAGTGCAGCTTGGTCCAAGTGGCGCTCGTTGACTGGCGTGCTCTGCGACAAGAAGATACCAGAGCGCTTTAAGTCGAAGATCTACAGAGCAGTCGTCCGGCCGGTAGCAATGTACGGCGCTGAGTGTTGGCCAGCGACCAAGGAAGTTGAAACGCGCCTCAGCGTCATGGAGACGAAGATGCTGCGCTGGACGGCAGGAGTCACGCGCATGGACCGCATCCGAAACGATGCTATTCGGCAGAAGTTCGGTGTCGCGCCGATAACTGACAAGATGCGCGAAGCTCGCTTACGATGGTACGGCCACGTTCTGCGTTGAGAAGAAGACAGCGTCCGCAAGATAGGCCTTAACTTCGAGGTAATAGGAAAGCGGCCTAGAGGGCGCCCGAAGCAGCGCTGGGCTGATACGTTACATACGGACTTGAAAGTAGCTGGTGTCCACCCCGATCTAGCGCTGGATCGGGAAAGGTGGCGTCATGACACCAGAATAGCGGACCCCGCCACGAAGCGGGACAAACGCTGAAGAAGAAGAAGAAGAAGAAGAAGGGTGTAATCCTAATGTCTCCATCTTGAATATCAACTTTTCTACATGAACCTTGTCAAATGCTTTTGAGAAGTCAAAATACACTACATCCGTACATCTGTTATCTTCAAAAGCATTCGACCAGTCATTCAGAGAAGCTAGAACAGCCGTTTTGATAGATCTTCCCTTAAGAAAACCAAACTGATTTCCTCACTGCATTGAAAATGTAGTACGACATTTTCTTTAGAATCTTGTCAAAGGTTCTTGCAAAAATTGAGGTAATGCTAATTGGCCTATAGTTTCTCGGATCGTTGAGTGGAGCTTTCTTGGAGATTGGTGTTACAAACGCATGTCTCCATCTAGCAGAAACTTCCGCTCTGATATAGCTGACATTAAATATTTGTTCTAAAGAAAAGCCATAGAGTAAACGATATTTTTATAAAACTAAGAGGAATAAAGTCGAGCGATACTCATGAAGATTTTGGCTATTTAAACAAAACCTCAATAATCTTTTTTCTATGAAACCAGAGAGATGCATTTGTTTGCGGAAACCGTGGCAAATACTCACCACCGTTAACTATCAGGCTTTCCTCAAAATTCTGTGCATACGTCTTCTGAAGTACAACGCCTAACAGATCAGCTTTAGCGTTTGGTGTAAAAACCAGTTCTCCATCGTAATTTACCAATCCGGGGATTTCATTATTTCTACTGATTCGCAAGGTATATAGGGCTTTTAATATGAGCTTATAAAATGCAGAATCATCTTTAGATTTAGCTACCTTCATTTCTACGTAAACATTGTACCGGTAAAAGGCTCTGTCAAGTTTTTTTGAACGCAAACTCGAACGAAGCCCTGTCTTCGCTTGCACCAGAATAACACATTATTTCCAACAGTGGAAGCGACAGGCAGTTTAGCCTTCTCAGATTAGCAGGGTAACCCTGTTCACCATGTCTCTGCAGCTTCAGGGGAACATATAATTCCATTGTATGTTGAAGAATTGTAATGAGAGTTTCGTATAACTGATGGACTGTAGTACCAGAGTTGGCAGTTCCAAACCAGTCAATGTCAGCAAGGTAGCTCCCCATTAAACAATAATCACCACCCTTAAAGTTTCGAAACCACCTCATTTCCTTTTTTTAAGTATCAAGTCAAGCGAAAAGGCTACTGTAGTGTGATCACTAGTTGCAATGGGAGTTCCTGTCTGCACTTCACTTACAAACTCTGTTCTGTTGCATAAAGTAGGTCAAGCCCTGAGCTTTGTCTGGTTGGCGCTAACATCAGCCATGCGTCTTAAAAACCTCCCAAAAGGTCTTCGACACCCTACAGCGACTGTTGAACATCAGATCCGGGAGATTGAAGTCTCCCATTAAAATGGTATACATGATTGTGGAAGAAAAATCGCTTGTAGCCTTGACTAATCGAAGTGATGCGGACGCGCAGCAGTCACGGGTTCTATAGACACATATAACCCGAAATTCAGTTAAATCGTATCTGCAATCCACCCCTTTTTGGAATGTCTATCACACCTAATATTCACATGTTGGCCAGAAAGACTTCCGAGAAGAGGCTCTATCTCATTCTGACTGTTCATGAACGTTTCCGTGAGTACGGCCCTGTCATAATTATAGATAGACAAGTTCATAGCGAAGCTGCTAGCATTTCTCACGAAAGATTTAATATCAGTTGCTAAACCTCTACAAAACCGGTGACCAGGAAAGGGAGGGCTGAAGACTGAGATCCATTGCGAACCTGATCTATTCGCATAGAGCTTTTCTCGCATCTGAGAAGCACGACTTTTATCAACCGAGGTCTACTCTGATGGAACTTCCCCATATGGCAAACGAACACAAGGTTACGTTCCACGTTTAGGTAATCAAGAAGCTCAGCAACATACGTGTAGTCATGGCTTACTCAGTTGGACGACTTTGTTGAAGGGGGCTGCGGAACGTGTGAATGTACGATTAATCTTTCAATATCAAGGTCATCGTTTGCAGGAGCAGCGTTATCTCAGGTCTAGATGCATCAGCTCTAGAACTCTCAAAGCAGGCTAACCTTTTTTTCAACGAAGTGTTCTCCTCCCTGAGTAATCGGAGTTCCTCCAACAGCTAATCATTCCTTTTGCCCAGCGTCTTCATCTCCATCCTCGTTTCCATCATCAGATCAACGACCTGTTTAACACACGCCGGCAACTCTTCCCTATGCTCATGAGCAGGCTGATATGGTCCGAAGTATTGACCGCCGTAGACGATGATCTTGGTGGCGCTGTTATAGAACGACCACGAGCCGCGGAGTTCGTCGATTGATCAGCTGCGGTCTTATGGTTAGCCACGTGCAACCGCGACACCTCAGCAAGAATACCCTTCATTGTGGTATGATCTGCACGGAATTATTTGCTCGTTGCCAATCTAGACGACGATGGAAGCAGGAGGCACCGCAGAGTAGCAGAGTGGCCAACGGTACGGCGAAGCTAGTAGTACAAATGATTGCTTTCGAAAATAAAATATTGGAAAGACAACTATTTATCTCTGTCCTGGTGGCGTGTGGATGGTTAGGCTTCGGTCCCGGTGGGTTTTTCCTATACCGTTCCATTTTATTTTTCTAACTCGTTCCCACAACTTCTTTCTTTATACATAGGCGATGGAGTTCCTTTCAAGCAATTTCGTTGACGTCAACGATTGTGTTCTATTTAGTGAGTCAGCAGTGTAGGCACTGAGGTCTTAAACCACTGCAGAAATAACTCCTCAGAAGCTATACCAATAGAAGCTAGAGATTCTGGTACTACATATTTGCTGGTGAGCTGTCCCTGGGCGTGACCAAGTGTGGCGCTCAAAAGAGTGCTAACCAATCACAGGCACCACGGAACAATGGTGTGATCGACTGTACCTTTCACTGCATCCACTCCAGGGTCAAGCTTGAGGTTTGGGAATCGAAGGGGGGGGGGGGTCGTACTGTGGCCTCGTCTGGAGGGGTGGGGTCGTGCTCGTCCGGTTTTGGCAGAGGATTCTCTCATTCTTCTTAAGGTTTTTAGGTGATGTTTTTAATTCTTAAGAAGTTGTTTTTTCCAGGAATGCTACGAAGGTGTGGAGTCTCTCTTTCGTCCCGCAAAGTTGTAAAAATTAATATAAAAAAGGTTCAAATAATGATTGTATTACTTGTTAAAAATAAAGATTTTCTGCCGGCAGATTTGGAGCTAATAAGAAATTTCCATTTTTCAGTTTTTTTCAGGAAGTCACGGATGCGAGTTTTCTGCCTAAGCGAGCGACATCTACGTCCTAAATTGCTGTCTATAAAATTTGAAGTGCCAATTGCTAAGAAAAATTAAGTGCTTCCCCTACAAGATTTTTGAAAGCGGTCTTCGAAGCGATGACGGAGTGGCAACCGGAGGATGGACTTATCACGAAACTAATTTTTTCTCTTCTGCAGGAAACAGCATCAGAAAGTGGAATTGTACCAGAAAAAGTTTTAATCCACAGTTTGACACACGGTAATAAAAACTGTTTTTCTGAAACGATCCACTGTATGAACAGACGCTCCGATTTGTATGACTTGCCGAAAATTTTCGACACCGTTAATTACATGGAGGCCGCTATTTTTACAGCTGCTTTTTAAAGCGTAGAACTCACACTTCTTATTGTTTTAAAAGCTCTGCGAGTTTTTCAGAGATGTCGCACAAACTCCGAAATATGGTAGGTTAGGTGGAGCCATTGCGTTCTCCGATATCACCGATCGCCACTGAAGGATGGACTTCTCGCGGCAAAAAATTTCTACCTTCTGGAGAAAGAGCATCAAAGAGTGAAAACTGTGCCATCTTAGAGTTCAAGATGTGACTAACATACAGTCTAAAACTGAACTTCTTCGCAGCGATTTCCGATATGATCAGGGAGATTTGCAAATTCTCATGTTTCATTAAAATTAAATTTTTTACCTGAAGCAGATCACGCGCACAGTTGAAATCTTGCCACAAAAATTTACAAGTCTTGTTCAATGCATAGTCTAAAAATCATGGTTTTCAGAAACGAATAGATTGGATCGACCCTGGTCGGTATGGCATCGACATCACGGGAGCGACGAAATTCGACGTTCACAAAAATGACTATAACTCGGTAAGTTTTCCACAATTTTAAAAAGCCAATGACTTTTTAAAAATTAGAAGGAAAGTGCTTTTACATGGTGAAAAGACCGGTTTTCAAAAACTAGGTCTTCATACGGGGCGGAGGCCTTCGATTTTTGAGCGAAAAAAATAAATATAAATATAATAAATATAAATAATTTGTATAAATAATTATATCCCGGTAAGTTTTTTGAATTTCAAAAGATTTAACAATTTTTTGAAAACTAGAGAAAAAGCGCTTTCGAACCATATAGAAATTAGTTTTCACCAGGGGGGTCTTCATAGGAAGCAGGAAGTTCGATTTCTGGTCGATTTTTGCCAAAAATCGACCAGAAATCGAACTCCCTGCCCCCTATGAAGACCTCTCTGATGAAAACTAATTTCTATATGGTTCGAAAGCGCTTTTCCTTAAGTTTTCAAAAAACTATTAAATCTTTTAAAATGTGTATGTATTTAGCGGTGTCGAAAATTTTCGGCAAGTCATACAAATCGGAGCGTCTGTTCATACAGTGGATCGTTTCAGAAAAACAGTTTTTATTACCGTGTGTCAAACTGTGGATTAAAACTTTTTCTGGTACAACTCCACTTTCTGATGCTGTTTCCTGCAGAAGAGAAAAAATTAGGTTCGTGATAAGTCCATCCTCCGGTTGCCACTCCGTCATCGCTTCGAAGAGCACTTTCAAAAATCTTGTAGGGGAAGCACTTAATTTTTCTTGGCAATTGGCACTTCAAATTTTATAGACGGCAATTTAGGACGTAGATGTCGCTTGTTTAGGCAGAAAACTGTCGCATCCGTGACTTCCTGAAAAAAAAACTGAAAAATGGAAATTTCTCATTGACTCCAAATATGCCGGCAGAAAATCTTTATTTTTAACGAGTAATACAATCATTATTTGAAACTTTTTTATAATAATTTTTACAACTTCGCGGGATGAAGGAGAGACTCCACACCTTCGTAGCATTCCTGGAGAATCCATCCTTCGGTTGCCATTCGGTCATCGCTTCGAGGAGCGCTCCCAGAAATCTTGTAGGAAAAGCATTTAATTTTCCTTAGCAATTGACACTTCAAATTTTATAGACGGCAAGTTACGACGTAGATGTCGCTCGTTCAGGCAGAAAACGGTCGCGTCCATGACTTCCTGAAAAAAAAACTAAAAAAACGGAAAGTTCTCATTGACTCCAAATCTGCCGGCAGAAAATCTTTATTTTTAACGAGTAATACAATCATATTTGTAACCTTTTTTATATTAATTTTTACAACTTCGCGGAACGAAGGAAAGACTCACACCTTCGTAAGTATTCCTGGAAAATCCATCCTCCGGTTGCCATTCAGTCATTGCTTCCGAGAGTGTCTAAAAAACTTTTGTTGATAAAGCACTCAAATGAGCTTTAGAAAATAACACTCGGCATTGTATAGAGTACAATTTCGGATGCAGAAGTTGCTCATTCACGTACAAAAAGTGCCGTGTCTATCGTGATGCTCGGAAAGCCTGAAAAGTTGAACTCGTTGTGATTAATTCGACAGCTGCTCTCAAAAGTGCTTTATTTTTAACTGTAAACAAACAAAATATTATTATCAAAAGATTTCATACACAAAACCTCTAGCAGCGTTTTTTCTAACAAATTACTAAATTAAACAGTTGCTCAGTAACACTCTTTCTTGAACTAATCTGACACAGTGGAAGCTGCACCTGGAAAGAAGGACCTATTAAATTGTACAAATATCGCATGAAGTTTTTTAAAAAATTCAATGCGGAAAGGAAATAAAACGGTGGTCTACACAAGGGGGGGGGGTCGTACCAGATCCACTCTAGGAGGGGGGGTCGTAAATTTTCGTCAAAAATCGAACTCCACGCTTGACCCTGATCCACGCACATACTCCCATCCCCATGCGGGAATGAATGCGTAGACAAATTTTTTCACAAAAAGGCGCACCACAAGTTGACTGAAGAGAATCCAGCGCTACGTAAAAGGCACAAAACTATATGAATAGGAAGCAAGGAAGCAAAAAATAACAGTGAACAAGAAGCATTAAGAACTAAGTCGTCGTGTGCGCTACGAATCCAGGTTCTTGGTTTGGCTTCAGCCCAGACTAACAAAGTAATCCATCATTCCGCGGTTGGTAAGCTTGTGAAAGACTTATCTGGGAAAGATGAAACACTGATCTGTCCCGTCCCAAACCGAGATTAAATATTGTCGTTCTTTACCCTCTACTCTTTCATATTCCGTTATTCATATAAGGTTTTAGTCTCTTTTCTGCTAATCTTCCTTTCAAATCAAATTTCGCTCACACTCCATGCTCCAGAAGTTGTCTTCACCTTGCATAAGGTGTGAAGCGTGGACGACGCTATCGGGAGTACCACGAATCGACTGTAGGCTCATATGGAGCCTAGATTACTAATAATTCCCTTGGGTGGATTACTTTCTAGCAGCTATATCTTGAAGGAATAAAGCATGGATTCTTCCAACAGTTGGCAACCTAGAGTCTTTTTATAGTCCGGGCACACATTCAGAAACGAGTCATAGATAGTTCATAGAAAATAAAATCGAAGGTTGAATAGTATTTTCAACAAGTAGACAGTATAGGAAATTATCTGGGGTGAAACTCCAGCCAGCAGTCAGCGTTTCGGGCAGTCGAATTGTTTGCTTGTTCTGAAGCTCAGCGAATCTCCAACATATTCATTCCCATCTCAAGCGATCAAATGCGTACAAAAAATCGAAGATATCGATCGATGATAATCAGCCCATCAACACTGTGCACATGAAGTGAAGCCTACCCACAGACCAAAATATCCGCACGTTTTCTACGTCATATGATCAGCCAGAATCGTTGAACCCTATCGATGATGACCTCCAGATCGTTACCCTTTACATAATGTGAGACACGTTCATCGAGTTTCATTCGTGATTCTTATATGAAACGATAAACCCCAGGCAAAGATATATTGGGTTGCCCGGAAAGTCTTGCAACACTAGCACAGCAATATTACAGGACAAATACAATATACCACAATATAGAAAAACTCGGTCCACGATATATTCCCCATCCAAGTCTAAAATCCTGTCCCATTTTTCAGGCAGCCTTTCAATTTCTTTCCGCTAGAATTCCGAGGGCTGTAAGGAAAAGAATTCAGAAACCTCCATTTCCAGTTGACGTCAGTCATCAAACTCTCTACCTCGAAGATGCTGCATCAGAGCTCTGAACAGAAGATAGTCAGAAGGAGCGAGGTCTGGAGAGTACGGTGGACGGAGCAGAAGTTCCCAGCATAACTCCTGGATTTTCTCGCGACTCACTTTTGCGACATGAGGACGCGCGTTGTCGAGCTGCAGGTAGACATTTTCCCGTTCTGGGCGTTTTTGGCGCATGACGTCGACCAAGCTCTGGAGCTGGGTAGGGTTGACAGATGCTGTGACTGTGGTCTCACTATCCAGCAACTCCCACTAAAGCATGCCTTCTGAGTCCCACCAGGAGCACAGAAGAACCTTTTTTCGTGGTGTCCACGTTTCGGTTGTCTTGGAGCCGGTTTTCCGCGTCGAAGCCATTGACTCTTGCGGATGTGGTTAACATAAAGAACCCAGCTTTCATCACCAATAACAATGTCCTTTAGAAAGTCCTTTCTGTGCGGGCGAAGAAACAGCGACTCAGCAACACTGATTCGGCAGGCCTTGTCATAACTCTGCAGCTCATATGGTACTCAGGACGACAAAACTTTGCGGTACCCAAGGACCTCCAGCTGCCTCACGACGGTGCTTTACGTACATCCAAGTGTTGCCG
The DNA here is from genome assembly GCA_947359475.1 of Heligmosomoides polygyrus bakeri. NCBI lineage: Eukaryota > Metazoa > Nematoda > Chromadorea > Rhabditida > Heligmosomidae > Heligmosomoides > Heligmosomoides polygyrus. Next base: position 72,004,563 of record OX375870.1, read on the forward strand.
CCAATTCGCGAGTGGCTGAATTTGGCTTCACCTTGAAGGCTTCGCGCAAGCTGTCTTTTTCCATAACAGAGGGTGACCGGAAAGAGATCGATCTTCGAGAGAGATACCTCCAGCCTTGAAGCGCTCATACCAACGGACCACTGTGAGATAGTGAATGACTTCCTCCTTGAATGCAGCGCAGATGTTGGAGGCTACAGTCCTTGCGGAATGGCCTTGCAGGAATTCGTAGTAGACGATAGGTGGTAGGATGCTGCTGCTTATCGTTGACACTGTTGCTGTATTCGTACTCGACGAAGCTGTATATAGTATGCTTGAGAAAGCTTCGAGAATGTACTTTGACGTCACTACACAAGATCAATACGGTGAGAGCTTTGACAAATTTAACAGGCAGTAGCGTAAGGTGTTGCAAGACTTTTCGGTCAACCTAATACATAGTCCACGGTCATACAATCAATGTTGTTTAGTTGTTGAAAAGAGCGTTTAACGACCATAATAATCGCCTGATCTCCTCCTTAAAATGATAACCGTGGAACGCAATGTGTGTTTACTTACCTAGTAGCAGCTGCCTCACTCTGTATGGATACAGAAGCTCTGTTAGTGAAGGACAGATTCTGACGTGCATTGGTAATCTGATGAAAACGTCAGTGATTTGTTCTTTCCATGAGAGTCTAGTAGCTGCTCCTGACCCTGCATTTAGATCGTAAATCACAAATCGTAAAAAAAAACAATAATCGCCACAAATCGTAAATAGTAATTACGTACACCACTACTGACCAACCTCGCAGGATTAAAAAGCTCCTTTTATGCGGGTTCCTTCAAGTATGCAAGGTCTCCCAAAAATGCGCTCGCTGAATATCCACAAAATTTTTATCCTTAAAATAAGGAGACTAAGATAAAGAAAAAAGATGGCGTCAATTATTCCCTTTTTGGATGCGCCATGCATTCTATAATATTATACATCGAGGGGTTTTGGTAGAGACAGCTTTATTCGTTTATTTTTTCTCAGCGTGGTGGTAGCCACGCAGATAATAAAAAAAGAATAGCAACACATAGACTAACAAGGCAAAGTTTGTGAACTAATTAGGCACCAGTAACTGAACGGAAATAGTTATAGCAACGCAACGTTAGACAACAATCAAGCGAGCGAACGCTCAGATAATCCTAAGAGATTCTCACTTTGAGCTAGTAGTAACTTGAACTTCCGCGAGCTTCTATGGAGCAGCGACGGCAATAATGATTCACATCACTATCGACGCTGCCGCTCGCTATGGTTAACGATAGGGCAGCGGCAACGCCGCAGAACTGTGCGGGGCCCTGGAGTTAGCTGTAACAGACGGGACCCGAACGGGAGGCGGCATAATATGGCTCGTTGCAGTGTAAATCGAAATTAGGTGCAGCCCAAGGAGAGAACAGTTATACATTTGAAAGTGGCAAATCTGAGAATGCGATGTGATTCGCTGTCTCTTTGCCACTAGGGACCTCTTCTTAGACTGCTGGTGGAGGCGAAACGGCTAAAGTGGCGAAAACAGAGAAACACAGTCGGCAGCCGTGGGAAATCAAGCCTCACAGCGTGGGAGATGAGGAAATAATGAAAACTTGAAACCGTATCTGGCCTACACAACACTTGCGATGGCTAGCAGATGGGCAAGTCAGTCCTTTGCTCCAAACAAGTCTGGTGTCAGACCACGGACCCCAAAGGGATGGAAGGTTTCGTTTGGTTGGGCGGAATGCCTGAACCAGAAATCAGGAATCGGATGCACTGTCTTCGGCAACCAAAGCAGAACAAGGGGCCATGTTTTAGTCGACTGCCTCTTAGCAACTGATCCTCTGCGTGATATGCGTTTGAGTAACAAAACCCTGACTATTTTTAGGGCAAGTTCTTGCTTGGTACGACAACTACTCTCATTAACCGGCTGAGGTATACTCTGCTGAAGCGATTCCCAGATCCAGTCATTGTTTTCGGAACTGCTGGCTACTCCAGGAGCAACGCGTGAAAAGCACATAATTGACGGTGATTACGTGCCGTTCGAGTGCGCAAAATGCGTCAGTGCATTTCAACGCGCGACACCTCGGATTGCACCTCCGGAAGCACACTCGTAGTACGCGCCCTACGGGGCCAGAACACAATAATAAGACACAATAAGAAGTCAAACACCCGGTCGCACCACAATGGCGCTAGTACAACTTGGCCAGAGCTATTCGCCACAGGAGATGGTGGTTGCACTCGGCTGGCATTCGGACGGGAGGTTTGGCAACAACGATGAAGTTGAGAAAATTAAATGCGATGATTATATCTTATGCCATGTCCCACCTCTTACAATGCAATTCTGATGTCCGTATCGAAAGTTGAAAGGGATTTAATCGCAGATTTTTCGCCAAGGAAGTATGAGCCTTGTTACCCACTTCGTATAGAAGGCTATGGACGGAACTACTTCAGACAGGGCATCTATGAGCGTGCGTCTCCTTGATATTGTTCCTCGTGTCCTCATGGTCAACATAAGTAAAATACACATTTTACACAGCGTTTGAGACAGCACAGCAAATAACCCTGGATTTGTCCAACCGTTTCTATTAAAAATTTAAACTGAGCTGAGCTTAGGTAGCGCATTTTTTGCATTTTAATAAAAACACTTCGTCTGTGAACGTTCGAATATGTGCTGAGAAGGTAATGTGTTTAGTCAGGGAGGATGGGAAATGCTTGACACAGGAACTGATCTGCACGCGCGTACTTAAAGTTCGAAGGTGGAGAAGAACTAAACTATCTATGTACCTAATCCTAGTATTGTAATCATTGAACCAGCAAACGTATACTCTTCCGCCTGAGTATCAATCTCAGCATGTGGCGCTCCAGTTACAGTAACACTAGTGTCTATCCATATCCTTAGCATTTTTTGAGTTGCTACATGTCACGAATAGACCGGAGCCGAATTACACGCTCCTCCTAAAGGAAATCCTAATATGCCTCATATATCATTTTTTTCCCCTCTTTTTTTTCAAGGCGAGATGAGAATTCTTACTCAGAAAGCTCGAAGCTGCATGCTTGAATGTCGAGCACGGGCGCAAGTCATTAACGGAAAAACGTCCTATCCAATTGCTTCGGCGGACAAGTGGAATACATGGCGCTTGATGTGGAAGAAAAAGCGATATCGCACAGAAATCCGTAATTATGCACTCATTTGCGGAACTCGGCTAAGGAAATTCGTAACTTGTTTTTTGGCGACAAAGGATGGAAAAAGTGTTGTTGGTCGTGAACCACTACATACCTTCATCAAATCCGCGGGGATCAGTATTCTTTTCTATTAGCAGTCGAGCAAATAAATAGCGGTGATAATAAGATGTCGACATTCGGTGCTGCCGTCCTTAGGCGAGCGTGATGATCTACAAAACAACAAACAAACAACAAAAAATGTTTTTCAAAAAGGTTAACTGTCTTCCATTTATCCCTCTAAAAAGATTTGGGGAGCGCCTCCCGGAACTAGGCCGAAGGCTCCAAGCCTTGTGTTTACGTGTGTCAATGCACTTAGAGGCTGACCAGCAGCACTCTGTGCTCTGCCATAAAGCTACTGACTCTACCGCACTCGAGGGGGTAACCATAGCCAATCTATTATTTGATGAGCGGATGGACTACGTCACACAGAGTTCGAGATGGATGGATGATGACCCACTCGAGGGTGAAAAATCTCGTCTCTGTTTGCTGTGTTCGAAGAAGCACTCGCTTGGGACACCTTCAGAGATTCTCTTGGACACGAAATCGTAGGAAGACCGTCCGGAATAACGCGAGTCCGGGGATCTACATTCAGGAAAAATTAATAATGAATAGTGGAGATAGCTTTGAAAAAATGAATGCCACATATTTTATTTCACTTAATTTTCTTTCACTAACAAATATTTCTAACGGCTAACTCTTTCAGCTGGTATATGTATTTGTCTTGAATGCTGTAGAATACAACACTTATTCTCACTTAAATCTGGACGCTTCAACAGCAAACTGTATTTTCATGCTAAACATTTTCCAACGAAAGTTTTCTCTCGATTGAAGCAAGATACCTTAGGCGAAAGCAACTTTTTAAATAAAAATTTCGTCTGAAAAAATTGCACATGCAAAGCTAAACTTTCCGCTAGAGGGCTGGATCTTTCAATGACATGACTACGAGCTCACATAACTTTCTTCTGCGGACCTTTCATTGAGCTCCGCTCACGCCGCCTTCTGTACTGAGCCCGACTTTTTAATTTTTCCTTGTTTTTGTAATAAAATCGATGTTAAAATCGATATAGGTCTCAGTTTAGTAGCTCAAAGAAGAATGCCTCGCACAGCCCGCATCAAACGACAAACAACGTCAGCTGGTGTAAAAAAAGCACTACTGCGTTAGGCGAGGCAGCTATCAGAGCTGAAGTGTTCCCGGAGATGCCGACTATAGCAAAATATCAGCAAGTGGTCCTATTGAGAGCATTCTGGAGCGGAGCAAGGACCTAATAATCACCGAAATGTTGAACGCTTTGTCGGAAGAAATTTTGAAGGAATTCTCAGACTCTCAGAGGAAAAAAATACTTCTATTCTGGAGGTATTGCAGGTAGAACGCCGCACAGTGGAGACTTACCGTTTGGGCAGGCTGAATAAGGAACATGCGCGATTGGTAAAGGTGGTGCTTCCTTCCACTTTCTATTGGAGAAGGGCTCTGGCTACCGCACGCCTCTGTAAACTACAGCTTTTCCTAAAAATGTGATATCCATTGCATGGAAGTAGTTTCCCTCAATTTTTCCTCTATGCTGAGATTTATATTATTATTGTCTATCGATCCCTGAATTCTTTGAGGTCAAAAGAGGAAGACGTTGTTGAGTTGCTCACCACATTTTTGGCCGCTAAATGCGACACAATAGGACTTGGTAACTTCAATTTAAAAATCGATCTTACATCTTACATGTTGTTCTCCCAATTCGCCGTCACATTTCTTAAAAAAATTAAGGATGATGGCTCTTAACAGACGGGTAAATCGACCAGCCGTTCGAGTCATACAATTGAAATCAACCTTACAACTTCCCCAATAATTCAAAAAACAGCCGTCAGAGCGGCCTCTCGGCCACACTGACGACTTCCTAACGGCTTCACCGCGGTAAAAAGCACCACCCTTCAAGGACACACACGCTGGGAGGCGCCCAGGTCCCGACGCGGAGGGCATACGGTCGCGCGCACCCGCCACGATGCACTATAAACGCCTTCCCGCGCGCGCCCGGCAGTCTTCGGCTTCGTCGTCGCACCAAGCGGTCGGTCCGCTCTCCGCGCCAGTACTCCATTGTCAGCGCAGTCTCCACTCGATTGGGACATCGACTCGACCAACTGCGCAGGACTCCAGGATGATCAGAACAGGACGCGCAGAGATATCAATCAGAGGTAACCGCAGAAACCGACCGAGCCACTGCACTCGTGAGTGCAGACTCCAGGGTAGCAGCCAGGGAGGATATGCGGGTTGCGCTTGAGGCTGATCCGTAGGTGACATGGTGGGACTCAGCCTTAACTCGTAGGCAGTAGTGTTCCTGTGTTGATATGTATTGTGTGTATCGAGTTGCTATAAAGTCTGATATCTATTGCGCACTGTCATATGACTCGAGAGTGGGAGAAGGTTTATTCCGAGCGCAGTGGTAGATACTGCAGAAGGTCGGTTGGCTTAGTTGTATCACGCGAGTGATGTGAAGATGGGCCAGGGATGTCGGGGCTAGCGCAGGTGCAGTCAGAGAGGGAGAACCTAAACAACATCCTCTTTGGTATGCGATGTGCTTCAGTCGGGGCAACAACGGCCTAACCTTAACGTGGCAGGCAATCTAAGAGCTAGCGCTCATGGGTAAGACCTCGACTCTGGTTGTGCCTCACATGTGGCCTCGGCTTGAGGGCCGCCTTTGTTCTACACCCAATACAGCGGGCACGAGAGCTTCTCGTCATCAAGCGTCTACCTATGTCATGGTTTCCTCAGGGAGAACATCTTAACCATGCCGATTGGGGCAAGTTAGAAAAAAATCGAAAGAATGAACGTCGTCCACAGAACATCGATAATTTGACCAACATCGATTGATGCCGACTGATACTTCAAAAACAAACTTTAGATTTGTGGTCGGCAACCTCGGTAACCCCGGAGCTGAAGCTTCGGACTGTTTGAACGTTATCTACAGGAAACCGATAATTTGATTAATATCCACTGACGGCGACCGATACTTCAAAAACGAACTCCAGATTCGTGTTCAACGACCCAGGTTACCCCTAGTGCTAAAGATTCGAGCCACTTGAGTGACATCCACAGAAAATCGATAATTTGACCAATATCGATTGATGGCGATGGATACTTCAACAACGTACTTCAGATTCGTGTTCAGCGACCTCGACTACCCAGGGCTGAAATTTGGGGCACTGTTGATCGCCATCAATCGATATTGGTAGTATACCCAATACGGTCTTCCACCACTCCAGTTATGACGGAAACACACCCACATACACACACCACACACACCACACACACGCACACACACACACTACTCCTTTATATACAGGGTGGCTCCTAATTATCTGCGCGTAGTCTATTACTAATAACTTCAAAAAAACAGCAGTTATACAATCTGATACAACTTCAATATAGAGCAATGCCTCACAATCATTCACTCGAGAAGATGTTCGAAATGAGCTCCCTTTGCAGCAATACAGGCCTTCAGTCTCTTCCCCACCGACATCACTGTGGGCCGCAGGAAGGTGACGTCGATATCGTCTCACGCCTTCTGATGTGAAGCTTTGAGAGCGTTCAAACTTTGGTGACTCTGCGAGGAGACCTTCTGCTGCAAGTAGCCCCACACATCGGTATGCATCGGATTCAGATCAGGCGATTTAGGTGGCCCTTCGTCCAGTAGCCAGATAAGTGACTCTCGCAGAATTCCAGTGTGGATCTCGCAGAATGAGCAGGCGCCCAGTCCTGTTATAGCACGCATTGACCACTGACAAAACTTCCAACAACCCAGGGGAGAAGAACTTCGCGCAGGATCTTTTCTTGGTAGACTTCAGCGTTGATTTTCACTGAACGGTCGACGAAAACCAGAGGTGTCTTCTTGTCTAGGGTAATGCCAGCCAATCCCACTACAGATTTCGGGAAAAGAGTTCTGTTGAGAACACGACGTTAAGAAGACCTGTTTCGGAATGGAGGCAGCAACTGACGCTGATTCTGTGAGTTGTGTGCCACCTCAATGGTAAAAATGCTTTCGTCCGTCCAGATGACGTTTGACAAGCAGCCCTGCTGGATCTCCTTTAGCAACAACTTGGATTTTTCAATCTAATCTGCATGGCAGCTTTCGTAAGGGTTTGTTTGTGATAAAGAGGTAACTACGAAGCCCAAGGTCCTGTTTGACGAACTTCTGTATTGTTCTGCGGGAAACCCCAAGGTCTACGGCCATCCAATTCATGCTAACTCCATCGTTTCGGTCGATTCTCTTTTTGATGACCTTTCGAAGGCTGAGAGTGTTCACAGTACGTGGTCTGCCAGATCTCTTCCTCGGTTCGACCGTTCCTTCCTCTCTGTACTGTTTCGTAATGTGTTGGACTGTTCAGGCAGAAATTCTTGAAGTCGTCGAGCGATCTCTGCTGCAGAATATCCTTTATCGGCTTGTCGAGGGTATTGAGTGTATCACCTTGCTTGGATTTGTACATACTTCCCCCATTCTAGAAAAATCCTAATAGTTGATCTCCCGCTATTCTAAAAAAAAAACAGTAGCGGTTTGAATTTCGCGCAAATAATTAGGAGCCACCCCGTATAATAGCATGCTACTACGCCTCCTCCTCTACCTACTTTCAATCATAGCATGCTGCGTTTTTTCGCAGGTGCTTCTCGCATTCCTGACGAATCCCTATTCCTTTGTCAGATTTCATCCGTGCGGACTACTCTTCATTAAGCGAAAGTTTAAGAGAAGTGGACCGGCTAGAAATATTCAACAACTACACGTCCATATCGGAGCTGCCTGCATCAAGGGTTCTGCAGCGTAGTATATAGCAAGTTGCCTCTTTGCTCCTGTAAGACTTCAGAATTTGCGTCAAATAGCCTTTACTGTACAGTTTCGGAACTTGCTTGCGCAAAGAACAACCTGTTTTGCAGCATTAGCCAGTCCTCTCATTAACCCTCTATATAGGAAGGTGTGCAAAGGTGTTGATCAACATTTCAAAAAATTCTGCGCCAATCATGAACACCGATATGCTGATCATTCGTCTATGAAGAATCTGCATTTAAGTGTTCCTCATAAGTTGAAGTATGATCGATGCCTACCAGGTTTGCCTCATACAAACGGATCAAAGTGTATTGGTGGTTCTAACATAGCTGTAGCTCTAGATGATTACTTCGCATCCGTTTTTTTTGAAGGAGAGTCTTGTGTGTAAACTTCTGCCTTGGATTCATCGACTTGTCATAGATTACGAAACATTTACCTTCATCCATGCGAGGTCTCAAAGATCACCAAGTGGTTGAAGCCATCTGTTTCGTGACCCTACAACGGCATTTCTTAAATTGTTTGTAGAAAATGTGCCACCTTCCTATGTAAGCCTTCATCATCATCATCATCATCATCATCATCTTCTTCTTCTTCTTCTTCTTCTTCTTCTTCTTCTTCTTCTTCTTCTTCAGCGTTTGTCCCGCTTCGGGGTCCACTCTTCTGGTGTCATGGCGCCACATTCCCCGGTCCTGAGCTTGATCTGGGTGGACGCCAGTTACTTTCATGTCCATGTGTAACGTATCCGACCAACGCTGCTTCGGGCGTACTCTGGGCCGCTTTCCTGACACTTCCAACTCAAGGCCTATCTTGCGGACGCTGTCTTCTTTCCCACGCAGAACATGGCCGTACCATCGCAAGCGAACTTCGCGCATCTTGTCCGCTATCGGCGCGACACCGAACTTCTGCCGAATAGCATTGTTTCTGATGTGGTCCATGCGGATGACTCCAGCCGTCCAGCGCAGCATCTTCGTCTCCATGATGCTGAGGCGCGTTTCTACTTCCTTAGTCGCAGGCCAACACTCAGCGCCGTACGTCGGCCGCACGACTGTTCTGTAGATCTTCGACTTCAGGTGCTCTGGTGTCTTCCTATCGCAGAGCACGCCAGTCAGCGAACGCCACTTGGACCAAGCTGCACGCACGCGTGAGTTCACTTCAACCATCAGACCGCCGTCAGACGCTATTGCTGATCCCAGGTATTTAAACACCGAAGTGCGTGCAAGCTCAGTACCGTTAATCTTAATGGATCCGGACTCGTTTACGTCAGTCGTTAGGTTCTCGGTCTTCTTTAGGTTCAATTTGAGTCGGAACATCGCCAGGCGGTTGCACCAAGCTTGCACCTGCCGCTCGAGATCACCTTTATCTTCACAAGCGAGCATCACGTCATCAGCATAGAGCAATGTCTATGGGACAGGCTTCTGAAGATCTCTCGTAATGGCATCCATGACGACAACAAAGAGGAGTGGAGAAAGCGCAGAACCTTGGTAAGGTATATGTAAGCCTATGACATATAATATATTTTCAACGCCCCGTTGATGCTTGGTGAATTCATCGAAGTCTGGAAAGAAGCAAATGTTACTGCAATTCCTACGAAATCTGGTGTCTCAACTGTGAGAGATTTCCTTCCGATGAGCATCTCACCTTTGTCTATAGAAGTTATGAAGAAATCATTAAAGGGAAACTGCTAGCTTACATCAACAGGTTTCATCTTATTCCAGCCGAACAACATGGTTATCAGCCCGGTCTTTCAATAAGCACCAATCTTGTTGACAGTTTATTTGATTGGAGCGTAGTCCTGAACTGTGGCGACTCTATTGATGTAGCCTATATAGACTTATCGAAGACCTTCGATAAGCTAAGCCATTGCTAACTGCTTCAGAAGCTGCAATTTCTCGAAGTTGATAACAACCTGCTTAAGTGGCTTGTTCCATACCTCTCCATAATAGGAATGTGGCGGCCAAAGTTGGCCTGAAGTTTTCCAGCCGCTTTCTCTGCACTAGTGGGGTGCCCCAAGGAGTTGTGCTGTCACTTCTATTGTTTCTGATCTATACAGCGGAACCTTTCGCAAACTTTTTCTTCTTTCCTCAAAACTTCACCAAATATGGGAATTCAGTTATGTTCCGACGACATAAAAATATGCGGTGTTTACAGTACAGAAATCTGTGATGTAGTACAGAAATGCATTGAAATATTCAATTAGTAAGATGTTCCTGCGGTTGGAAATATTTCACTTTGCCCACTGGAATTCTAGCCAATCCTGAATCTCAACAGGCCTTGTCTGTTCCTGCTATGTGTGGTCAACATTCCGTCAGCCTAGCCACACTTTCCTGACTCTTGCATTTTCAAGCATCATGGATTGCATTCCTTCTCCTTTGTTGCTTGTTTGTTTGTTGTTGATGATTTGATGATTTGATGTTATTCTAACCAATTTGTCCTGCATTTTACACAGTGCAGAGTTAATTTCCTTCTATTCAGTCTTAGTTATTTGCTCAGTTACTTCTCAATACGTGGCGTATTCTCTCCAGGTCATAAGGGTTGCGGGGATCTAAATTAAGCTAAAATTTGCTATTTTTCCTTATTGGTAACTGACTGTTTTTACGATTTTTGACTTTAAGTAATTTAATTTGTCTGTTCTAGCTGCCGGTTCAATGGGGCGGCCAGCGTATCCATTATACCTTTGTCCTTTTGCGAAAAATTCGAATATCATTCGATATTCGAGAAGTCGAATTTCGAATAATCAAATATCATTCGATTGTGAAAAAGGTCGAATTTCGAATAGTCGAATATCGTTCGATTTTCAAAAGGTCGAATTCCGATTAGTCTATTATTCGAATAATCGATCGTTAAGAACACTCTTATTTACTTTGGTCTTCCAAGAGTAAACATTTCACCTGTCACCTGTAACACCTGTTGCCTCTTTGATCATCGAGTAGCTCGAGCGGGCGCCAGCAGCGTATCCAATCGTCCCTGTCATGTGCCAGAGTGCTCAATGGATCCTCCTCGCTCGAGGGACGAAGAGCGTTACGCCCTTCGTTCACGACTTTCACAAAGAAGAGCGACCATTGCGTCGGTGGGCGTCCTGGTGTTCTCTTAAAATCGCGCGGGATCCAGCCGGTGGCGGCTTTTGTCCAGCGGGAGACTGCGAAGCGCATTACGTGGCCGGCCAACCTAATTCTCGACGACTTGGCCCTTGCGACAGCGTCTCAGATCTTCGGACCTCGACGAAACTCGAAACTCCGGAATATTTCTCTCATTTGCGTATAGCGCGTCTCCGCGAGCATCGTTCTCTCGATTCCACGCTGCGCGATCGCGTGTTCTTCCCGCTTTCGTATGGCCCAGATCTCTGACAAGTATGTTAGGGCAAGAAGAACAGTGGAGTCGAATAGGTGTGCTCGGAGTCCGACCTCCTTCGTCTTTTCACAGATGGAATCTCTCGCTCCGACAAGTAGCGTATGAAGAGCCGTGCCAGGGTGTTGATGAGCGCTGGCGGGAGGTTCTTCAGGTGTTCGGATCTGACTCTGTCGGGACCGAGTGAAAATTCCTGACAAAGAAAATTTGGCACATGTACCGCACTGAGGGGGCGGGAACGCACCTTTGTTCCTATCGTAACCGTGACAGCCAATCAGGGACCGGCCATCACAGGCGGAGCACGATGATTGTCTGCCGAGGAAGGAATGGCGCGATCTCTCCCAGCGTCTATTTGAAAGCTTATTTTTGTCTTCTTGCATGCTCAGCTTGATCCTGCAGGTTCATATTTGATTTGAAATAGGCATTATTTACGTTAAGCGTTGAGACCGCCTTGTGAGGAGCACACAAAAAGTAAATAGTAAATATCGATTTCTTGGAAAGCGTTCAGAACAGTTTTACTCGAAAGCTATATTTGGGATGTTATGATGTCAACTACTTGCAGCTGCCCAATGGCCTAGAAAGGGCAAAAGCATTTTGGCATTCCAACGCTGGCTAGTAGAAGAAGAAAGGCTGATCTCACCATGATGTTCAAAATTCTAACTCAGAGGCTCTCCATAGATCCACTTTCGTTTCTCGGTGTGCCGCTGACTAGATATATGAGAGGTAAACTATGGCTTAACGTCGAGGTTGCAAGGACAAAGATTAGGACAAATTTCTTCACCAATAGGAACCTCAGCCAATTCAACACGTTATTAAGTGATGACAAAATGTCGTTGGGGTTGTCTGTCCAGGCCTACCGTAACCTTATTGAGAAGTGACCTGTTATTGTCAATTCTTAGTCTTTTTCCTGGACCATGTCCCTGATTGTACTTTTTTGGTTACATTTAGCAGACATCACTTTGCAGTTATTTGTTCATTGTTCATTCAGACGTTACTGTATATGTTTAATTTCATTCGGTTTCTTAATCTTACACGTATAATCACATTCCACGTCTCTAAATAAATAAATATATATAATGACGATCTCTATTTAAAATTGAGGAATAATAAACATTAGGATTAAAAAATGTTTGGAGAACTCATGGCTATAGGGGGACGGTGAAGTTTGCGGGTTGTGAATAAAGAGAACTAATATCGCCAGTTGCACGTGGCGCCCACTTTCGACTGCATCTCGGATCAACGTTTAAAGATCAGGTTCCGACAGGCATGCAATGCTTTCATCCCTAAGATGTCGATTATTCGGTGTCAGTTCTATCTGAAAAGGGAATAAACCAGTGACCTGTCTGTCGGCTATGCAACGCAACCACTTTATATCTTAAATAGGCACCTCTTATTGTTATTACCTTTTCTAATATGGAAAGGAAGGCACATCGGCTTCTTATGGGAAGGCGTCCAATAAAAATGCAAGACTGCAGACTCGAACGTCGCGTACGCAAAACGATCTCAATTCACCGTGCTTAAGCAGGTCGAAATGCTTCCTAGCTCAGGCCCAAGGATTTGATTGACAACAATGTTTGTCCTTTATTCTCATGTCAGCAGGGTTTGGACTAATCAAGATCTAATAACATGTTAGGTGCAGTCCAAGCAGGGCAAGCGTACGCCAGTCGCACTTGTCATAATGAGTCTCAAAGAGACTTCAATAAAATAAGATTAGTCTAGTATGCAGTTTCTAGCGTTATCGTTTACTAATCCCCCGCCTTCCTTAGTGTAAGGGATCTCCCTTCGCGTTTCGGGCTGGTTCACTATCGATAAGGCCTACTTCTTTAATCCACTATGCGAGTATACGATAAAGTTTTCCGAAACTGCTAGATCAAAAACAAAAGCAGCAAATAACAAAAAATAGAACTGAATTCGAGTTACTCCACTCTTTATACCACTTCTTGGAAACTCACTCTTATTACAGACGCTTTACATTGGAATCAGTGCCTTCGGCTAGTCGGTTGGATAGGGCTGCTCAGCTACCACTATGTCAAAACATCAGCAGAATCAACTGTGGCTACCGACTTTGGCTCCAACGCTTGGACTTGCCAGCTACCGCTATCAAACGGCATGTACCAAAATTTTGCGACAGCCGATGACGGAGTATAGGACCGCTTCGTCTTTCGAGCCCTGAACAAATTTGTTATTTCGGGATAATGGAAAATTTGAAAACACCACATTTTTGAATGATGCAGGTAGTCTGTTTTTTTTTTCGGAACGATATTTGGTTTGTTGATTGGGATCCGCTAGTTCGGGTGCAATCGCGTCATGTGCCCGTGGTAAACGGGGGTTGGTCGGTAGTATGCACTGCATCCGATCGAAAATCTTCGGATAATTGAACGATTCGGATAATGCAATTTCGCGGACTCCGGGTTTCGGATATACGACTCATTATCGAAATAACACGACATTTTGAAGAGTTTCAACGATGGACAACAGTGAAGTAACAGTAAAGCTGAATCATTCCAATATGACTTGTTCTAGCCAGGGAACTGTCTCAGGCGTATGTCTGAACAGCAAAAATGAATACGCTCAAAATTTACTATGGGATTGCATGCACACACAGGTAGGTCTGAACGGTGAAAATGAAAACCACTATGAGAGTCACCACTCTCCACATAGTAGAAAAGCGGGTACCATTTTTGCAAAGCCCTTGAACCCCATGCGCTAGGAACCCTCAAAATTTACTATGCGATCGCATGCGCACGTGCAAAACTAGGAGAGCGGATCGAAATTACGAATGGCTACCGTGATGCGGCAGCCACCGCAGCGCTGTAGTTAGCCGCTGCTGCGCCGCCCCTGATCACTGTCGCGCGCGCGGAAACCCGTGCCGCGAACACGACGACTACTTCTTTGAACTTAGCTTGGATACAGCAGTGGTTTTTGCCCAGCTATTTAACCAGCTTATGTTCCCTTTCGTCAGAAAGGCCACTGGCTATCTTTTAAGATGTCAAGAGGTCGGATAGGCTACTTGATCATAGCTGGCAAGGAAAAAGGATGCTAAAGACGGGATCGAACGAGTACTATGAACCACTATGTAGGACTTGGAAATATTTTTGGAAAATGGATACCAATTAATGGTGGAACCCTAGAGACAGAAATAAAGGTGAAGCTGGTTGCCAATTTTTTCAAAGAAGGCATAAGGAAAGCTAAACAATAATCGTGAAAGATAATGAAAAAATAATGAAAGTGGACTTGTAGATCTCAAGGATGCGCAGGCTCTTATAATGTATTGTAGAAATCTAATCTATTCTGGTTCTTCTTCACCTCTGCCTCATACCCGCGGATGTCGTCGCGGCTGCAGCGGTAGATGTCGCGCTGGCGGCGGCTGAACGTGGGTGGTCGGAAGGTCTTGCCGCGCTGCGGCATAGGTCGCCGTAACTAGGGATGGCATTCGTAAATTCAGTCCCCCACTCGCTAGGCTACCATAGTCGGCCGAAATTTCATGATTGGATAAAGGGAGCGTACACTCATGTCAAGGCGAGACATCGGTGTGAACTTTTTGGAAGATATCTTTGCACCCCTATCTTCAATAAAGAAATCTCTCTATTTTAATTGGTCAGCTCATCAGGCGAGTTTCAAGACCAATGTGCCGCCGTCTAGCGATACGCTAAAATATGCCGGTGACCTATACTTGCTGACCTGCTGGGACTGCAGTAGTTGCTTGCTTGTCATCATCACTGTGCCTAGTTGTATACCTTCGACGAGCAGTAGGCTACAGCTGGACTTGTGCAACGATCGGCTGTCCTTCTTTGATCGTGTGGGGCACATGTTAGGTGAAGTCGACTGGACGCCCATTCTCGACTTGTGGACATGTGGACGGTGCCATCATATGCCATTGTAATTGCTTTATTTATGTTTAGTCGGGAAAGTTCACTCCCATGCAGCCAAGGGTCCTACCAAAAATCTGCAAAAAATACAGAGGATCGCATATAGAGCTGTTTTCATTTCTAGAAGGGCGTCTACCTTCGCCCTTCCCCCAATAGGGAGGAGAGGGAGACAGACGACAGGAGCGTCTTAGCAAGCAAGGGTTGACATCCAACGGTACACGTGGAGCAACACAATCTCTTGCGTACAGCTGACCCTCGCAGCAAAACATAGGGTCTGTTTTTCCGCATCCCACTAGCCCAAGGGCAACTACTGAGATGTCGCAGGGAGTCTGGATCTGAACTGACATATCTACTACCAAATATATGGTCCTTAGTAGAAATTGCAACTTTTTGGTTACTAGCCTTCGTGAAAGCAACTACGACGTGGTCCTTCTAACTGAAGCATGGTTAACCTCTCAAAATCAAATAAATCCTCTCCTAGGAATGGCCTGCAGCCAATACATTTCTATGAGGTGTGATCGAAACTCCAAGAGAGGGGGAGCCATAGTACTGCCTGTGAAGAGTTTCTTATCTTGTAGCTTGGTTTTTCATGAATCTACAAAAGATAGATATGATATTTTAGTATGTGATGTAGGTGTTCGCTACAATTTATTTGGAGTTCCCAGCCGGTTCCCTCCAACTTGAAAAGGCAATTAGTGACTTTTCCTCCAGTCCTGCACTGGAGGAAACGTCACTAAGCATTGTTCTTGGTAATTTCATCCTTTCTAACCTATCGAACGACCCATGTTGGCTGTCAAGAGTTTTCCTTGAGTTGTATGAATCCCATGCTTTTCAGCAGTTAGTAAATTCTCCTACTAGGAACCATTCTGTCGTTGACCTAGTCTTGTGTAGTTGAGTGAATTTTGTCAAGGAAGTCCAATTTGATCCACCTATAGGAAGTAGCGACCACGCCACAGCATTTTTTCAAATTTGTCTTACGGTAGACCAATCAACAGTGGAGTGGAAGAGAGACTTTATGGCCGCCAACTAAAACGACATTAGGGAATACCTTTCAAATGTTGACTGGATTGGCAGCGTGTACAACCTGAAATCGGTGGATGACAAATATGAGAAATTTATCGGCATTCTTCATCACGTGATTGTAAATGTGTTTCCAATTGCATAACACAACAGATGACGCATCTCTAGGGTTCTATAGGGAAAAAATATATGAAATTCTATCGAAGTGGCTTATTTCTACCTCTCCCCCTAACATCATTCCAATAAGCTTTGTCAAAAAATTCTAGATTAGTTTACCCCTGGAGCATATTCTTAATTTAAGCTTTATTGCAGAAGAAGTGCCAGAAAGATGGAAGCATGCTTTTGTCACTCCTATTTCTAAGAAATATCCCCTGAATAACCCTACATAGTAACTATCGTCCATTATGCATTACGTCAATATTAGCACGGACCATGGATTTTTTTAAAATATATTTTAGAGCACCTTAAGGCTAATAAGAGCTCTGTGAAAACCAGGTTGGTTTCCTGCAGAGAAGATCAGTTGAAACAGCATTGCTGACTTCTCTTAATGACTGGACTGAGGGAATGGATTGTAGGAAGCGTATAGATGTGGTATATTTTGGCTCTTTAAAAGCCCTTGACAAAGTTCCGATACGACAACTACTTCACAAAATGAACATGGTTGGTATCCATCCTACGATAACTGGATGGACACGCAGTTTCCTCACCGAAAGAACGTATGAGGTCAAAGTTGAGGGAGTGCCCTCCTCTGTCTTCAACTCCTCCACTGGTGCACCATAAGACGGCGTGCTTTCTCCCTTACTCCTCCTAATCTATGCTTATGATGTTCCAGAAGCCCAGAAGCAGTGTCCAGGTTTGGAGTAACGTGTAAGATGTATGCAGACGACCTAAAAATGTACAAAGTAATCAAAGAGGACCAAGACATTAGTTCAGTCTGCGATAGAATATGTAGCCAATTGGGCTGATGAGTGAGAACTGTCACTTACACCCGAGAAGTCCCACTGCTTTGTAATTGGCGACAGAAAGAATGGCAGGATTCCGAAGTACAAACAGCGGAGTTCTGCCCTTAAACTGGAAGATGAGGTTCGTGACCTCAGTCTCTTGATCTGCAAAAGTCCAACTTTTGATACACATTACAAATCATTGATCCAAGTGGCAAATTTTCGTACCTACAATCTTTTTAATGTTTTAAGGAGCAACAATCCTGATCTACTTTTACGTGCCTACAAGACATATGTGCGACCCATAGTTGAGTTCGGAACTACTGTGTTTAATCCTGTCAAGAAGAATGACATTGAGATTCTAGAAAATGTTCGAAATAATTTTACCCGTAAAGTGGTGATGAGATGCTTCAGCATAGACGATTCCTCAATACCAAACGGCAGAGGAAGAAACAGGATGTTGGGATTAAAATCTCTTGAAAGTAGAAGGAAATCTGTTGACCTCAAAATGCTTTTCAAAATTCTCACCCACAAAGTACACATAAACCCCACTGTACTTTTCCGGGGACGCTTGACTAGAACGATGAACGGTAAGCTTTGGCTGCATGTATGTACCAGTTGCAAGGACCACGATTGAATCAACGTTCTTGCCCTACAAAGGTTACGGGAGTTCAACTTACTACTAGTGCAAAACGATAAACTCTTAGGATTGTCTATGTATTCGTGTAAGTTGCTATCCTTTACAGTATTTTCGTGATTGTTTTATGTTCAATTTGTTTCCAACACTAGCGCCATCAGTGAGTTGTATCATCGTTTTGCATCTTTCTAATGTGTTCTCTTTTACATTGTTCGCGTGAGAACCTTCCCCGCTAAAAATAAATAAATAAATAAATATTTTCCTAGAATTAATAATCTAGAATTTTTGACAAAGCTTAATGGAATGATATTAGAGAAAAAGGTAGAAATAAGCCACTTTGATAGAATTTCATAGATTTTTTCCCTATAGAACCCTAGAGATGCGTCCATCTGTTGTGCTATGCAATTGGAAACTGCATTTGGACTTATGACAACTCCTGTCTGGGATTATAAAAAAGTAGCAGACAGTTCGGAACCGTAGGCTTTCCAAACCGCTTTAAAAATTATGAGGCTTGTAAATTGGCTTTGTCTTGTGATGAAAAATGAGAGAAGCCGCGAAGCACAGTCAGAAAAAGAATGGTGGAATTGCTCCCACTTTGAGCTATGACACATCTGTAGAATTTTTTTCCTTCCTGAGACCGAAGGATTTTCTTCTCTAATTAAACTTGGCACCTTAAAATGGTTTTCTCCACCTTTTTACTGTAAACTACATAATAATTCCAATCACTTACTGCATTGCTGGCTGAAGCCATATTCCACAGGAAGTTTCGTTGATTAGCCATTGGTGGTAGATAGTTTGAAAGCCTTAGTTCACGATTGTTTACTCTCCGGAAAGGAACAAACAATTCAATCACGTGATGAAGAATGCCGATAAATTTCTCATATTTGTCATCCACCGATTTCAGGCTGTACACGCTGCCTATCCAGTCAACATTTGAATGGTATTCCTAATTTCGTTTTAGTTGGCGGCCATAAAGTCTCTCTTCCACTCCACTGTTGATCGGTCTACCGTAAGACAAATTTGATAAAATGCTGTGGCGAGGTCGCTCCTTCCTATAGGTGGACCAAGTTGGACTTTCTTGACAAAATTCACACAACTACGCAAGACTAGGTCAACGACAGAATGGTTCCTAGTAGGAAGTACTTAGGAGTATACTAACTGCTGAAAAGCATGGGATTCAATTAACTCAAGGAAAACTCTTGACGGCCAACATGGGTAGTTCAATAGATTGGAAAGGAGGAAATTACCGAGAACAATGCTTAGTGGCGTTTCCTCCGGTGCAGGACTGGAGGAAACGCCACTAATTGCCTTTTCAAGTTGGAGGGAACCGATTGGGAACTCCAAATAAATCGGAGCGAACACCTACATCACATACTAAAATATCATATCTATCTTTTGTAGATTCATGAAAAACCAAGCTACAAGATAAGAAACTCTTCACAAGCAGTACTATGCCTTCCCCTCTCTTGGAGTTTCGATTACACCTCATAGAAATGTATTGGCTGCAGGCCATTCCTAGGAGAGGATTTATTTGATTTTGAGAGGTTAACCATGCTTCAGTTAGAAGGACCACGTCGTAGTTGCTTTCACGAAGGCTAGTAACCAAAAAGTTGAAATTTCTACTAAGGACCATATATTTGATAGTAGATATGTCAGTTCAGATCCAGACTCCCTGCGACATCTCAGTAGTTCCCCTTGGGCTACTGGGATGCGGAAAAACAGATCCTATGTTTTGCTGCGAGGGTCAGCTGCACGCAGAAGATTGTGTTGCTCCACGTGTACCGATGGATGTCAACCCTTGCTTGCTAAGACGCTCCTGTCGTCTGTCTCCCTCTCCTCCCTAGTGAGGGAAGGGCGAAGGTAGACGCCCTACTAGAAATGAAAACAGCTCTATATGCGATCCTCTGTATTTTCTGCAGATTTTTGGTAGGATCCTTGGCTGCATGGGAATGAACTTTCCCAATTCTTCATAAGAAGGCACATGAATGTGAAAATGAAAATTACATCAGAAATTGTCTAAGACAGTTCAGTAAATAGTAGGCACACAAGTGTTGAATAACATGTTTAATCTCATGCAGCACAAAGTGCGGTACGGGGCTGTTCTACGTGGTGATCCCCCTCACCCAATTTGCGCCGAATGCTATTCAATGTGAAATAACGCGATCAGAGTACGTGCTTAATGCCTTCTCTCCATCGGTCCCCGTCCTTCCTGCCTCGGGCAGCGTAACATGATATTCGAAGAAAAAGATGCCAAGAAAAGATGTCAACATAACCCTCAGCCGTGTGTTGAATGTTTTCAAAGCCATTACACACTATTTCACAGTGGGGCGCAAAAATGTATGACTCAGCAGCGTGCCCGCCTGCGAAATTCGTCCTGGATGTGCTTTTATCCAAGGTGCGCGATTTCAAAATGGAGCGAGGAAATTGAAGGGGTTATCCGATTTTATCCGAACCATCGTATTTTTCCGGACCCGGATAATTGAATGATTCGGATAATGGCAATTTCGCGGACCCCGGATTTTCGAATGATTCGGGTAAGGGTAATATCGCGAGAGCTGGATAAATGGAGACTCGGATAGGGATATCCGATTCGGGTATCCCTACCTACGGACTATACAGAGTGTCTCAAAAAAATGTATACACTGCTTGAAAGGTGATAACTTTGCTCGCAGAAAAGATACTGAAGAAGTTAAGGACTCATATAAAACTTAAAGAAATAAAAATTTTCTTACATATGAGCGGTATGGAACGCACCATGCACTCGTCTGGAGTTTTTCATTTTACACTCGACTTTCGCTTAAATACTTGTTATAATTTCTTCACAAAAAAACGTGGTCGTATCTTTGCGTGGAGGCATCAATTGGTTTATGTTTTTTTTTACATTCAAAACTTGAAATCAGATACTGCTAGCGAAAAATGCAGTTTAACCTAAGAAATCCAGGTAGTATTTGAAAGGTTCTAACATTGCTGCTCTTGAAGCATTTCAAGATCTTTAAGACTCGTATGAAAGCGTAGGGTAACTTGATTACTGTGGCGTGCAATTAGTCAAAATTACGCCATGCTCCCAAAACCTTACACATCAGATTCGATTGATTATGTATGTGCTGAATGCCTGTTACAATCTTTTTACTACTTGGCCAGATTAACCTGCACTGTGCTTCTTTTCACGCGTAGGACTTGGCAATCTCGCCAAAGACACGATACATGCGAGCTTATGGATCGCACAACTTAAATGTGAACAGGAGCACCATTTTCCAAGATGGATTCTGTGGAGTGATGAAGCAATATTAAAGGTGAATGGAGAGGTTAATCGACATAACCGCAGCTACTATGCGAGAAAACGTTAGAAGAAGCAGAAGCACAGTGCAGGTTAATCTGGCCAAGTAGTAACAAGATTTAACAGGCATTCAGCACATGCATAATCAATCGAGTCTGATGTGCAATCTCTTAGGCGGAAGCATGGCGCAATCTTGACTATTTGCACGCCACAGTAATCTCGTTAGCCTGCGCTTTCATATGAGTCTTAAACATCTTAAAATGCCCCACGAGCAGCACGTAGAACCTTTTAAATACTACCTGCATTTTTAAGGATAGCCTGCATTTTCCGCAAGCTGTAGTGTGTTTTTAAGTTTTACACTTTAAAAGAAGCACAGCTCAATCGATACAACCACTTTGTGAAGAGATTAAAATAAGTGTTCAAGTGAAACACAATCAATTGAGTCTCAATCAAACAATGAAAACTTCAGAGAAGTGCATGGCGCATTCCTTACCGCTCATACGTCAGAAAATTTCCATCTTCTTAAGCTTTCATATGAGCCTTTAACTTCTTCAGTACCTTCCCTGCGAGCAAAGTTATCACCCTTTAAACAGTGTATACATTTTTTTTGAGACACACTGTATATTGGATCCGAACGAATCGTTTTCGGATAACCCTATCCGATGATCCATTTACCCGGCCCCTGCGAAATTGGCATTTATCCGAGTCATTCAAATATCCAGAGTCCTCAAAATCGCCCCTATTCTAATCATACAAAATCTGTGGTCCTCAAAATCGCCCCTATTTGATTCATCCAAAAATCCGAGGCCCTCAAAATCGTCCCTATTCGAGTCATTCAAAAATCCGGGGTCCGCAAAATCGCGCTTATCCGAATCATGCAATTATCCGAAGATTTTCGATCGGTATAATGGCCACTGCGTTCCGTCATATTTCTCCATTCCAACACATCGCAATCAGCTCGTTCCTCAAAGGCGACGCCTTTTCCGCGCAGAATTGTCAGAAAAAGACTAAGCTCGACATTTGTGCATCAGCTTGCTGGTTAAGTGCTGAACCTGTTCTCTGTACTGCTGAGCACCTCGCGGTTCTGGTGTACGTCTCGGCAGATGGGATGGGATGGACGCTTTCTCCAGCGTTCAGTACCCTACTGTATAGTAATGGGCTACCAGCTTCCCTTCCAGGGTGGCATTTACCGCTCATTCATCGCGGCAGGCCCTGCGTTTTCCTAATCTGCCCCAAGCTTCCTGCTGAAAGCACTTTGCCTCAATTCCGCAAAGGAGAGTTCTGCAGTAGTAGTGTGATTAGCATTGTCGGACTCCTCCAACATTATTGGGAGACAGTTTTCTCAATGGCTGTTGAAGAATAAGTTAAGCGGCAACGTTTACCGCACACCTCAACAAAACGTCATGGTAGGGCACCGACACCGTAGGATGGTTTCCAATTTAGACTAGATTTCCTTTTTTCCATTCTTATTGCACAATCTCAGGTTAGCGTCTCGCAAGCCTTTAAATTTTAAGAAATGCATGATATGAGCTTACAAACCAAGACGAGGTTAAGCGCGATCGACAAAAATCACCGACCTAAAAACCGGGATAGAAACAGACTATCTCCT
This sequence comes from Heligmosomoides polygyrus bakeri, assembly GCA_947359475.1. Lineage (NCBI taxonomy): Eukaryota > Metazoa > Nematoda > Chromadorea > Rhabditida > Heligmosomidae > Heligmosomoides > Heligmosomoides polygyrus. The sequence goes on from OX375870.1 coordinate 72,027,271, forward strand.
GACTTGAGGGGCTCAAAAAATTAAATTATTGAGCTCGGTTGATCCTAGCGATTTTGAAAATGCCGAGCAGATGTGGGTTTTCATAAACATTCCTATTTACCGTTGAAAATAACCCCTGTGAAAAAACAATCGTGAAAAACGAAGCGGGAGATGACCTTAACATTACCGTGCTTTTTTAAAGTCCCATAACGATCTCTGGACACTGATAAAAAGTAAAGCACTAGGGGCCAGTCTTAAACTGCACCTTAGTTGATGTCCCTTTTCAGCTTATAGAGATTCTTTAGGTTGTCTAAGCCGTCAATTCTTGTCGTTGTGATAACATCACTGGAGAAATACGGGAAGTGCTGCTGACTATTTAGCTTTGCAAGGAAATCGCCTGTGCATAGAAGACTTCTTGTTCATAGATTCCATTCCGAAATGTGTGCAGAGTCGTTTCATAGTTCAACGGGAAAGAAACTCTCTGGGCACTTCACCTTATGTCGCCACAGGTTCTTCACATTTACAGTACAACTATTTCGTACTCATACTACCTCAACCAGCCCTTCCCGTAGTTCTCCAGTGATGTTACCAATCTGAAATCCTTTTCAAAATACAAAAACATTGCTACTGTTCCAGTTTCCATTCTCTTTCAACTAGTTTAACACCTTGCTAACCGTAAGGTGACTTGATTTGTCATCCAAATCTTTTGATCTTGACACCTCTCATTGTTTGAACGATTTCAGTAAAAGTAATGAGGAAGGCCATCTGTTAAACCGAGTTTTGCTTATTCCATGTCTTTAGATGAACTCGTCACTTCAGAGTGAGCCTATACTAGTTGTTCAGCGGATAACGCACAACGGGCACGTGCAGCGCAGTTGGAGGATGTGTCGATTGTGGCCTGCGCACGATATCATGTTTTTGGTTCGGATTTCCCGCCCAGGCCAGCCAGGCCCATCCATCTGGGCTCGGTAAATTGGTATCAGACTTGAGTGGGAAGGATAAAGTACCAACTTGTTCATCGAATTGAGTTGCCTCCACGACATCCCAGTAAAAGAACGTATAGTGGGGGTCGCATCCCAAAAGGGAATGTGTAGTGTCATTCTTTATCCTTTATCCTTGTCATCATAATGCACTACTCAAAGTGCATTGTTCCTTCTATTTGTTCACAATAGTGATCCCATATCTATAAAGACCTTCATTTCCAGGAGGAAATTGAAAAAGTGACGTTATTCGAAACAGTCGACACCTAGACTAATGAGACTTTAAAGGGACTTGTCAAAGGGAATACTCACCAGGGAAGGGTTTCAGGCATAGGTCTGAACGGAGGAAATGGATAGTACTACGAGAATCTCCACCATTCATATAGTAGAAAAACATGTTTCGTTTTTGCTGAGTCCTTGAACCAAAAGAGCTACGGGCCCTTGAAGGTGGGGAGGTGCTAGACCAGATGTTCGACTCCCGTGCCATGCACTATTTTTGCATTTTTTCATAACCGATGCCTCCTTCACCAGTTTGCTTCCTACACATCTACTACACATTTATCTCACTCTAAATTGACAAAATGTCATGGAATGTTAATCACGAACCTGGGGTGATCAACACCCCAGGTTCGTGATTAACATTCCATGACCTCGACAGCCCTAGTTACCCGTACCTGCTGTAACCTGTCGTAATCGGCATAAGTTCCAAAAAACGGATGTCAGATTCGTGATCGCTACCCCAAATAACCCCTCTTGGCGAGGTTTGGGCGAAAAAAAAAATTTCAATCTCTCCTCGACATTTGAAGTCGTGAAAGGACAATAGTGCCTTGATAGTGGTTTAAATCAGCTTACTTCCTACACATCTCCTACACATTTATTTCCCTCTAAATTCTAAAATAAGGGTTTACTATGAGCTGTGGTTCACTCACTTTTCCCAGTTTCTGAATTATACAACGTTTCGTATTTTTCAGCGAATGTGAAACAGTGACCTCACAGCAGATACGGGCTACAGCAGGTACGGATGACTAGGGTTCTAGAGGTCATAATCACCGATTTTGCCCAGACTTCTCCTAGGGGGGGGGGGGGGGAGGGGAGAGGAGTTATTTGGGGTGCTGATCACGAATCTGACATTCGCTTTTGAAACTTCGGCTGATTACGGTAGGTTACAGCAGGTGACCGGGTGACTAGGGCTGTCGAGGTCATAGGGTGTTGATCACGAATCTGGCCCTTTTGACAATTTGAAGTGAAATAAATGTGTAGGGGATGTGTAGGAAGCAAATTGGTGAAGGAGGCGCGGTTATGAAAAAATGCAAAAATGGTGCACAGCACGAGAATCGAACATTTGGCCTAGCATCCTTAGAGCAATCCCATACCCTGATGCGCCACCGAATCCACAGCCGCTGGCCCTTTTAGACGCGTCCCATACAATATCGCGCGCGCACGCATGCACGTGCTGACGCTGCACTGCTGTACCCCGCCCTCGAGGGCCCGTAGCTCTTTCGGTTCAAGGACTCATCAAAAACGAAACACGTTTTTCTACTATATGAAGGGTAGAGTCGCAGTACTACCCATTTCCCCCGTTCAGACCTACGCCTGATGGTGAGACCCGCGTCAGAATAGCGTCGTCTTCAAATCTATTGAATTGCTCTTTGACACGTTTATTGGAGCAATGGAAAGCAAAGAACTGCGCAGTCAGATTCACGTGTAGGTCTTATACTAACACTAACAGTCGTGTAATGAGTTCACCATGCGTTGCGGGTGTTCCTCCTCGATGTCGATCATCTTTAATTGACGTGACATTGAATGTTCTGACCAGGAATTTAAAGCTCTCCTTCTTCATGCACTGCAATAAAATCCTTCATCGGCGAGAATGCCGTAACACAGTGCGAACACCATCTGAACCATATGTAAAATACGTGCCACTGTGTTATCTAATGAATGAGACCTGGCTACTCCAACTTATTATTGTTCGCTATTAAGTTGTGGGCTACTGTATACTTGCTGTAAACAAATCCAGTGATGGAATTGTAGAAGATTTCATTCTTTTTTCTTCTCAATGGTATTCTTTGAGGTCATAAAACGATAAGCGCCTGCTGATTGTAAAACACTTGCTGAACAAGTCGCACTCTAAGATGCCTAGCTAAGCAAATTCCATCTATTCTGAAGAGTGCAACTATATGGTCTACCCTAATAAAAAGGAGAATGGCTGCAGTTTAAGCATGAAAACATGACGATTCGCAATGCAAAAATCTGAAGCAGTGTATCGTTCTAAGCCTATTAGGGTGATGTTGCATACCTGAAATTTGAAAAGTGCCTTGTTTCAGCTTTGCTGGTGAAGCTTTTCAAATTTTCGGATGTTTTTCTAAATGTTTTCTACAAAAGCTACAGTCCTGCATCAGTATATTTACTTTAACCAATATGACTTCTTCTGAACGATATAGAATCGGGTGACTAAAATAGAATAGGAGCGTCGCAAAGGCAGAAGTGTCCTTTATCAAATGTCTCTCAATTCGGCGTTGCGCTTTAACCAGATTGTGGCATTCTGAAGTGAGTCTCGTTTTCGTGCAAATGGTTTCGCAAAACGCCAATGGAGCCACCTATCAGAAAGAAAACTTTTCCTGCCATATGGACCCTATTACTATCATGTTAACGTTTATGAATATTAAAAGATATTAGTTAATAGTAAATAATATTTGATTGAAATGGCCCTTAAAGTTTTGCGTTCTCAATTCGATCCTGTAGCGCAAGTTCTACTCTTGGATGCCGGATTACTAATACAATTATTAACCACTTTGTGTTACTCATCGTTCTGTGTGCTTGAGTTTCTTCTTTTTATAATTGTGAGCACATTCATGTGCAAAGAAATAAATTAACAAATATACAGGTAAGTAAAAGAAACTAATTGGGCACGACTTCTCCCCTTTGGGAGCGCCCTTAAATGTCTTAGGTCTGTGTTGTTCTCGACCTATTCCGATTGTTAGGTAAACGCTGTCAAAGCCACTTTAATGTCATGAGATGAATTTTCAATGCCACATTTTTTTCACGAATTGTTTTTCACAATGGACCCTTGTTAGAGGACCTCAGAGGATGATGACACACTGCGTTCTTTTGCTTAGGATTTCTGAACTCGGTATGTGATGTTTGCAGGGTATGAAGGCCATATTTGTTCCTCGTGATTATGTCGGCATCTATATGTATAAAAAATTATTCTGTTCATTCTTCTCAAAATTGTTGCAGTTAAGGCGCGCATAACAGCACAGTCGAAAGAGGCGTCGGCTGTCAAGTGCACCCCAGATCTAGGTTCGTGTTCGTGCTGACTGAAACATTGAGAATTTGCACGTCTGTGTGAATATGATCCGCGTTGTATATTAGGATTTTCGACGGACATCCAACCGAGCTCTGTGGTCGTTTCCTAATAGAGATAGACTTTCGACGACCTAATGTCGCCTACACTTGGGTCATCTAGTTTTCTCTCATCGATGTGTTGGTCGACAGCAAACATCCGTTCGTCATTACCTAAGTCTCGTGAGTCTCACGTCATGGCATAAAGTGCAGCCAACAAAGCTGAGCTGACTCGTCTAGGGACGAGGAAATGACAAGAGGGTGCGTGGAAGTATCCTCTTGTATCGTCTTACCTGAAGAGTGCCCTTTCACTTCGAACAATACGGCCGGTCCCGCGAAGCGTTGCAACGGCAAGGGATTTACGACACTCACACCAAGGAGCATCATGACGAGAAAATTCGAAGAGCCCTCGCTGGGATACATCCAGTGCCACATTTTTCGGGGTCAAGGTGGAATATCTGGATAAGGTTAAAACATGCGCGCCCATGTCGCTTTCTGGATATATCCCAGCTTCGAAAGGCTCTTCGAATAGTCCAGAAACCCCACCTTTGATCGAAAGGATTAGTGTCCCGACGCAACAAACGCATAATGTCCTTAAAATGATCAAAGCCTACGTTGTATGTATGAAGAGACCCATGTATGTAGTGTTCACCGACCCATTTTGAAATTTTCGGAAGGACTATGGGGAAGCAGGGTTTGTCTCTAGGTTTCCCGTGTCTCAGACACGGGAGCACTCAAATTTAGGTTGACGAATTTTTAATCGCAAAAAGTCGGGTTTGGCATTGATTGATATTCTACAGGGTGAACCAAAAAATGTTTGAAAGAAATAACTTTGCTCACAGTAAAGGCCATGAAGAAGCTAAGGGCTCACATGAAAGCGTAAGAGAAAAGAAAGTTTCTAACATATGTGTGGTATAGATCGCGCCATGCGCTCGTCTAAAGCCTTGCATTTTACACTCGACTGATTGTTTTTCGCTTGAGAACTTGTTATAATTTTTCAACAAAGCTGCTTTATCGATTGTCTTGTGCTTCTTTTAAGGTTTAAAACTTTCGAATACACTACGGATTGCGAAAAATGTAGGGCATCCTAAAAATGCAGCTACTATTTGGAAGGTTTCAACATTGCCGCTAGTGAGGTACTTGAGGAGGTTTGAGACTCGTATGAAAGCAGGGTGTAACGAGGTTTCTGTGGCGTGCAAATATGTAGCCAAGATTGCGCCTTGTCTCTGCCTGAAAACTTGCATTTCAGACTCGATGGATTGTGCATGGGCTGCATGCTTGTTTCAATCTTGTTACAACTTGGCTTCATTGACCAGTGCTGCGCTTCTTTTAACGTACAGAACTTGAGAATCATGTGAAAGACATTTGACATGTGAGTTTATTGTTTGCACAATTTATCGCTCTCGCTATTGCTCTAATGACGCTCTATATGTCAGGAAATTTCTATTTCCTAGAGCCTTTACATGAGCTCTTAATTTCTTCAGTACCTTTACTGTGAGCAAAGTTATCACCTTTAAAGCAGTGCATATACTTTTTTAAGATACCCTGTATTTGCCAGCTGATACAAACTATCCGTATCAAACTGGTGTGATAATACTTAACAATTATCTGTATGAAACTGAATGCGGCCGATTTTTAAAATCATGGGATGGCGCTAGGTTGGTCGTGCAGAGACTAACATTATTAGCTTATTAGCTAAGGATATCCTTTAGAACTAAGCTGTCCCGTATCCCCGTGCGGAAGCGCGATGCATCCACTGCTCATACGTTGGAATACGATTAGGTACGGTACCTCATCTATTTCAAAGGTTTCCGAGCTATGCAGAGGTTCCTTGAGAGTCAATCCTGCTACTCACTTTTTTTGATCAATACTGCAATCGAGGTACCACTCAGAATTTCAACTTTTCTTTTTGGCCATCACACGGCTTTGAAGTGATATTTAAGCGCTTTGAATGCGAATTCTGCTTTTCTGTGTAGTTATTAAGAGCAGTTGGTGTTCTTTAAGGGTGTTAAAAAAGTAAAGGTCGATTGCAAATATATAGACTTCCGCAACGAGAGAAACTTATGAGTAGATGCTTCCTGATTGTGTTGCTGTAAAGGGTGTGCTGTAAAGGGTGCTTTTTTTGTTTGTTTGTGCCTCCCAGCAGCGATAAGTCAACAAAGTGAACTAGGAACGTATCTATGATTAGCCATGTGGTGAACTCTAAAAATGTCGAGTACAGGAATTGGCATTTGCTTCTCAAAATAAAACGAATCAATCTTTCAACCATAAAAAAACGTTCAGACTCAAAAATTTCGAGTTTCAACCTGAAGTACCTGTCCGTCCTTCCCTAAAGCATGGAATACGCTGGATCTCCGACTCTCTATATGCACGACTCCTAAAGCCATTCCGGGGGGAATTTTCAATCTTGATCTCAAAACCTTTATGATTCACACCCAAGACGATTGCATGGAAGGGATGCATGCATGATATTATATATGGAAACGGAGAATGATCATTTTTAAGATTAGGACAGATTGGTGCTTTACTCTGATACTTTGATGGTCCTTTTATCGGCTGGAGGTCTTCTCAACGGAGACCACAACTCTTCCAGACCGCTCGATCTCTAGCTGCTTGCATCCAGTGAAGCGGACTCCGCTCTCTGAAAGATCTTGAGAATGAGTCTGCCCATCGCGTTGGCGGTCGTCCCAGTGGTCTCTTATGGTCACTCGGGAGCCACTTTGTGACACGGCGACTCCACCTATCGTCCTTTCGTCGAAGCAGGTGAGCGGCCCAGCGATACGTAGACTTCTTCAGCGGGTCTGCTAATTGCGACTTCTCCCTTAGCTCCGAGCTTCGTAGGCCTTTTTGCAATTGCTGACGAAAGCTTGTCCTCAGAAGACATCTCTCCAGCGTACGATGCGTAGTTTGCATTGCTCTGGCGATTGTCTTGTTGTCGGGCCAGGTTTCCGTCGCGTAGCACATCGCAGGCAGTACGGAGGCGTTGAATATCGAGGCCCTGAGGCCGGGATCTTTGACCTGATCGGTGACTTCGCGAATCGAACTGAAGGCTGCTCATGCTGCGCGTCTCTTATGGGCGATTTCAGGAGCGAGGTCGTTATCCATGTTCAGCTCTCTTCCCCGATAGACGTAGGAGTCGACCCGTTGTAGAGCGACTCCATTTAACCTTACGAGTCTCGTGTCGCACCACTGATGGACCATGAATTGCGTTTTGTACATAATCATGTCCAATCCAATCTCCACACCTGCCACATTGAGCTCGTTCAGCATTTCCTCGACTTCTGCCGTGCTGGTAGAGATGAGAACAACATCGTCGGCGAAGCGAAGGTTGCTGATCCGTTTACCGTCGACAAGGTCGCCTTTGTCGTCCCAGGTTTCATGGCATCCTGGAGTGCCGCTGTGAACAGCTTGGGAGAAATCGTGTCTTCCTGCCGTACTCCTTTCCCGATAGGAATTTTAAGCTTTCGATCGAACATCTGGATGATGGTCGATGTGTTGGAGAAGCAATCGTCGAGAAGTCGGATGTAGGGCGATGGTATACCAGCATGCACAAGCGCGTTCAGAATGGCATTGATTTCCACAGAGTCGAACGCTTTCCGATAATCCACGAAGACAAGGACAAGTGGGATGTGGTATTCGCGGCTCCTTTCGATGAGATGTGTCTGAATATGGTCCATGTAGAAGAAACCCTTGGAAACTCTGCTTGCTCCACTGGATAATGCTCAAGCAACGTTCCAACCGAGAGGGTCGATAGTTGTTGATATTCTCCTGCTGACCTTTTTTGAAGATTAAAACTGTTTTCGACTCCTTCCATGAGTCCGAAATCCTACCAAGTCTAAGGCAGTGGTTGAAGTGCTTGGCAAGAACTAAGCAGAGGGCGCTGCCACCCGCACGAATGAGATCAGCAGAAATGCCGCCCGGTTCGGGAGCAGTGCCTGGCTTCATCTTTGGCATGAGCAACTTCTGATTCCAGAATGGGAGGTACTTCCTCAGCTGGTGGCATCAAGCATTTCGGGACAGTGCTGGAAGAACGAAACAGATCTGTGTAGAATCCTAGAATGATGGCCTCCATCGCTCTTCGAGGCGTTTGCGTTGTTCCGTTCTTGTCCAAAAGGACTGACATTATTGCCTTCTAATCGCAGAGATCTCGTTTGCAGCGCTTTATGCTTGAACCTTTCCCAGCGGCTTCTAACAGCTTCAGTCTTCTGCAGGCTTGAGTGGACTCCTTCACTGCAAAGGCCTTCGAGATGGTGACTTTTTCCAGATGGGAAGCATTAGGATCCAGTTTGACAGCTATTCTTTGCTCCAAGAGCTTAATCGCATGTGCGTTGAGTCTTGAAGCAGACGGTGATGTGGCTCCGCAAGAGCTGCTAGCCCATTTCAACAGTCCTTTGGAGAGAAGGTCGTAGTCTTCCGATGGATCTTCATAAAGATTCCAATCATACGACTTTATTGCATATTCTAACTCCTCAGACTTGAATGTGGGAATCCTCACCGGTGCCGGTTTATGAGTGTCACGCTTGGACATCCTCTTTTTGAGAGTCAGCTTCGCACGGACAAGACGGTGATCCGACCCGGTGTCAAATGAAGGCAGCACGGAGACGTCGAACAGACTCCAGCGTCAGTTTGTAAGAACATGGTCGATCTCCGAACGCGTTTCTCCATTTGGGTTTTCCCAGGTCCATCGCCGGTTTGAAGGCTTCTTCAACATAGAATTTCCATGGTAGAGACGGCATGCGGATAGGAAGTGTATCAGGCGCTCTCCGTTTTCGTTCCTTAAGGAAGTTCCATGTGGTCCTAGCCTCCATTCGTTGTGATCGTTCGTACCGACGGTAGCGTTAAAGTCCCCAACAACAACTTTGTAGTAGCTCTTCTCGTCGGTGACATTTCTAGAATCACCTGTATCACCTGTCGTCCCGTTGATCATCGACTTGCTCGAGCGGGCGCCAGCAGCGTCTCCATCCGTCCCTATCGCGTGCCAGAGTGGTCCAATGGATCCTCCTCGCTCGAGGGACACGAAGAGCGTCATATCGGTCGTTCAGGGCTTTCACGAAGAAGTCCGACCAACGCGTTGGTGGGCGTCCTGGTGTTCTTTTGACATCCCGGGGCATCCAGTCTGTGACGGCTCTCGTCCAGCGGGTGTCTGCGAATCGCATTACGTGGCCGGCCCACCTAATTTTCGACGACTTGGCCCATGCGACAGCGTCTCTGATCTTCGAACGTCGGCGAAGCTCGGAACTCCGGAGGCCTTCCCTCACTTGCGTGAGTCGTGTCACTCCGAGCATCGTCCTCTCGATTCCACGCTGCGCGACGCTGATCGCGTGTTCATCCTGCTTTCGTATAGCCCAGGTCTCTGAAGCGTATGTTAGGGCAGGAAGAACAGTGGAGTCGAATAGGTGGGCACGGAGTCGGACGTTCTTCGTTTTCTTCACGACTTCTTCGACGCTCTTGAAAGCTCCCCAAGCCGCTCGTTTCCTCCTGCTCAGCTCTGGTGCTAGGCCGTTGGCCATGTTGACTTCGCGACCCAGATACACATAGCTGGAGCATTCGGAGATGTTCGTTCCGTTGAGCGAGAATGGGGCATCAGAAACCCATCCGTTCTTCATGAACATCGTCTTCGTAAGATTCAGCTGCAGTCCAACGCTTCCACATACACGATCGAAGTCGGCCAGCATTCGTTCCGCCTGACTGATGCTCGGTGTTATGAGCACGATGTCGTCAGCGAAGCGAAGATGGTGCAGTTGCCGGCCGTCGACCTTCACTCCCATGTCATCCCATTCTAGTTCGCGCATAACGTTTTCGAGGGTGGCGCTGAAGAGCTTCGGGGATATGGTATCCCCTTGTCGAACCCCTCTCTTCACGTCAATGACGACGTCGTTGTAGAATGGTGAGATCTTGGTCGTGAATCCACTGTACAGCTCTCGAAGGACTCTGATGTACTGAGTAGGAACGCCCTGGGTGAGCAGGGCTTCCATGACCGCTTCAGTCTCGACGGAGTCGAATGCCTTCTTCAGGTCAATGAACGTAAGGCACAGCGGCAGCTTGTACTCTCGTGACACTTCGATGAGGTTCGTAATGGTGTGTATGTGGTCGATCGTGCTGAATCCTCTCCGAAATCCTGCTTGTTCGCATGGCTGTCCTTCGTCCAGCGTTCTACTAATCCTATTCAGGATGACTCGAGTGAACAGCTTGTAGACTACGGACAACAGGCAGATCGGGCGATAGTTGCCAATGTCGTGCACGTCTCCCTTCTTGTACAGCAAGACGGTCTTGCTGGTCTTCCACTGAGATGGAACCTTGCATTCGGACAGGTAGCGTGTGAAGAGCCGCGCCATGGTGTTGATGAGCGTTGGCGGGAGGTTCTTCAGGTGTTCAGCTCTGATCCTGTCAGGACCGGGTGCTGTACGTTTCTTCACCGACGAGATGGCGTGTCGGATCTCGGAAGGGAAAACAGAGGGGATGACGTATCCATCATGCGGAAGATGGCGTAGGGGCAGGTGGACGTGGCTATCGAAGAGATCGGAGTAGAAGTCGTGGATGACTTTCTCCATGGTCCTTCTGGAAGAGGTGACGGTTCCGTCAGGACGTCGGAGAGCGGTCATCTTGGTCTTGAAGTTGGCGAAGTTCCGGCGGGCATTGCGGATGCTCGGCCCTGCCTCTGCTGCTTCAGCCAACACTTCTGCCCTTCTCTCCTTCAGATCTTCCTTTATCGCCGCTCTGCATAGCTTTGCAAGCTCGGACGTCAGTCGATAGTTGCCTGACGCTCGTGCTGCTCCACGCTGGCGTATCAGCTCGAGAGTTTCCGGAGACAGACGTCTCTTGGTGGTCTTCAAGCTCTCGGCTCCCTTAGCACTATCGTGGAGATGGAGCACGAAGCGGTCGTATTCCTCATCGACGTTGTCCATGACGGCATCTTCCCAAAGGCCGGCAAGAGAGGTGTAGAGATCCCAGTTGATGGTCGTTCTGGGACTCCTCTTCTTGAACTTCCTCCTTGACGCGAAAAGCGGAACCTCGCGCGAAGGAGGCGGTGGTCCGATCCCGTGTAGAACTTGGGGACAACGGAGACATCGGTCAGGCAATACTTGCGATTGAAGATGATGTGGTCGATCTCGTTGTGGAACTGGCCACCGAGGGATTCCCAGGTCCATCGTAGGGAGGGAGGCTTCTGGAACTGCGAGTTTCCATGGATGGATGGACCATTTCTAGAATAGCTTGTAGGATTCCTCCTTTTCTTCGTCTGTGGCCGCAGATGTTGAGGCATGTTCATTTATGATGGAGATGGTTCCTTGATCTTTGGTTTCCAGACGCAGAACAGCGACCCGCGGGCTGATGATCTTGTAGGAGTTTACTAGGTGGTGCACTGTCGAATTGACGAGAAACCCAACTTCGCCAATATTCTTTCTGTCCACCTATGCTCCGACAATGAGAAGCTCGTTGTGGTCGGTCCTTCTTATGGTTTCCGTTCTGCCTTTCGTTTCCTGCAGGGCGATAACGTCGTATTTGATGTTGTGGCTTCTACAAAGCAGTGTTCGAAGATCCTGCTCAGATGCGATCGTACGATAGTTATAAGTGCAGATGAATAGACAGTTTCCGTGTCGTGGTGGGAAGGGCTTTTCGGTAGTTCAATTTCAATGACGTCCTAATAGTTTAACTCCGAGATTAGATGGTCCCTCGCTGGAGATGGATTCAACCGACGTCGTAGAAGACCACCTCCGGCGCGCGGAGGACTGGGGCACGGGTTTAGTTGTTTGAGCCATACCGGTGGTCTGGTTACTCACATGTTCCTGGCCAGGTATACAGGAGAGCCGCCCATACACGACAAAGCGTCGCGTACTGCGCGATATAGTTGTGCCCGAATAAATATTCGAGCATTCGAATTCGAATAATTCTATTCGATTTCGAATATTCGTATTCGAACGTTCGAAAAACGCGATTTTCGAATGTATTCGAATTCGAATGCTCGAAAAAATGCGATTTTCGAATGTATTCGAATTCGAATGCTCGAAAAAACGCGATTTTCGAATGTATTCGAATTCGAATGCTCGAAAAAACGCGATTTTCGAATGTATTCGAATTCGAATGCTCGAAACACTCGTGTTCGAACGCTCGATTGCTACGAAATCTGCGAGCTAACAAAATCATCTATCTTTTCTGCTTCAAGCATCCCAGGAGCAAATAATTTACGCTCCAATCAGAAAAGTGCGCGCCCTCATCGGGAACTCAGGGGCCGTATGTTCTTCGAGCGCAGAACCAGGCTAAGGAAGGGACTCCAGATTGTGTGCCATCCAAGCTGCTCGTGTGGGAACTGCTTTCGTCGCTCAGGGGAAGTCCGCAGCTGGGTTCTGCGCTCTACAGTGCGGAACCGCATACAGCTGGAAAATGCGCGGAAAACGCCAGCGAATAATGTAGACGTCAAACACCTCAAATCTCAGCCACTTCGTTGAAATGCAAAAATCTCGCAACGCAAGAGAACCGAACCCCGACCTCTCTCGCATGAAGCAACGCCACTGTGCCCCACAACGTCTTCTGAATTCGTAGGCGCGTTATCAACATCGGCGGCACGTCTCCAGGGGAGATTTTCATTTATCGCTGCGAGTGGTTTTTTTGATCGCTCAGAATGTGGAAACCAATGTTAAACTGGACACTTTTCAAATCAAAATGGACATATTTCACGACAAAACTCTATTGGAATCAACTGAACATCTTCCAAATCAAAACGAGATTTTTCCGCATTAAACTAGGGACTATCCAAAAGGGTTAGAATAATAATTAAACAAAGAAGAATAATTCGTGACTAGTCAGAATATCTTGTCGGCGTTTTTCTAAAATTTGTTTCGATCCTGATATATGTATGCATTGTAAAATGTATCATTGGGTGTACAATGCATGCCTTATATAAATAAATAAATAATTTTTGTTCAAGGAAATTTAGCATAACTTTTGGAAATTTGATTTCACTACTCAACACGTTGACACATTGGTTAAAATTTTATAAAACTTTTTTTTTGGCGAGGGGGAATAATGTTAGGATGTCGCAAAATTAATCTCCGTTTTTGGTATTACGCTGGAGTACGGGGAGTTACAGTAGGTATGCATGACTAATGGTAAGGTCATGGTCAACGTTTTCGTCCAAACTTTGTCTATAGGGCTTATCTGGGGCGTTGATCAGAAATCTGACCCTTTTCACAATTTAGGGTGAAATAAATGTTTAGAAGATGTAGGAAGCAATTTGGTAAGGGGGGCAGCGTCACATCCTGCAAAGCCACCGATTTGCTTGCCGCAGCGCCTTTCGCCACTTCCCGTCAGCGCCCGCACGGGCTGATGGTGCGCTAGAGTACCCCACCTCCGAGGGTCCGTAGCTCTTTTAGTTCAAGGACTCAGCAAAAATGAAGCATGTCTTTCTACTATATGAAGGATGGAGATTCTCGCAGTAGTATCTATTTCCTCGTTCAGACCTACGCCTGAGGCCCTTCCCTGGTTAGTTGGTTTTGATGCATTATCACTTCCGAGAGAGGAGTTGAAATTGAAAACTGAAATGGAATTGTACTTTTGACACCTTTTTCACTTCGAAAACAGATCCGCTTTCAAAAGAAGGTTAGAATATGCTGCGGCTGGTTTTATTTATCGCTCATTATGTGGAAGCCAATTTGATAAAACAGGTCTGGGACTATAAGCGGTAAGGGTTATGGCAGGTCTTAACAACCGTTAATTTTAAATAGGGGTTATAGGGGTGGCGAAAGGCGAGGTGTGCTATCCCCTCAATGTTTCGTAGAAGACTGCTCCCCGGGCCGTTAATTTACAGTATAAATGAGAGGAAAAGCAAGAGGAGGGGAGATGAGGAAGCTGTCATTCATGGGAAAGATCTGATGATGTGACAATCGCATTGAGAAGTCTAATTGCCTAAACTTTGAATTTTGTTATCTTTACAACGGGTTCGAACGAATCGAAACCAAAAAGAACTTCATGGATTGGACGGTACAATCAGTGTAGGTGATCTTACCCATATATTAGCGATTAATTTATCCCAGTGTATATATATGTTTATCTTATACATATATTAGCGACGGACAACAAGCGAGGCGAGCAAGTGCGAAGCCCACGTAGAGATGGGGTAGGGCACTTGTCGTCAACATACAGGGTGTCTGAAAAAATGTATAGACTGTTTGAAAGGTGATAACCTCGCTTACAGTGAAGGTACTCAAGAGTTTAAGGGCAAGAATGAATGCTTAAAAATAGAAATTTTCTCACAAATGAGTAGTTTGGATTGCGCCAAGCGCTCGTCTGAATTCTTCCATTTTACACTCGATTGATTGTATATCACCTAAATAATTGTAATTTCTCCTTAAAAGGGCCGTGTTGATTAATTTGTGCTTCTACAAAGTTTAAAATTCAAAAACACACTACGACTTGCGAAAAATGGAGCTGTTAGGTTGTATGGAAAGTTCTCAGCGTTTAGAGTGCTTCACTTTGAACTACCATGACTTTCTCAAATGTTATCGGATTTAGTCGAGGTAAGCACCGTTCGAATCAGCACACATTTGTCAACGGGTCACCGGTCGACTTATTCCAATAGCAAAAAAAAACTAGGTGGTCGAGAATCGACAAAATCCACGAAAGTTGTTTTGGCTTGGTCCTGATTGGTGAAGGGTTTATCAGCGAGAAAGTTCTGAAAATGTTTGAAAAGGTGTTAGTCGGTTGGTGAGACGTCTGTAGAATATGGCGGGGGAGGCAGAACTTCGACCCTTAATTCGTTCAATTTTCGAATAGTGATTCGCGAAACGTGTGGGCGGGCGTTATCGTGCAAAAGAATCGGGCCTCTTCTGTTGGCCAATGCCGGCTGAAGTTCAGTGCATTTCGTCGACCTCCTTAAGTAGGACTCTGCATCGATCGATTGGCCTGGTGCCAAAAAGTTGTAATGGATCACTCCAGCTGCCGACCACCACACAGTGACCATTACCTTTCGTGTGGAGGTTCGCCTTTGGAAAATGCATATTGGGATCGTCGTCGTCCACACACTGTCCTCTTATCACACAGGATCCACTTTTCATCACAAGTGATGACTCGATCCAAAAACGGATCGGTTTTGTTGCGTAAATGTAGAGAAGAACAAATCTCGAAACGTGACGATTTTTGCCGCTCACTCAATTCGTGGGGCAATCACTTTTGAGCTTTTTCACCTTCCCGAGGCGTTTCTTAGCACCCGCAACAGCAGTTTTACCGACGTCTCGCCCTTCCGCGATCCTGCGAACTGTTTCGGATGGTTCAGCTTCCACCAATTCCTTCAACTCGTCGTCCAGGATTGCTGTAGGTCGACCGCTACCGGGGTCATCTACGAGGCTGAAACCTCCGGTCCGAAATTTACTGAACCACTGGTACGCAGTGCTTTCTTCAACACTATTAGGCCCCCACACTCGATTGAATTGGCGAGCTGTCTCTGCTACAGATTGCCCCAATTTATAATTGCAATAAAATATTGTTCGGATTTGCTCCTTCGACATATTTCGATAAGCACTTCAAGAACAGAAATATAAAACAACGTTGAAACATAAATGAGACAGAGCGAAAATTTCTGCACAGAAAGTAGCATTAATGCGCAATGCAAGTTGAATTTTTACTTAATAACAGATGAATGAAAAACAGTAACACATAACGCTGAGAACTTTCCGGACAACCTAATATTATACTTTAAAGTTCTAACATTGCTGCTAGTGAAACATTCGAAGCTGTTTGAGACTCGTATGGAAACAAAGGATAGCGAAAATTTTGCGACGTGCAAATGGTCAAGATCGTGCTATGCACTAGCCAGAAACCTTACATTTCATGCTCGATTGGTAGCGCATAGGCTGAATGCTTGTTACAACCTTGTTACTACTTGACCACATTAGCCTGTGCTGTGCTTCTTTTAACGTTTAAAACTTGACAAACACGTGAAGGACGCGTGATATGTGATTTATTGATTCCACAATTTTCCGTTCTCGCTATTGCTTTAATAAAGCTTTCTACACATCTGAGCGCATAACAAGCGTCATGCCGGCTCTAGGGTTTCTTTCGAAGAGAGAAGTTTATTCTGAAATGCTTCTGGAAAATCAAAAACATCGTCGGAGTGCAGATGCGATTTAGCGACTACTCCAAAGCACCACCCACTCTTGTGACCAATACACAATCAATTTAGTCTGAAATGCAAGGTTTCAGACCGTTGCATGGCGCAATCTTGACTATTTACACGCCACAGGAATCTCATTACCCTGTGCTTTAGCATCAGTCTCAAACAGCTCCAAAAGCTTCACTGGAAGCAATGCTAGAACCTTTCAATTAGTACTTGCATTTTTAAGGATACCCTGCATTTTTCGCAAGCAGTAGTGTGTTTTAAAATTTTAAACATTGAAAGATGCCCAAATCAAACGACACGTTTCTTTAAGGAGAAATTACAACAGGTATTCAAGTAAAACACAATCAATCGAATGTAAAATGAAAAATTTCAGATGAGTGCATAGCGCGTCCCATGCCATTTATATGTCAGAAAATTTCTATTTTTTTAAGCTTTCATACGAGCCCTTAACTTCTTCAGTACCCTTACCTTGAGCAACATTATCACCTTTCAAACAGTGTGTACATTTTTTGAAACCCTGTATTTGCTTTGATGAAATGATCCTCTCTCCCAAAACCCTAGTTGCGCCCAAATGAATATTCGAACATTCGAATTCGAATATTCGAATTCGAATGCTCGAAAAAACGCAATTTTCGAATGTATTCGAATTCGAATGCTCGAAAAAACGCGATTTTCGAATGTGTTCGAATTCGAATGCTCGAAATTCGTCGCTATTCGAATACATTCGGTTATTCAAAATTTTTGGGAGAGCACAACTATACTGCGTGACCGTTTGTGCCGTTAGCCATTACTAAAGTGATGTTCACCACTTCACCGCGATGAGTTGGCACATGAAGAGCAGATTAAAGGTCTCTTAAATAGCAAATTAAAAAATTGCATTCATGGACAACTCTTCGGCAAAGCAGACATATAGCTTCACATGAGCAAGACTGGGCAGAATAAGTGAGCAAAAATAAACAGCGCAAATCTCCATTATCATGAAAAAATAACGGCTAATTTCAAAATCGAAAGAGCTAGTCAAATGATAGGTAGAGATTTTAGTAGGATGGGCGTTAGGCAGGGCGAATATTCAGAACAAAGGAAATCGACTCGTGAAGGAAAAAGAAGTCGCCTTAGAGTCGCTGCAGAAAAGCCTGTATCATATCTTAACTTTGAAAGACCCTGTTGCCTCATGGCATTCCAGCATTGCATGAATAGATGACGGTGACGGACGTCTTTCCACGAATGTATGGATTGGTGTAGTACTGATTGAAGTCGAAAATATGAGAACGCTGGAAACAGGTGTGAGGAAGCAGTGGTTGCGGGCAGATTGGAACCAAAACGAAGAGGACACTGATTTCTTTGGATTGACCCTTCACTGGTTAATCTGAATGTTCAAAGTGAATACACCTGTAATCGTGGGTCCTCACTGTCTAAAAAATCCTGTAAATCGACCTACTTTAACCTACGGGATTGCCTTAGCTGAACGTTGCACTCTGAATACTCCAGCTCTTGCCTCTCACTGAATTACCCCACTTGACAAACAATATCTATTAGAATCGTCCAGGGCAGAAAACGCATTTGTTTGACCTCGGAGGTGTTTATGTTCAATTACGGCGATACCTGATAGGTGGCTGTGAGACGCTGAGATATCAACAATATTACGTTTACCGATGGAGCGTTTACGGGAGTGCGCCGCCGGATATCCAAGGTCATTCCTATGTACCGCACAATTCCTTACCCGCCTATATTTTGAGCGTTGTTCCCGCTTACTGGTATTATCTGCCACGGCGCCTCTACTTGAAAGTTCCACTTGAACGTGAATCTTCTCTAAATACCAGTTTGAAATGCGTCGACGTAGCTATCTAATGGCTGCGTCGCATAGCGACGAGATTCAAGTGCGAATATTGCACTACATCTGGAAACCATCTCTGGGAAACGCACAGTAAAGCCAACGCCGAATTTTGACAGTTTGATAGAATTGTTTAAAAGATTGGTTGATTTCATCAATGCTACGCTGAGGCAGAACGAGTGGCACAGTTGCTGCTACGTATTGTGTTTTCGAATAGAGCTTGATTGGTTTCGAGTTTGTTGTAAGCCTGTTCTGATGACCTGAAATGTTATAAATTCAGTTCGAAAGCACTACACAGTTCGCTCACAGCGTCCAATCTTATGCGCGTCTGAAACAAGGGGATGAAATACGAAGGAGTTGGCGAACAGTATCTAATTATTCCGTATCAAGGGTAGTTTCGTTGCAGCCCCTGAGATCCCCTTTGTCTTCTATTATGAACCGCAATCTCTCAAGAAATGGTGACGTAGAACATACCTACAACCTTCGATAACCGCCGTTTTAACAAACACCATTTCTAAGCTTTACAACCACAATAGACATCGATGGTAAAATTTGATACTGAGAGACCGAGTTTGTTAACCAAATTTTATTCTGCAAACGTTTCGCCGCCTTTATACGAGTCGGAAAAAAGACACCCCGGAAAGCGCTGAAGCGACTGCCAAATAGAGTTTGGGTAATAGTGATGGAACCACCTCTTGAAACCTCACGACCCTCCTCTCACGTAGAACGGTGGAGCACTCTCACGCCGAAGTGGATAGAATTCTAAAACTGGTGATTGAACATTCAGTATTACAGGATCGTGTAGGGCACTTCAAAGGTTTTCTCCACAGTGAACATCAGATGAATGCGTCTGAGGTACAACAGAAGAAGGCTAAAATATAATATGTGATGATACCGAACGAGATGGAACTAACGCAATATTCAGTCGTGTGCGTAACCTATTATTACGCAACCAGTGTCCGTCGCCGGCTTCGCCGGCGACTGACGCTGGATGTGCGGGCCACGCCAGGCTTGCCGGCTTCGCCGGCTTCGGGTATGGTGGGCCACGCTGAGAACGGAGCCCAAACCTAGATGGGATTCCTTACTCACCCAGCGTCCGTCGCCGGCGAAGCCGGCGACTGACGCTGGATGTGCGGGCCACGCCAGACTTGCCGGCTTCGGGTATGGTGGGCCACGCTGAGAACGGAGCCCAAACCTAGATGGGATTCCTTACTCACCCAGCGTCCGTCGCCGGCTTCGCCGGCGCGGAACAGGTGACTTCGGACAAAAATACTGTCCTCCTCTGCATACAGTGCTAATGGAAATTGGTCAATGCACTGCAGAAAATTGGGACCTAGCGGCAGGAATTGGTTGAAAGCGTAGACGAACCATGCGTAGGTCCGACGAACTTCCTTCGCTGAGCTGTCCTGGTCCACCGCATAAAATTCGAGGACCTGGGCAGGTATAAATAGCTTAGTAACCCAGCTCGCGAAGTTAGTATGCATCAAAGTGAACAATTTCCAAATCAAAAAGAGCGCCTTCCAGATTATGACATTGACCGCTAATTTTGAGGAGACGTACGGGAAGAATTATACTCGAGAGCCTGGTGTAGTCGAAATATTGGGGAGGGGGAAGGTGGGAACATTGTTTTTGCTATTGAAGAACCACTACAGAAGCTGACTCATGTCATCCTCCATTATATATTGTGAGAGTTTCCGTCTCTATTTGATTTTCCTTCCTTCACTGCACCTGAGGGAAATTCAGTA
This sequence comes from Heligmosomoides polygyrus bakeri, assembly GCA_947359475.1. Lineage (NCBI taxonomy): Eukaryota > Metazoa > Nematoda > Chromadorea > Rhabditida > Heligmosomidae > Heligmosomoides > Heligmosomoides polygyrus. Next base: position 72,047,257 of record OX375870.1, read on the forward strand.
TCGCGTTCAAAAAATCGATACCACCGAGCGATACTGACTGCTTGACCCAGATAATAGGATACTGATTGCCAGATCGAAATGTGAGCTAAGGACGCAACACCCGGCCCGATAAATTTTAGCAATAACGCCCAAGTGCAACAGTAACGATCTTGGAGGGAAGCAAAAGCGAAAGGTGGGCACATCGACGTGTTCCATCAGAGATCATGGGGTCTGAGTAGCGCCGCGTCGCAGACCTTTTCCGCAACGCTGCACGTGTTGTCTGAACCCGGCAGCGGCGGCTCGTCATAGCCGCGATGACGCCTTGCGAAACCTCATCAAGTGGGTGTTCTTTGGTGACCACCCGGCAGTGGCAGCGTCGTGATAGTCAACAGCGGCGATCATGGCTGCCTGGGTAGTAAACACCGGCGGTCATGGCTGCCTGCCATGCTGCCATGTTGTGGTGTTTACGGTTGGCGGCGGCGATACGACGAACGGCTGGGTCTAGCGACGGCTGTCGGCAGAAATGTCGGCAGAATGTCGGCAGAAAGCGATAGACGTCTCCCGTCAGTGATTCATGCCTCTCTGCTTTATATAATAGGATATCTAATATTTTAGGACAGCTCTACAAGACAACAATTGAGTTACGGCTCAGCTATGTATGTGGATAAGAGAACAGAAATAAAAACGTGCTAGCATAGCTGCATAGAGCGCGTCGCAGAAGCTGTAATAAGCCATCGCTTCATTTGGTGAAGATTTTCCCAAAGCTGAGGTATCCTAGAAAGAACTTAATCATAGGGTGCTGGGTATGGCTGGCAGCTGAACGTCTTCAACGATTTTTTAAACATGCTTCCCACACCCTATGTCACTATGTTTACGTGTGAAGGAGTGAAGATCAGTAAGAACCTTTGTCTGGTAGCACAGAAATATGACAACAGTTTCTTGACTTCACCGCGCTATTTAAAAGCAAAATGCGTACAAGCGACGATTCTAACAACAGAAAGAAAACGACGTAGTAGCGGTTTCCTGTCCATCCGCCAAACTTCATGCTTGCAAAAGACTAGCTATTTTACTCCTCAATCTTTAAATTTTTGAATATCTTTTATTACCCACACTTAGAATAAAACGTTAAAACCTCCTCTAAAAGAGTTGAAGAAGTTGAGTCTGTCAAATTTTTTGGAACGAATTATGAATAAAGTTCTTCGACGAGGCCTGGAAAAATACCCACACAATCTGAAGGTTTTTATCATGCCAGGGACGTCCTGTTATGAACAATACTGCTCCGTCATAATCTGCAATGCACGTAAAAATATCTTTTTAAGTTCAAACACGATTGGTCTAATGTTACAATTCTTGTACGACTGAGTTATTGCTTCACTACATATGGACCACATATGAACCATGCCATAAAGATTAGAGCAATCCAATTTCTCAACTAGAGAAGGCTGCTCGTAAAGCCTAAGTAAACTTTCTGGATAGGGCATATGAGGAGCTTGTCCTTGTAACACTAGTACATTAGAATGGAAAGCCTAGTGAGAAAATATTCGGACTTTTGAGATTTGCTGACGTCCGAGAGTCAGAAACAATGTTTCTTGGACCAAGTCAACATTATGAAAGTGGGAACGATTCACTGGGTTGTTTTGGCATGCAACGATGGCGAATAGAATCACTGTTGGAACTCATCAAAGTAAGTCGACTAACATATGGCAAACGTTTATAAAGTGACGCTTAACAAATGCTAGCAACTCTTTTGACTAATATATTTCAGTGTGCTCTTCCGCCAACGAGGTTTCTAGGTGGAACTTGTACTGTTCTTGGTTTTACGTTTCAACGTTATGGTCGTCTTCAGAGGCGCAGTGTTCCACCGTTGATGTGCAGCGATCGCCTACTAGCCTAAGTTGGTCAGTAACGAGTAGCGTTGGACTAACAAAAATCGGTGCCTTGGTTGGACGCTGTTTTCCTCTACGATTTTAGGAACAGAAGAAGCTGTCGTCTTGATAAATCTCTCTGGTTCAGCGTATTTCGGTAGTTTTGCATTCAGGTCACCTTTCCTAGTGAATTTAAAACTTCCGAAAGCTGTGAAATGTGATACATGCCAAGGGAGTAAATTCGATTGATTTTTACGAAACCACGTCTTCCTTATTTACTTACCGCAAGTAATTTTGAACCAGATCTGTACTGAAGAAGAAAATCCATGTCTTTTCACCGTTGTACTTTCTTCCGATATCCAAGAAACCCCTAAATGCCACGTCTGTGCAGTCGTGAGCATGAGCGCGCCTGTTGGACTTATTCGAGGAACAATTAGTCGCTTCACCGTGTACGGCGCTCATTTGCTCAAGCAGACCGTTGTCGGTGAACGACGGCGATGACGACGTCGACGACAAAGTCCCCGTGGTGTGCTGAGGGCTATATCGAATTTCGCGCGAGGACGACGGTGGGCCAACTTGGCTTTCGCATAGACCAACTGTTTGCTTTCTGAAGACGCGGCGACCACACGGACATCGACGAACACACAAACACTGAACACGCTGATGACCACCTTCGGACTGTCGTCTTCAACACATTAGCGAAGCTGAGCACTGACCATATTGAGCCAACGGAGATGAGCGGTGTAACACACGAACAAATTATCCCGTGAAACCCTTGTCGACCCTTTCTTCCTATCGCGTTTGAAGAAAAAAGTCAAAATATTTGAAAAACGTTGAAGGATCCGGCTAAAGAACGCAGCTTCCAACCCTCTACTTAAACGTTTGAGACCTTGGGATCATGGCACGTAAGCTGAAGGAATACTTCCCTTCATTTTACGCACAACAAATGCAAGAATAATGATACAGAGTTAGAATACTCGGCCTTTATGCAGAACAATGGAATACAGCTGTGAAGGGGTAACCCCTAGGGGTCTAAAGTGGTTGGATACGGATAAAGAATGGGTGAAGATTTTTGGAAAAAATGAAAGAACGGAAATGCTAAAAACGCCAGAATGCAGAAGATCAGAAAGCAGAGTACATCTCTGCTAAATAAAAACTGAAAACTACGAGAAAACTGCGACTCTGTTGTAAAACAAGCGCATTGGTGCTTTGGAAGTTGGAGTTGGTAACGGGGGTGAAGATTTTGAACAGGTCGATTCTCCAAAGATCCCCACAAGACTTAGCTGCAAGCACTTGTTTTCCAGTTTAGCAATGTTCTGGACTGGGTCGATTGTTTCTACAGCTGCACAGAATCCTACTTTCTAGATCAGGTTAAACTAATCAGTCATTCTTTAACACACAAAAGACCTTTTGGAATAAGCTTCTGGGTAGGTATTCGAATCCGTTAAGCACATCGGTTCTAGACAATGTGGAGTATCCAGCAGGTTTTCTAAGATCAAAAGATGAAAACGACCCGAATTTGATACTGCAAGTATAACGGATCGTCTGATAATAAACTAGCACATTCGCGCGTTGCAGTGAACTTATCCGAAAACGACAATGTGGCTGAGTCGTACAGAAAAATGCGAGTTTGGAGAGCTTTCAAATTCCACCTGCATTAATATACTACTCACAAACATAGGCTTTGGAAAAGCGGAATGAACACGCAAATACATTCCACGTTCAACTCTCGATGAACCTTGGCATCCTTGATGTTGCAATAGACGAGTACTTTGTTCAGCGTAGCCACGATTGGTACAAGTCTTTATTGCGGCCTACGTTTCGGCGCTGTCGCCTCCTTCAGAGCCTGGAAAAGTCGAAGTCATTTGAGAAACTACCCTTCCAAGTGCCATTTTATTCTGCAGAAACTCATCCAAAAGTCTAAGAGACTACGGAAACGGAGCAAGCAACAGGCACCACTAAGCGAGGAATCGAGAAGGCACAGCTTGGAGAGGCAGCATCCTGAGATTCAGGCCACATCAGCAAGATTGGGGGATCAAGTCTCTAAGTCGATTCGACCAAGTTGACGAAAAGACAACGGAGTGGTAGCGAAATTCCCTGACATTCGCTGGACAAGAGGCATGGCTATCTGGATTTTACAGAATGCTAGATGAACATCATGCTGATCATGCTTACCAACATAATTATCGGACTCCTTTGTAAAAGCTCTAAAGGGACGATATGGTGCTCCTCATGTTCATCACCGCCTTCATCTACACCTTTGAAAACTGAAGTGTCCCCTAGTTGAAGTCGACTGACTGCCTCCAGCAGAATCTCTGATGCAGCTGCTTTCAGCTAGAGGTGGCCCCGAGTTTGAGGCATAGAAATTCAAATAGTCGCCAACGTAGCGTTGACAACCTTTAACGGGGTGCATTCATAACAGTCAGGACTGATGTGATTACTCGTATTGGCAAATTGTACGATGTGTGAATGTTGGTACGGAAGAATCCTTTTTAATAGCACTTACACTGAGAGTAAAGCAACACCGGAATACACACGATCAGTGACATATACGGGTGCATGGAACTATTTATTTCTACGCACAAAAAAGCTTCGTTCTTGCAATTTTGAATACTCCAAGAAGTCATGTACCTTATGCCAACTTATCTTCATGTTCTGAATTCCTGTGGTTCGATTTCGATAGACTTCTTTAGGCAGCGCTACTTCCTGTTTTCAGACAATTAGACGCCGTTTTCCCAGAAATAAAATGCAGAAAACTCGCACGGATTAGGCAAAAAATCCGGCTACTCCTAATACAGATGATAACTGTTCCCGTTTGGAAAGACGCGAAATTTGCTCTCACATCGCAAACGTTACGCTCGGAGGAAATTGAAAGCGTTCACGTTTAACATCTTGATGAGCTACGAGGAAAGCTGGGTCTTGGAGAAAATCCTGTGACCTGTCAGTGAACTACGATAGAAGAATAGTTGCCCCTCTGCTTCACTGGAAGTCACTTGCAGGGCTATTCCCGCCACAGGTATGTGCAGTCGTACTACATACGCGTCGAAGGAAGGCTCCAGTAAACTCTTTACGAGGTGCGCCATGCCGCAGCCTTTTTTCACAAGTTGATTGATGGCCTTTGCGGAAGTCAAATTGATCTGCATACGTTTAGCGATAAGTATGCATGCATTGTAGGTGTTTCGAAAAGCTGGTAGTCAATTGTAACAGCAAGAAGGTCTTTCAAAGTGCTGCATAATTGGTGTGTAAGTGTGGCGACTGTAAAGTTCAATTCTAGAGCACTGGAAATACCCATGATGCGGTACACCGCGAGTTTTTTCTTGTTCAGTCGCAGTGAAACTCTGTTAACTATTATCACTTATTGATTGGGAGAGACGATAGCTAGCAGTACTTTGGGGAATGGTGAAAAGCCTTAATGCAGATGTAAGTTGTTGCAACGATATTTTGTTGCGATCAAAACTTCTGGCGCCAGGCAGGACTCGAACCCATTCCTCCCTCTGACCAGGAGGGAAGGCTCTACGCCATTACACCACCGGTGCTGTTTGATAAATCAACCTTAATACAGACTTCTGATGAGTCGATGTATCATATTTCGGATTCTCGATGAGTACATCTATGGCAATCCTAACCTACACCTTTATTTCCATCAGAAAAGCCATACGTACCTTTGAGTGGACTGCCCACTCCACTCCATGCTTAATCCCACGCACTTCTGGCGCAAGGCCTCCAAAGTGTGGAGGACGCAGGACACTATACACTATGCTGAGCCGCATTCAGGTGTTCACCGCCTGGTGCTGTGCCGTGCTCACCTCACATTGTGGGTATGGTGTAATGGTGTAAGGGGTATGGTAAAACAAATGGTGGACAAATTAAATACAATTTTTTATGGACAAATTATGGCGTAATTTGTACGTTTTAGTTGAAGCCAACGCAGATATATTTATTTGTTCAGCAATAGACGATGTGAACTGAGATCTCCGTTTCTTCAACAATCTGATGCAGGTGAGTTCAGCAACCCTGCAACGGCTGCTGCTACTCTTCCAATTCATTACTCCAATCCTCTCTTTCTATTCTCTGCCTGCTAGACAAATCTGCAAAGAAGGATCCTGAAATCAGTAACTGAATGATCGGACGGCGGCTCTCAAACAGGACATTTCAGAGGCTTATGCTCACCCAATATACTGCATAGTCATCGACCTCCTTGCAGTGGAATACACTTTGTGCACAAAAGAACTTACACCAGCACTGAATCTTTTCATATTTCTTTTCTAACCGCAGCCAACTGAATAGAAATTTTAGCTTGAAATTATCAAGCTAAAATTTCTATTCAGTTGACAGTTTGCATGAAAAGTGCGAAGAAATGCTGTAAAAATCAGGCGCTTGAGCAGTCGAGGAAAAATTTGGTATCATGTGAGTACACGATTAAGTAGTAGATTTGTTTGATGACCATGCTAATTAAGCCTTCCAACACTCTACATCCGCGAAATTGTACAACGTTTGCCTTTGAAGTACAACCGCAGCTCAAAACCGCATAGCCCAGGACGCATTTGTATCACCCTCACGATATCCGGCTTAAGTAGAATGCGCACCGCTTTCCATGGAGGGATGGATTGAAGTCGACCCTTGTGCTTTTCTCCTGTCAAACGGTGAAGGTAATGTAGCCAACGGGAGGTCTGGTCTTGCGTGTCAGCACGAATACATTGCCAGTTCGTTTGGCAGCCAACTCAATAAATCGTACCGGGATCGCAGAATGCTACCACGCTTGTCTCACCAGGAGAAACACCCGCCACCACCGATAAGGGTTTCACGGGATAATTTGTTCATCCTATTCCCTCTACAACAAACATCCCCTGGAAGCAACTCCTAGCGTTTACCAGGAAATAATCGATTAACGCCAATATCTATTCTCTTGTATCCACTTCAGTTCACAGGTTCAATGAACGGTCATTGGTTAGCACTGATTTTTTCATAGTAGCTCCAGTGCTGTGAGGTTTCTCCTAATACGAGAGATGGTCAAGTGGTTAAGCCGTTTGGTTTATAGACAGCAATACTATCATGCAGTTCGGATTCGTGCTCGCGGCTGAGATCAAAGCTTCTATTGCAAATATTTCGACATCTCGGCGACATCTTACACATCAATCATATCAGGTGACACTACACAGGATCTGAACATCAGTGTTGCTTTTGAAACCAACGCTGTTCTAGTACACTTAGGTTCGTTAGAATTCATGTTCCTCAATGCCCCTCTTCTTCCTCCACGCTATGATAAGGATAATCTTCGAAGCTGTCTTCTCATATCTTCTCTTTCTGGTCCTCTTGTCAGAAGCGAAATGTTCATTATTTGATAACGAAGACTTGAGCAGAGGTTAGTTGTAGAATGTTCTCGTCGGTTATCTTACAAAAGTGTTCGCCTCCAGTCCGACATTCTATGGAAAATTAAATGATTACATTGAAAATTTAAAATTGCCAGTATTTTCAAGTCGACCAAATCTTAAGCCGAAAAAAGTTTAATTTGGCTTTTACCCATATTAACTGAAAGGCATCACGAACCTCTTCATGCCTCGTTTGCAATGGTTACAATACTCATTGAGTCCGATTGCAAGACAAAATGATGCATAAGGTTGGAAAATGTCTTAAATAATAATAAAAGCGGTTTGTGAAGAACGGCTTGTCGTGGACTTTCAGGTTTCGTAATAAACATACATATTGAAGCGCTCTCTGAGTTCTTGCCATATTTCTTATCCCTAACAATAGGCGTGTGGAGCTCAGTCGGAACAGGTGCCGCCTGTAGTGTGCATGGTTCTTGGTTCGGATTTCCCGCCCAGGCCGACCAGGCCATCCATCCATCCGGGGTTGCTCAATTGGTACCAGACTTGTCTGGTAACGATAAAGCGCTGCGCTGACTTGTTCCTTAGCTTGTGCTCAAGTCGTTGTATGGCCAAATACGCAATCAGTTTGCCCTCTTATCCCGTAGAAGTGAAATGCGTCGCCCATCTCAAAAGGGATTGAATAACGCCTTTATTTATCTTTATTCTTTAATCTTTACAAACCTAGCCAAGAAGGTGACGAGCCTATGTGTGGCCCAGCTCCTCTTATTCGTTCTCCAAGCACATTAACAGCGTCATTGGTAAGCCATAGAAAGCAATCATTTTCAGAAAAGCATCAAGCTTTTCCTGCAGCAACCCTTCCTCATCCACGGTTCTGCGAATTCAAGTTCTGCGGCCGTGAATCTGGAACAAATGCCGGAATTTGAACGCCTTTTTACGAATTTCGATGTTCTTTCTGCAATCACACGTGCATGTGTTTCCAAACACGTTTCATTAAACCTCGCGTGTTTTCCGTCATAAAATTCTAGGATTGACATTAAGGATTTTTCGTGACTTGATTTATTGTCAAGCCGTCGTCGTCGCAAATGATCCATGATGCAGCCGGTAGTAGTTCTCGCCGGTAGGCCCGGAGATTCACTTCGGATTCTTCGATTTCTCTTCCAAATTAACCTCTGTTAAACTGCGGGGGTCCCGAAAGAAGAAATCACCGTCTGATCGATTCAAAGACTGTTGCATAGGTTCCCTCACATACCGTTCGTGCTGATAATCTGATAATTTGGTCCGATGCATGTTGCAAACTAAGGCCTATGTCATACCATCGCTCTTCGCTAGCGAAGGCGATGGACAACTAACACAGTTGGGGAAGGGACGGTATCAGACGTTGTGGAGGGGCAGACGCCTGTAGCAGTTGTGCAATCCACCGCTAGCGAAGCCTCGCTAGCGGGGTGTCATACCTTCGAGCGATACGGCATCGCTACCGATGCGACCCCGTCGCTGAGCTGAGCAGAGCGTCAGCCAGCATCGGTAGCGATGCTACGACGCAGCTGCACACAACGCTATTAACTGCGCGCCTATTCGCTAGCTTCAAGCTAGCGAAGAGACTTCGCTCATCGCTCTGTTCGTCGCCTTCGCTCGGGGTGAGCGAAGGTATGACATAGGCCTAACAGAGTACAGTGCAGCAAGCGCTGTACGGTTGTTTGGAAAAAAGTCCTTTAAAGGGAAACAATGAGAAGATAAAAATTTTTGAGTGCACCTTGAGGCAGCTCGTGCAGCTTAAAATTCGATGGGAATCTTAGGTAACCAAAGCTGCTGCTTGAGTGGGAGGAAATTCAAACTCCGTAATCGCATTTTCCTCTATTGCACATCTAACCGAAATTTGCTCTATCAATCAAATAACCTTCGTTGGACTTCGAACGAGTGGAACAACCATCGTATAAAGCAATTGTCACCTCCCTGCGCTTCAGAATATTATAATAATAGATAAATAATAAGTAAATGATCATAAATAATATTCACTTGAATTGTTGTAACTTTGTGATAAATGTGTTATGACTATTAAAACAGTGCAAACATTTGGCGGAGTGGCGTTCCACCCCCGCCCTTTAAACAGAGGCGTGGCAAACGTCTGCGTCTCCACTATCTCGTAAGGCAGCCACTTGACCTTCGAGTAAGCCGAGGGGGTTGGGAGTGGGCGGGCCGGGTGGACGAGGGGGTAGAACGCTCGTCCCCCAAACATTTTCATGCAAACAACTATGTGATGAAATCGTGGGATCTTGCGCTAAACGCGCTAGGAAGCTCTTTGCGATGCAGTCCGTCTCCTAGCATTCTATGATATCCTAAAGTGAGTGTTTTTTGTTTTTTCTACGAATGCGAAACATTTGGTAGATGGCTGAGTCCAAAGTAACTGGGTCGAGCGTTCTACCCCTCGTCCCGCCCACCCCTCAACCCCCTTCCTCGAGAGTCCAGTTGCTGCCTTACGAGGTAGTGGAGAGGCAGACATTTGCCACGCCTTTGTTTAAAGGGTGGGGGGGGGGTAGAACGTCACTCCGCCCAAAGTAACAGCCGTTGCCACATTTTTTAAGCGACGGCGCACTTTTCACAAGAGTCTAATATCGAACGATTTTTGGAACTCGTATGTTAGATATACTGTTGACCTTTTAATCCGAAAAATGTCTTGACTCGAACAAGTTACAGAAAGATAGGTTTGAACTATGCAGTCTAGCTAGAGTTATGCTCCTGAATAACGCTTGTTCCTTTAGGTTTTATTCGTCGCTGACCATTCACTCAAGGATACAACTGAACGTTTGGCTTTCAGTGGTGAATCACCGCTTGCAGACATGATTGGTAGCAAATAAGTAAACCGGGAATGAGGACTTGACAGGCTTGGGTGTGAAGACCAAACGGAGCTAACCACCATGCTTACGACACCTGCCATCTACGCCTCGAGAACCAAAGGTTGAAGACGCTCACAACATGAAGCCCACGTCGTGCTGCTCAGATGGAGACTCGAGGGTCATTTATCCCGCCTTCGTCGATCGTTGTTGACCGACGAACACAGCAAAAACCACTGTCCAGCACCGCTCCCCAACTCAAGTGCCCATGCTCGCTTTCTAAACAGAAGACTGGAAGAGCCCGTTGTCACAGTGACACAATCCTAACGTTTCCTCCCGTTACTGGTTCTGGAAAGGCACTGAGAAACTTCTGAAACATTTCCCTTCCTACCTAGTGGGCGATTTATCAATGGAAACGCGTTTGCACTAGGAAACCAAGTGTCAACAATGTGACAAGAACTGGTGAGAGCTACTATCTCCCTTAAATTTCACAGCTCTTTCGCGGTCTCTCCTTCCTTCGTTTCCGTCGACTTTTTCTTCCTGGTGGCCCTCTCTTTGATACCGGTTATACATCCTTTCCCTGACTTATTCTCGTGGGTTCACAGGTTTGAAACGAGATCATCGCGAGTAGTAATGCTTCTGCTTCCGAATTTAAATTCAATGGATAGACGTAGTCAGGCCTTCATAGACGACAAAGCGCAACCGTGTTAAACAGTTGTCTTTCAATTTCCTACTTGAAAAGGGATTTTTAAAAGCATGGGTTGACAAGGATACTCGACAAGACTTAGCAGGTGACATCTTTTGATTTATTCATCCTATTTTTAAATGCGTCACTAGGATAGTCATGCTAAGTTCTAGAATTCTTCTTTTTAAAATAAAGCTGGCACATAACTATGTGATGGCGGCTTCCTGCACTCACTTCCTCTTGAAGTTTCCAAATGCCTCTCAATTAGCGCTTGCAGCTTTCTCATCGTGCATAGTCTGTGCAGCCTGAATCTTTGAAAGTAACGGCAAAATAACTAGTTCATTAAATTTTGAAAATCTGATGTGTTTGAAGTTGAAAGTCGCAACTGCTTACACCTTTTATAATAGCTTAATGTCTACCCAAACCCTTTCAGTTCTTTAGCTTATCCTTAGTTTTTCTCTTTGTGTCTTTTCTTATGCTGTTGTTGTGATGCAATGTGTTATTGGTTCTACTTTTGTGTTGTTTTTGAGCATAAGGGACACTTATATAATAAACATACAAAACAATCTGCTCCGGGGAGGGTAGCATTCTTATCTGGGTTAGCATCCATTCATCTGTCATTGATACATCGAACACACGGGTCATTCTGAAGAAGAAAAAAAAAACAAGCGTAGGAGCCGGTTTAATTGGTTTCAGTGAAGAAATGGAAATTCGCTTTCAATCTAACAGGACATGTCTAACCAGGGACATGGTGAGTCTCTCTTTCAAGTAGAAGAATTCCGCTGAATGCTTCACCTCTTCAGACAAGAGATAGCATCTTTGATGAAACCTGAAGGATAGTTAGTAACAAATTTGCATTGGAAGAACAAGCACTGACTTCTCTATCGGCTGACTGTCACAAGTAATCGTGTAGGTCAAGTACGCACTAAAACTGCCACCCTTACATACCGTAGAAGTACATGGAATGCGTGGAGCACCCCAAAACGACTGACTAATGCCTCCCTTTATTCTTTTTCCTTTTCCACTGAATACACATGCAATGTTACGAATAGCGAAAGAAATCCGGAAGAAAAGGAAGTCCCAGAAAGCCTCCCATCCAGAAATCCTGACGCTGCCGCTGCAGCAAACGCATCACGAAGCCAACCTTGCTGTAGTTCAAATAAAGAGGAAACTGACAGTCTCAGTGTCCTACTAGTACACCAAGTTATGAGCAAGTTATATCAGAAGCTACTGCAGTCAATTTTTTGTTTTTGCAATTTCTGCTTCATAATAATCCAAATTCATTGCTGAGCATCCCTACTATGCAACAACCATAGCAACTGCACGAATCATGCTTAACGTGAAGAAAAAATATCAACGCTTCTTTGGAAGCTATACCCCATAACTCATTTTACTCTGCAAAGCGACCCGTAACTCATCATAGGAAACGTAATTGACTTGAAACAGTGCTTCTATTGGTCTTGTTCCAACCATAGGCTAACTTATTAGATCACTTATTTGCATAAATAATCATTTCTTGCCCTTCATTCTAGGATTAATGTGCAGCGGGCAGCTTTCGATTTAGGGTCCTTCTGTTAGTATTAGACTCATATACACGTAAAGCCTCCACGGCCTCACGTAGGAGCAGGTTGTGCATCTCCAGAACCGACAGATCATCTTCGGGGTTTACCTCCTTTATCGATTAGACGAAGAGGCAATATAGGACAGCGTTAATCAAACCCTGTTTGGGATCCGCCAGGCAGTTGACTTCTTCAGAACGTCGTGGAGACAGTCTGCGTATTTTCGCTGGTGCAATGGCCTGCGGTGGTCATTTGACGTAAAGTACAGCGTTTCCGTTGCCCCCCCCCCCACCCCTGACACGTTTGGTACCAATTCTCTGATTCCGGAGGTAGGGAGGGCTTTCCTCGCCTAAGCGCGAAATTCGAAGCTGAAAAGTGGGATCGGGTGCACGCCACAGTCGGCGAATCTTTGGACTGCGCTGCCAAACGAACTACCCTTATCGCTACGTTTCGCAGGCGTTCTTTTTTGTTGCAGTTAGTTTTCGCAATTGCAATGAAAGGATGTAGGTTTGTTTAATGAGGTCTGAATGCTTATTTGCTTATACAATAACTTGCGCCGTCCACATTATAAAAGTTTTTACTTTCTATTTTTAGAAAAGTCTACTGCTACATAACCACCTATCCCAAGAGATCTGCAAAGCTTGATTGCCATGTGCGGTAACTGAACCCAGACCCTCTATTCCGGATAAGCCGGACCCCGGCACCTAATCCGATTGCGCTTACCGCGCTCAGCTATTAGTAATCTTTTTCTGAATATCCGGACTACGTGTGCTCTACTATTATTACTAGCTTAGCACGCATTCACTACAAAGCTGTGTTGTTCTCTCAAAATTCTGTACTTGGTCCAATCGAAAGACCAAGATGTTCTCTATTTATATTTAGCAAACTGAGAATTCCGTTTGTCGAACAGTTGAAAGTTGCCAATTATTTAGAAATCCGACCGCTTTCGAAAACCTTCCAAAGCGCCAGTCTTGGTGTTGTTCCCAGCCTTCATTGGGCTGGAGTGCAACCCCACACCAGTGAAGGTTTGGGAACAGCAAAACTGTTTCCCCATCCCTCATAGCTCCATGCCCTCCTCTCCCTTCCGCTACTCATCTCCTTCGCTCGTCTCACTCATTCGCGCTGCTAAGGTAGGAGTGTCGAGCGGACGACGTCCATCATCATTGACAATCTTGTTTGCAGACGCGTTTGCATATGAGGATGGACCTAATTACATTTGGCCTACAATAATGATTTCACGCAAAACCACATCATAACGCGCTAGTGCTCCGCAGCGCTCCCTTCTAATACGCAGCAGTAGTATACGCATGACGATGGACGTGTCCATTCGCGAGATTAGTTGCAACGAAGCAGCGTCTCATCAGAGCCAGCTGGATCAGAAGCAGCAGAAGAGCAGCTTCGGCGAGGATACTCATGCGTGCTGTGTGGTGGATTTCCGCGGCGGGCTTAGCCGGCGTTCTATTCTCGGACACTTTAGCGATCGGTCGCGATTCGAGTGCCTTTCAGGTATTCGTATCGTCCGTCACCTGAGCCCTCTGAAACAACACCTGCCGACAGCATTCTCATCGAATGCATGAGAATCGACGCATGGAAGGTAAACGTAGCGTTATCCAATCCGTCCAGAACCAGCCACGCATTCTCCTCAAACTTGACTTGTTGAGCAGACGTAGATGTCACGCGCGAAGTCAACCGCTTAATTAGTCCTTAACCTATGGTATAAGCAAGGGACAACATTTCAGTTTTCTCTCCACTCTCAAAATGCGTTGCGTTAGAGCTTTCCTAGGATTTCTACGTTGTCGCCTATCAGATTTAGGCACTCTTTAACCATTGATTTCTGAGTATCTTACTTAATCTGCCAGAGAAGGAGAAATCACTGACTGATCCATCGGCAGACCACCGTAAGTCACTGGATAGACCAAATATGCATTCAAATGAACTCCATGATACTCTATAGAGGAGGAATGCGTGGCGCATCTCTCAAAAGGATTGTTTGACGCCGTCCGCCGGGTTAATTAGTGTGGATAAGAAGTGGCCCGAGCGTGTCAGAACTCCGGGCTGGTCGGCTCAGATATCGCGCAGAGCGCGACGGGTTATGGTCCCACGAGAGTCCATTGTTTGATTCTGTAGTCTGCCAATCGCAGAGCTCTTGACTCAGTGCCCGGTCTGCTTGTTTAGGAAGAGGTGGGGTCCGATGGTCGAGGACGGACGGCGGACGGCGACGTGAAGGAGGGGCGGTCGGCTGTGATGGAGGGACGGACGGACGGAGAGTCGCGCGACACCGGGCTGGGTCGTGGGAGTGGTCAGCTATCACGGCTAGCCCCGCTCTCACCCCACGAATCCCCTCTCACCCTCCTCCGTGTCCCGCTTCTTCGGCGTCAGAATCATTGCTTATCGCGTTTAGAAGGGCACATCACTAGCTACGTTCCCATCTGCTTTGGCTCCTTACGCTTGGCTCGCAAGTGTCCCAACAAAGAGCGTCTATAGCTCCCTCTTCAGGTGATGCTTCGTTAATCCTTTCCTTCTGAAATGCTACAGCTCCAGTGTGAGTCGCCGTTGCGTTTATGCAAAAAGTGCTGGCTTCTAATCACTTCCACCAAAGGAATGCCATATGAAACCTGCATTCAGTCACTACAGTCGTATCAAAAAACAACTGAGTATTCGGCAAGCGATGACACTAGGAAACCAATACGTTCTCAAGCCTCATAAACACAAAGTCACTGAAATCATCATCGTCGCGATGAGTGAAACGTTTCCTTTCCTTTTTTCCTTTCATCTAATTAATAATCTCTCTAATTACTTGCGGCTCCAGCAGTTAGGATGTGTGACGTGTTCCGTTCCACGCAATCTCTTATTGTTGTGTCCGATTATACGCACAAGCCTGTTACATCGCAATACTTTCTTGATTGTTCGTTGACCACCTACATCCATAGAGGCAAATAAAACAGAGGCTGAGCGTCATTATTACGCTGCTCTTTCGTGCATTTTGCCAAAATTGTGTATCCCTATTTGTATTTTTTCTTATAAAGTTACTTGACTTGCTATCGGTGTACCAGCATTGTAACAAAGATTGAGTTATGGTATGTAGTTAATGCACGTGAATCAGAAATTGCCAAAGTAGTCGGTTACATAGCAATGTATGCTTCAAAAAGTGCATTTAATTTATCTTCTTTAGTGTTATAAAAACTTAATAATCGGTGCTTTGCCGTTAAGAAGTCTTTATAGTTTATGAGTATTCCAGTTTCCATAACCTTCATCTCCGCATATCTATGCACATATCTACGCTTAGCAATTGTAAGGAAATTATCGACAAATCATTGCTGTATAAATTTCAATAAGGTCGAGGTCTTTTCCGGCTTTTTTCATTGACTAAAGGTGGTCTAATTAGCATTACCTGCTTTCTGCAACCACCACTCAAATCGTCCTCGTGTTCACATATAAATGGATAAAACAAAAATAGGAAGGGAGCTATATACACTTATCTTCCTCTTATCCTAAAAAACTGCAAGCTACTGCAATTAATAGCAATGGGATCTGACCCGATAGGTCTGACCCTATAGCACGAAAAGAGCTCACTCATCAGCAGTTTTTTTTTGTAAGTAGTGTAGTAAAGGTTCAATTATAAACGCACACAAGAGTTTTCACCTATGTATATACTTTTTTAACCACAGTTTCGGCATCATCCATTTTTGGTGTCAAGACCAGCTTTGCTTTTTTTGTATTCTCTTCAAAGACAACACCGCTCATGAATGTTGGTGCATATGAATTTCAGTTCGCTATTGAATCTAACCTGGCGTCGGCCATATGTACTCCATAAAGGCTCTGAGAAAAACTTTTAGGAAAAAGAGTGAGAAAATGAAAATATGAAGGACTTCAATAATCAATGCCTGTTCTGGATGCGACACGTGATCCACTTTTATGGTGTACTTTCATGGTATATCTATAAATGAGGTCAATTGAATGTGTATCTCACTTTTGCAAGGACAACTGTGGTCAGCCGATCAACAAGCAGTGCTTCAGTCAAGCCTGGCCGCAAGTCTCTGACTAGTAAGGTATGGAAGACTTGGCTGGCCTAATCTGAAGCCGGACCACGAACTTCGACTCGGGGTGCAAGCGACAGCTAGCACCTTATCCATGCGCTCCACTATCGTTACGAATAAGAACTTTATTTCCGACAACCTTATTTTGTTGACTCCTAGGAAAGCTCGATTTTATTTTTTTAACCCTTAGGAAAGTTCGAGGAGAAACATCTATTTTAAAGATCTAAGCTGTGACCCATGTAGAAGTTGCAAATATAAAGTTCACTTTTTAAATACATTTTGCTTCGGCTGGTTAGGATTGGCTGGCACGTGTCCCACAAGGAGCGTCTGTATGTCTTGAATGAGAACAGCTTCATGGCTACCTTTAGAGCTCTGGGCCGTAGTGGAGTCCTAAATTGTCCCAATATGTCTTTTATTTTCTTTATTAAAGGAACTACACTGTTGTATACTATATGAAGGAATGTGTTAGACGAAGCTCTTCATACTCCTTTTCATGGGCTTTGCCTAGCTCGAAACTGCGGTCATCTAGAACGGCTATCCTCCTTCAGTTTACCTTCTGTACATTTTCACGATCGCTCCTTTTTTCGAGCATGGCCCACCTTTCCCAACTATCTATGTGATCGCTTTCGACGTGGTTTCCTTTTCGTCACAGCTGTCACCATTTTTCGTCGTTTCTTTTCTGGTCGCTCGCTTTTCACAGTTCCACTAAGATCATCCTTAAAATCGCAACCAGCCGACGCGGTTAGGCGAAGTCGCGTGTTGAAGACATTCCTTGCTGAGCTGTGCGCGTCGCTAATCTTGCTATTCCATTTTACCTTTGATGAAAATATGAACTAATCTGTCTTTCTAACCGTTTTCCTTCATGGTGTTTCTTATTTACGTGACATCACTGTGAGTTCTTCCTTGTTTTCTATCGTTTCGGTGGTGCGATGATTTAGCTAATTGACGGTAAAAGAGGAAACTGGATAATTCAATGTTTCACTTGTGGTTCACGTTACTGTTAGAATCCTGGATTCTTGGAACACGTCCATTGCCTTCATGTCCAAGTCTTGCGCTATTCCTGATGGGTACTTTATTTCTTTAAATTGGCTGAAAAAATGCTTCATGCAAAACAACTCTTTAAAAAAGATTTAGGCAACTTATGCGATCACGTTTTTCGCGGTGGCCTTATCCCATTGGATAGACATTAAAGGATAGAAGGATAAACGTCGGCGTTACTCAATGCCTTTTGGGATGTTCCCCTCTACTTCTACGGGAGGTCATGGAGGCGGTTTGAATTTGTTTTTTTTTCAGGCAATGCCTTGCGGTGGCCAACCGATGAACAAGTCACTGAACATAACATTATTGGAAGTTGCGGAGCTTTTTAGACATTCGCACGTTTAGTAGGAGATAGAAGCCCTCGTTTCAGGGAATTTGTCCGAAAGCTCTTAAAATGAAAGCATGAACACATACACCTTATAGCTGCATAAGGGGCTGCAGGGGACAAACGTGTTCTCTGCAGAATTGCTAATGCTATTACAAGCAGCACCAATAGGTTTCATAATCATGGTCATTAGCGTTGTGGTGGTGCTAGGCGAAAACAAACTGAAGAGGGCAAAATTTGTGGCGCATTTATTCAGTTGATTTTTTTAAATTCGAATCGGTTGCGTTGTTAGCATCCATACTGATCGAATCGAATGATGACAAATAAAATAAAATTTTCTCTCTACATTGCTTAGTCATCTACAGTTACATCAGTCCTCTGAAAATCACAGCTAACTGGATCTCTTTCTATGCCCTTTTTAAGGGTGTTCGATGTTTCGACCTTCTTGTGCAAGAAACGTGTCGTTAACGCTCAAGTTTTCCATATCTCGACCTTCAGTTGTGGACCGCGCATTGATGGATGGCTGACAACATCGTTTGTCGCTTGGAGATATTATTATACAAACTTGATTTACGCGTCGCTTCTTCTCTCTGTCAAGGACTGCAGCACATCTTTCCCCATACGAGGCCGACGAATTTTATTCGCATTTAAATTAACTGCATCTAAGTTAACTCGCACTGCTTGTCGATTTCGCTTTCTTGCGTTGTGAAAAAAAATTTACTTTTCCTGCTCTATGTAGAGACTAAAATCCGGTTGCGCTCAGCGTTGCCAATGAACGCTGCCAACAAATTTTTAAAAACTTGCATTTTTAAAAACTTCCTGTGAAATTCGCAGTATTTACTTTTTTATCTATAAGACTCAATAACCGGCCAGTTCTCAGTCATGGTAGTAAAACGTAAAAGCGAAAAGGATGGCACGGAAATGACAAAACTTTTTAATTACTGCCTAAGTAAATTAGTAATACAGTAGCATTGTAGTATAGCAGTCTGTCTTAATCCTGCATCTCATGCAAACAGTTATCCTTGTTTTCCCCTGCAGTCATTTGTCCTCTTAGGCCACAGCAATTGCAGTGTGCAAAACGTTAGATATAAATATGATGCTCTAATAATGCAATGGTTACTGAAACGTATGAAAATATTCGACCACATTGTAGTGGATGGAATAAAAAAACTTGTGAAAATATTCAAGCCGGCCTATCACGAATTTTAAATAGAAATACGGGATTACACTACAAAATTTTTATGGCACTTCACAGCACCTATGAAGCGCGAAAATTTCTCTATTTACATAAGCATGTCAATGCATATGTTATTAAGGAATATTTATTTAAGGAACCTGAGAAAATCCCGTAGTTTTACGACGGCAAAGCGTGGATAAAATCTATTACTGTTATTGAATTTCCTTAATATTGATGTAACGGAAACCCAGTATAACAGTTACTGCCATTGCAATTTACTGAAATGGTAGTGATGATTAAAGCTACACTGTTTTTGAAGGGCAAACATTGCGCAGTTAAGGCTGACACTCTGAAATTCCACTACGATACCTACCTATTCTTCTTCCTACCGCTGCAATATACTCGTAAGGGTTGCTGTACTTGTTTCGTGTCTCCATAAATGCTGACATTCTTGTGCAAAGTCTGCGTGCTTCTCAAAACAGCGTCAGACGTCCAAAGCAACCACGCCTTCCTTTACTGTGGAGTCAATCGAAATGATTTCAGTCGTGCTTTAAAAAAGATGTATCATGGATGCGTTCTTCTGTCAGATCAGAGATTTAATCGCGCTTTGTAGTAGCTGATGTGCAACAAGCAGTATAACATCGCGCATCGCATATCCTTAATCTCTCCCTGACCTTTCAAGTTTTTGTTCTCGCGGGAGTGGAGTGATCTTCTCTAATAACAAGTCGGAATTCACACTAGAAGATCTCGAACTCATAGAGTATGCGGTATTCTGCAGAAGCAGCCGTTCTTTAGCAAAAAGCGATGTCAACTCGAAAAGGACTGGTGAAGACCAAGTCTCTTCTACCTCGTCTATACCCTCGTTTTGTTAGCAAAGCGGTATCTCTTATCTCTTATTTCGTTTCGTGTCCTATTTTTATTTGCAACCATTCGCCTAGGCAATCTAGCCTTCCACCTGATTTTTTAAGGTTATCGACAACTTCCTCACTTGTGAGTAGTCCACCCCGAGCCACAATGATAATCCGGCTCGCCTTCTTCTCCTGCGTCCATGTCGCGCTGTGCTGCCTGTTGGAGAACGGAAGGAGTGCCGTCTACCTGTCTGTCGTCGAGGATGTAAAGCCAGGTCAGTGCCGCAAGTCCAACGCTACGAGATTTCTCACTGAAAAACTCGCCAGCGCCCAACCACCTCCGCGCTCGGTGCGAAGGTGGTGGGAATTCCTAGGTCGCTCTCGCAACCGCGCATTTCCTTGATTACGCGACATCTGTCCTTGTATGCCGTGCCTCCCACAGTCATGAGGACAATCGGCGTCGGAGAGGAGGTCGACCACTCACCTGATTCTGGCAATTATCACCCGCCGCCGACCGCAAGGTGTTTAAGCGCTGCCGAACATGTGATTACACAAGGATTATCCGCATCTCAATCAACATTCTCTGCCTAAGCTATCGGGGAGGGGTTGGATCGGAGGTGGTAGGCAGGACGTGATTGGCCTCACGGCTACTAGGTTCCCTTCGATCGTGAGACTATTCCATATGTTCCCCGTCAACTAAGTATCTTAACGTGGTTTATCCCTTCCTGTGTGGTCCATTTGCAAAACTAATCGTCGTAGAATGGTCACGGATAGCAATACCTAAGCAATCAATTTGACGTCTTCTGAGCACTCGAGTGAATGCTTGAAATAACAAACATGTTTTGTATAAACAAGGTGAATCTTTTTTGTGTTCGAGCCTAGCATGCGTCCAGATTCGATGATTCAGTGACAGGCTTGTATGAAAATGGTAAAACATTGACGTATTCACTAATTCAATGCTTCAAGTGCTGGCCAAATAAGCGTTCGAATTTAATTCCCGTGGAAGTAGAATTCGCAGCGTGTCCCACACTCGATGCGAGGTGATAAACGTTAGCTAATAATTTAAGTTCCTTCACAAAGAAGTAAGAAATGCAGCAACGACCTTGATTTGTCTCGTCCAACAAGCATAAGTGCGTTACTCCAAAAGGATAGACAACTCTTAAACTACGCCCAAAAATTAAATGGTGTAGAAATGAGAAACGACTTCGTGTAAGCATAGGTGTGTCAGTATTAGTCCACCACAGTTGCATTCTAGTCTTTATAAAAGGCGTGGTTACTTATCCGAAACGTCTTCAACCCATCACTAAGAGCAAACCTGAAGATTTTGGTAGTTTAGAAGCACTATGGATCCTGACTTAGAATCCAACTTGGATTCGTCTAACTTACGTTTTAAATGCTCAAATATAAACTTCAAATTCTTAAAGAATGTAGGCTAGCTGATCGTCAAGCATCTAAACTTAGTATGCCAAGTTCCACCGGAAATCAGTCTTGGCGTGTTCATGAAGAATGAATTTTGCGAAATAATAGTCAGCAAAATGAGGGAACCTTCTCTGGCGAACTGCTTCTGTGACTAGTGGATCAGCCTTAACTGAAATGTTATGCCGAACTCTAAGGAAACTTCATGATTCAGGAATTTTTTCCTTCATATAGAAGTCAGGGCATTGGCTAAAAGGCTGTTGTGAGCTGTTCTTCTACTGATTGATTCCTCTTCCACAAACATAGAGGGAACCTTTTAGATGTGTGGGAGAACGTTCCCAACATGTTTCTTGCTAACACTGCCTCCGCATTGCCACCATATATGGTCTGCTTGATATATTCAACGTTGTTGTCGCTAACTGTAGCAGAACGTGTAAAACAGGGAAGTCGCGCGATTTTTAGGTAAAATTGCAATGCTAACTCTCATCGTACGTATGTATTAGTCATTAGTCATCCGTCATGCGCAGCATTGTTTCCCTTCGTTGATGAGTGCTAGTAGTGGTTTGCCCACAGACAATTATCACAGCTCCTCTTACAATTAGAGAAAGGCTCAAGCTAATGTAATGAGTGAGAGAGAAAAGAGTGTAAGAAGAAGAGAGAAGTCTTCAATCTATCACTGTGGCTCATCTCTGAAGCGTCTCAGCACTAATATTGGTGAAAACCTCTGCAGCAGCCACACATGTCTAAAAAGCTTAGCGTATCATGCAGGATGAGTGTTTGGCTTTCTTTCGCGAAGCTTTTTCGACAAGTCATCTCTTGCTGGAAAAGTTTACCCAATAGCCGGCCTGACACGAGCAGGTTCTCTTGCATTAGGTGCTTGGATAAAACCATGCAAAGGTCCAGATGTTGTGTTGGGCTAGTCCAGCCATTCTAAATGTGTGGTCAACTTTGTCATGAGCTGATGAGTGGAATAGACATTTTTGTGAGATGGGTATTTCTTAGTTGAAGATGCTTGTCATCTGAGGACTTATCCGAGGCTTAAATTAAACTGAAGAAAATAGTTGTCAATACTTTTGCTTGTGCCGCTCGAGGTTGTTACGGTCGATCTTTATTTGCCAGGGCTAACGTTTCGACGCTCCCGTCTTCTTCAGAGATCTGAACGTGGTGCAAGTATTAGATAGGCGATTTACCCCATCCGACGCTATCCACACTCTAGCGGTTTCGCTTTCCTAGACAAATCACCCCTGAAAACGCATTCAAAGACGGATAAACTCACGTTTGATCCACATTTGGAGAATTCTTGCACCACGTTCAGGCCTCTGAAGAAGACGGGAGCGTCGAAACGTTAGGCCTGACAAATAAAGATCCAACGCAACAGCCTCGAGCGGCACAAGCAAAAATATTGACAACTATTCTCTGAAGAAAATTTGCTTTATACCTCCGTTACACTCTGGTATAAGATCTATTTTGTACTATTGTTACATAACACCGAGGTTTGGATATATGTCTCTGTTGAGGAAAACACTCAGTTGAGGAAAACAACAGTTTTTTTTTGTCGTGTCCAAATGGAGAGGAATGGCATGTGCGAATTCGTCGCCTGCAATTCTTGAACAGCTACGTGAGCTTGTCGATCCACAACACGGATGCCAGAATTTGAATAGGCGTTGGATATTTTCGCTATTTTGAAGTCGAACTTCATCCCTAGATCCAATATGTACCTGAAAATTTTTCACTGTCGCCGTGAAATTTGTTGTTATTTTTCCTGCAATATCATTTGGTTAATCAAAGAAATTCTCCAATTAATAGAATCTTACAGAACTCAAAAACTAAGAAGCTCTGGGCTGCGTTAATTACGAAGCTCATGTGCCTTTAGCATCACCTATTTTAAGGATGCACAGTATATAGCTGCATATCAAATTCCTGGGCCTGATGTCTTCTCCGCACTGCATTTAACCAAAATATCTTTTTTACTGAATCTCAGTCCGAACCGTGATCTCCTATTTGTTTGCAGCAATACAGCTATAAATCTGAGCTGCGGCTACGTGTCGAAGGATCAAGCGCATGTCACACTTTGGCAAATATTGTGGTTTCAGTTCTGACCATATTGCATGACATCAATCACTTTCCGATGCCTATAACCGGATCGCGCTTTAAAGTCTACAAATTCGAGGCGTATGTTTTTGGAAAGGAATGTGTGACCACGCTTCTGGACAACAATTAAAAAAAGGCTCTTAAAAAGGCGCTCCGATGACCGCACTACGATGCACATCTCTATTACTATGGCTGCTCCTCACTAATTACCTAAGTTACTTTGTTCACCTAACAGGGTTTGAATGACCTAACCTAAATAGAACTCGAATTGCCTTGCTTAATAAGCAACAGGCAGTCTTGATAGTAAATTATAATTATATCAGGCGTATCTGATATATTTGACTACAACTCGCGAGTCCATGCTGTAACTGACCTGCCCTGAAAACCATACCTCTTAATTTCGTGATCGATTTTAACTGCATGAAAAATTTTCATCTGTAAACCCATGCATCTACTTGACAAAGTCAATACGTCTACTAAATTTAATAACGTACAGATCTCTCTACAGCTTTGGTTACCTTAACCATATTGTTTGCATAGCAAGTTGTAGAACAGATTTTAGATTAACTTTCCAAATTTTCGTTTTATAGAAGCACTAGAACAATTTTTTATAGGCGACGGTGTTCTAGTTTTATTATTACTGATATACCTAAGGCATAACTTTAGTCATCTCCAAAAGCATTTACTTGTGAAAAAAGTATGCTGCAGCTTTTCGAAGATGCTCACTGGAACTCACTTGCTAACGAGGTTCGAAGCCTCATTTCAAAAGTCGTTTTCGGCCTGGATCCGCTGGGACGGTGGGTGATCTATGACAGCAGGCAATTCAACCGAGTAGTCTCCAACCAGCCAATACAGATGACGGCCAGGTGCCCGGTGCGACATTTGCCCGAAAAAGGACTTGACTCTCCAGGGATTTGACTCTTTCTAGAGTCCTTACTTATAAGATGTTTTTGCAGTCTTCCAGAGAAAAAGTCTGTGTCGTGACAGTGCCCAACAACATGTTATGAAGTGTGCGAAACATTGTGGAGGCCTTGCCATCGCTAATTTCACTTATATGTAGTTGCCCGAATGCACGTATTTCCCCTCGTTGCTCTGCCTTTGAAGACACAATAGGCACAGTCGTCGCGAACCCTTCAAAACTCTCGATCGCTATGAACATGGTGATTCTTCGGCGCAAGTTAGATGGAGAACAGTGTTGAATGCAGTCATTATTTATTTATTCTCTCGTATCTCTGGTCACATGTACAGCATATCCATTTGCTCAAATACTTGCGGCTACCTTTAAAAAAGCGTTTTTATCACTTAACATTCCTAATTCTATGTACTATTTTCTTTCCTTCTTCCCTGTGTTTTTCTTGTTATTCACTTATCCGCCATCTGGTGTTTTAGTCCACTTTTAGTGTTATCTGTTCTTTTAAATTCTAGCTTTAACGTAATATTAAAACGACGACAAATATCAGCGCAATCGAAAGTATTGTCCCGCACTCTATGTTTGCGTATTGAATCACAAAGCACCAGTGAACTGAATTGCCGATCAGTTTGGTCACTGGGTGTCCAATCCTCTCCTTGTGGCCAAGGAAACAAGTCACTCGCCAGCATCCCTCTCTTTTTAAGGTCCGTGCCGTGCCCCGCAGAGTAGTCCTCTCTCTACGCAATCTTCAATAAAACATCCACAACACATGACACCTGTGCTGACTCTTAATTTGCTCGCTACTTGTTTTCACCGCAATCGCACGACCTTCTGGTATATTTTATGACCTGAGTTAACAACTGACGTAGGTGAGAAAAATCGGTAGAGGGGCGCTTGAAAGGGAAGCCCGACGCCAACGTACGGAGTGTAAAGGCGCCAAAAAACGGGAGGTTCTTGATGCCTCATCCATATCGAGAAAGTGCTTTATCGTTGGGGACACCATACCCGCCGTCGAACGCCGTCTGATCGTCATCAGACTGCTCGGCACTCTCTTGTTCCCAACGAGAAATTCGTCGTCGTTCAGACGTTATGAACGGTGATTTATCATACGTATAAAGGTGAACTGCGATGACCTTACAGGTGGCCTGTAAACTAACGCAGCTACCTAACTAACTAACTAACAGGTCAAGTTCACCATCACAGACCGCCATAGCCACTTCACCTTTGTTGACATTCAAAGTGCTGATTCAGGCGAGGTTATCGGCCATTTGCCGATCGAGGGCAAGACGGAGGGTGAGAAACCGGACATACAACTTCGTGTCGTCAAAGGAGATGATATTGCTCAAGTCGTTCCGGGCTCGAAGAATCTGGTCATACAACGAGAGCTCGATAGAGATGAGGTGAGGGTGAAGAATTTCGGACGAAGAGTCGCCTTGGGGGAAGTGGTGCTCAATTAGCTGCAGCCCACTCCTCGCAGAAGAACAAAAGAGTGGCAGCAGCCGGCGGCTACGCAGCGTTCAGACCGACCGCAACTATTTAGAAAGTCTGAGGAAAGGCATATGAGAGCTCGTCTAAGTGCAGAAATATCGTGCGTCATTTTAGGGTCAGGGAAAATTCGAGCTGGTCATCGAATGCAAGTCGCAAAATCTCGAAGACGACTTCAGTCAGGTAAATGCTGTCTAACAACTATAAGACTTCTTCTTCTCTTCAGCGTTTGTCCGTTTCGTGGCGGGGTCCGCTATTCTGGTACCACGACGCCACCGTTCCCAACCTAGCGCTAGATCAGGATGGACGCCAGCCACCTTCAAGTGCGTATGTAACGTATCAGACCAGCGCTGCTTCGGGCGCCCTCTAGGCCACTTTCCTGTTACCTCGAAGTTAAGGCCTATCTTGCGGACGCTGTCTTCCTTTCCACGCAGAACGTGGCCGTGCCATCGCAAGCGAGCTTCGCGCATCTTGTCAGCTATCGGCGCGACACCGAACCTCTGCCGAATGACATTAGTAGTTTCTTTTTTTAATCGTTAGCTGGAGAGTAAACTAATTTACAAACCGAACCTTATTGGCACTATCACGTTGAGAGGATCAATGCACTTTTCAAAAGTTATGAGACCTACGAGGTGTCTTCTATAGCCTGCAGATTCCTAGCCACTTTTCGTGACGGAGAAAACGTCTAGTTCTCGCCTTCTAGCTCTTGTGGCTTGAATCTTAGAAATGTACACAAGAACTGGATCAAAATTTAGATTTTGCATTAAAGTAATACTTTCTTTTAAAAAGCCGTAGTGAAAATATGGTTCGAAACGTCTTGAAGCAATACAGGTTTACCTAGTCGGTCCTCGTGGGGCGTCAGCAATAACGGATAACCAGCTTTCTTTTTTTACTGAAAAATGGAGTGCTTTGCTTCACAAGAATTGTGATCTCAGCATAATATGGATAAATGACGGCATTACTCAATCCCTTTTGGGATGCGCCCATTCTTTCTCTACGGGAAGTTGTGGAGGTAATTTGAATGCGTATTTGGCCACACTATGCTTGCGGTGGCCAGCGATGAACAAGACAGCGCTTTATCCTCCCCAGGCAAATCTGGCACCAATCTCCCGACTCCGGAGGACTGAAGGGTTTTGTTGGCCTGGGCGGCAATTCCGAACCAATAACCTGGTATCGGGTGCACGCTACAGCTGGCACCTCCTCCGGCTGCGCTGTACGCTCATCTCAGTATAGTATAGTCATGAAAATCATACGCAACAAGGAAAATTTTTAAAGAGAATTCTTATAAGAACTAT
Source organism: Heligmosomoides polygyrus bakeri (assembly GCA_947359475.1). Classification (NCBI taxonomy): domain Eukaryota; kingdom Metazoa; phylum Nematoda; class Chromadorea; order Rhabditida; family Heligmosomidae; genus Heligmosomoides; species Heligmosomoides polygyrus. The sequence goes on from OX375870.1 coordinate 72,074,122, forward strand.
CTCTCTACAGTTATCTTAAATTGCACTTCTGTCTGACGAGAGGTTATTCGGGGTTTTTAGGAGATTATTGCTGATGTGGCCCACCACGAGATCAGAAAAGCGGACTAAATGATTACATGGGGCTCTCATAATGGCGTTTGATGAAAATTGCAAGAATCTGTTGGTGCGTCTTGTCATCAGGAACATATAACGTTCCACCCCTGAGCTTGGCTGACGCCATGCGCCAAAGCGTCAAGAGCGGGAAAATGTCTACCTGCTGCACGACAACGCGCGTCCTCATGTCGCAAAAGTGAACATCCAGGAGTTAGGCTGAGAAGTTCTGCCCCATCCACCCTACTCTCCAGACCTCGCTCCTTCTGACTACCACCTGCTCAGAGCTCTGAAGCAGCATCTTCGAAATAGAGAGTTCGATGATTGACGTCAATTGGAAATGGTGGTTTCTCAATTCTTTTCCTCACAGCCCTTGGAGTTCTGGCGGGAAGGAATTGAAAGGCTGCCTGAAAGATGGGGCAGGATCTTAGACTTGGATGGGCAATATATCGTGGACTGAGTTTTTGATTTAGCAAATAGGGCAAATTGTTGGGCTAGTGTTGCAAGACTTCGATCAACCTAATACTTGCACACTGATACTTTCTTGAGTGTCTAAAAAACGTTCCACGAAGGAAATATGACAGAGTTCAGGCAAATGTTAAAAATGCCTTCCAGTAGTTCACGAGTTGTTATGGCCCTAATGATCACCAGCAGAAAATCTTTCCTGACTGGTTAGTTCAGCAATGAAATGGGACACACAACTGCTTTTAGCCTCCATGAAAGGGATAATGCTGTACAAAGTTACGGTCAATTGAGTTTGAAAGTTGGAAATGGCTGAAACGTTTCGTACCAACTAATTATGTTGTGTCCGTCCTGTTCTAAAATTGTTTGCTTTCAGCTCAACATTTCCGTATTTGTCACTGTCCAAGACGTCAACGATAATCCTCCAATCTTGAACGCACCCGAGTTCAATGTCACCATCAAGGAAGAGTTACCAAAAGGTGAGCGACGCCGACTCTCTCCATTTTTTCTTCTCAACTTATCAAGTCAGTATATAACTACCTCATGTAAACTATCCCTGCGAGTTATGTTCATCGTTTAGTATAAGAAGGTGCCTTGTTGGAGAAATACAGTCAAAGCCGTCTTCGGTACTATCTTTCCTTTTCAATTCAACACCGATAAAGCCATGTGAACATAGAACCAGACAATGGCATGCAGTGGCCACCGGTTGGTTTAGGATACAGATTCTAGAGGATAATGAAACTGTGGCTGTTTTGCAATTTCTTATTAAAAATATGTAATAGAACATTTTTGACAATTCGACAAAACAAATGTTTATAGTTAAACCGCACGTTGATTCAACTTTACTCACCTAAAGCATTTTGATACTTTTGGGAAAATATTTGGAATGGCTCCGATCGTTCTACATCATCTTGAACCTCTCTATAGCGCGGTAGGAAATAGTGCCATGTCCAATGACTAAAAACTGAGAAGCTCCAAATATCCTCAATATAGGGGCACAAGGTCAAATTTTTAGAGCCACGGTTTTATGCTAGAGGATATGCCGCTTCTTTACCATTTTTGTTGAGTGTCAAGGAAAAGTGCGATGAATACCTTTATTCCAATCATGTTTCCGATTTGACTTATGGGTTCTACCATGAGGTGAATTCAACTGGTGGACAGAAACTTGACAAAAGTCGCCGTGGCGTGCGTACCGGAGTGAGTACCGGAGTGAAAATGGTGTTAACAAGCTGAATTTTATCTCACACTCTCTTTGCGAGGATTCGTTCGTTCGTACAAGTTTTAATTAGTAGGCAACCTTCTGTTTTCCTTTGGTAGGGTGCACACCTCATAAAATGCAGCTGTTGTTTATGATGTGCTATTGCACTTTCATCTCCTTCGTCCGCACTCTCACCCTCAAATGGTGCTCCTTCGATTTCGTAAAAACTTCTTCTTTACTGCCGCTCCAATTTGTTTTGTTTTGTGATTTTTGAAAGAGTTTAAGGCTACATTGATTAGCAACATTCTTTTCAGCGACAATAACAAAAACTGCAATTCTCATGGTGCGCATATTTTACACCCTATTTTTTCCCATAGTGGTTTTCACATTCATTAATTAGGCAGCCAGCGTAGGCCTGCTTATTGTGCATAGTGTACGTTGATAGTAGATTGATGCGTTCCGTGTGAAGTAAAATAGAAGTGTTGGAAAGCTAATCTAATCTGAAAGACGCTAAAATTCTGAACAGTGGTTTTTTGCAGACACTATTGTTTTCACCGATTTCGAGGCCACGGATCGTGATCAGCCGGGGCCGAACAGTTTCGTGTTGTATTCCATTGTTCCGGGCCCCTATTCAGAGTTGCTCGAGATCGCGGACCCTTTTCGTCCAGTGGTTACGATAAAGGTACGGCCTTTCGAGGCAGACCATTACGGGACGCGTACACCAGAATCACGGATAACTTTTTTAAGAGTCGCATCGACTACGAAAAAATTCGAAAATTTGATGTCATTCTGGAAGCGCGTGATCAGGGAGAACCATCATTGTCGACAACGGCTCCACTCCACGTCACTGTCGAAGACGTCAACGATCTTCCTCCACGTTTTCAGCATCAGTACTACATATGCAGAAGAATAGTGGTGAGTCGTTGAAGCTCTGTCAAGTTCTGCCATTCTGAGCCTTCTCGTGACGCATATCTAGGCGTGCTTCTGTGAACGTATCTGCGAACATTGAAGAAAGCTCGTCGACAATCACATCATGCTTTGAATGCGCCACGCAGTAAATGTAGTTGCGCAGAATATCGTGGTGGCACTCAGAAGGCGTATCTGGCCCACGTTTTGCACCTCGGTGTCTAAAAAAAATCAGTACCTTGTCATTACAAGTCGATTCCTATATCAATTCATCGACAACGGAAGGACATGATGCTTTGTGTGGGTGCAAAACCACCCGATTGATGTTGCAGCACAAGATTAGGCATATTTCCACTCCGCCAGTTGGAGAATTAAAAGACAACACCTGAACTAGTAGAATAAGGTGCCTTCGCGCAGCTTCAACTGTGCCACATAACTCGCAGGAATTACCACTAGGTCGTATAATAAGGACACGACCACATTTCTCTAAGAAATAACACGATTAAGTTCTTTGAGATGAACAGCCGTTTAGGTTACTTGGATAAAAGCCTACTCGTCGTTCCTTTTGGTCCCCCTAAATCTCTATATTCAGACATTGTTTTATTGCAAGTCGGTTAGGTTAAAGCAGTTTCTATGAAAGCAGCAGAATGGAATGAAGCGTAACGAGGCTGTGGCCCTCCTAGGTATGACCGGAATTAAGACCGGACTCCTAGGTGCCTCCATCTTTTAGGCTGCTCGAAAGTGATTCACTCATACAATCGGAATCACGCCATAGCTATACTGGTTGCCTATCAGACCTCTGCACCGTTCTACTACAATCAAATTATTTCCTTAAAATTTGATTAGTTTAAATTTACCTATTACTTTTATTATAATTTTTTGTTCATACTGTGCTTCAGGCTACTTGTATTTGAGCTTTTGATAACTGTAAATTATACAAAATACTAGTTTGCAGTGCATAGCGATATTATGTTTTTTTTTGTGTTCTCCATGTGTGTGAACTGAATTTGTGCAAGTTTGCCTTGTTATTTTACTCTGTTTTTGAGCACACTTAAGGTGCAGTAATAAATAAATAAATTTTCCCTATAGGCCCACCCATGAAGCAAGGAGCCCTCTTTTCCACTACCGCTGCATTCAAAGGTGCATCTGTAGTAATGATATGCAAGATTGAAGGAGCAACCGTCATGTCATTATCAGCTAAGAAATACTACCTATTCACTTTTTTAAGCATCTAGATAGCTTTTACGAAATGAAAGGGTATTTAAAAAATAAAATTATGTATAATTTGCTTTTTATTATTCAATCTAGTTTATTCAATCTAGATCCTCAGATTTTTATGAAACTGGCATGCTCAAACTTGCATTACGTTGGCAGCTCTGTGTTGATTGGAACCATGCTTATTTTGGATAGAACGGTTTGTTTGAACTGAGTTATGACACTTTAAAAATTACTTGCGAAAACTGACGGAACTTTGTTTACAACCTAATGGAAATAGGATCAACTCACCTATAAATAAGAAGCAGCATTTTTCTAAAGTCTGTGAGAAACTTTTAAAGGTTTCCGCCAAGGTAAACAGGAAGGGATTACGTTAAGAAGGAAGCAGTGTATGCATTCGCCCTTATTGAACCCCGAGGCTGAAGACATGTCCCACTCCAGGCGCTAATTAGCAGATGGCGCTCCTCGCTCATCAACGTCAGGCTTTGTTCTAGTCGTATGGAAAGGGACAAGAACTTAATCCGGCTTCCGGTCCATAGCTAAGGGACGACCCCAGCAGACAGGACTCCACATAGCCTTCTATGCGATTCGAGTTGAGCGTAAAAAAATTAAGGTCAATGTGCGTTTTGCTTGCTTAACTCCAGAAATTCTTGCAGGTAATTGTGCTAGTTGCAAACATTAAACCCTTTATACATTGATCAGAAAGGGTTGAAGGGACTTAATTTTAGGCTCTTGTTCTTCACGGCCGATACGCCACGAAAGCCGTTTCAAGATTGTACCGTTTAAACACCTTGTGTACGAAATTGACACGCTAAAAGAACAATCACATGAATTCGATTCGCTTTTCGGCAAAAGCGCTCACGCCCAACGTAAAAATCACCACATCAGACAATATTTGCCGAAACACCACCCGAAACAATTCCTCACACATTCCACCGCTTTGTAGCACAACGGCTGCAGCTGCAGTTCCGGTTGGTTTCAAATTGTGTAGTTTGGCATGACATAGAGTAACGACGTAGGGTGATAGCAAGTCGATCAAGATTGAAATGTTATGAAGTCGTCTTCGACGGTAGTTCCTGTTGGTACTTCACTAACCTAAATCCCGTGCAGGCTTCACCCTTCCATGTTGAACTACTCCCATCGACAAGCATGATTTTGCCATATGGGCACAAAATCTACATCGTAACCTTGTCGCTTACCTTCCCTCTCCCGCGGCTTCATGCTTATTCGCAGTCATCAAGAACTTATTCTCCATGTCGGCATTGCACTGGGCGGATGCGTTAGCTCCAATGTCCTTCTTTGCCTGTTGTCAGGTGTTCAGAGTGTTCATTTTTCGTGAAATGGGACCTGAACAACGAAAAAAATCTGCTCTTGTGGCTAATGGGGAAGTGAACTTCCAGACAAAGCAGAGAACAGCACATAAGAACCTAACAGGACCAGCATTCGCGATGGAGCGACGGCACGTACGCCTAGAAAGATTACGGTGTAGATTTTGTGCCCGTATCGAATAGTTGGCTAAGCAGCATGCTCGACAAACCGTCTCAGATCTACTTTCCCTGCTAGATCTTTCCCTGCTTTACCAATCGGCTGCGGTGCTTCGTAATGCAGCAACTACTTGAAGTCCAACTAGATTCTGTTCCGAAAAAATACCTAAGAATGTGGGCTATCAATCAAAACCTTCATAACTATTGAATGATTTCTTAACTAATTTAAGTAACTAATTTCCTGTCACAGTCATGAGTACACACTGGCCATGACAGCGTACTCATGGCTAGGATAGGAAATTGGTAGCAATTCTTCCCGACATGATGGTACCCGACATCATAGTCTATTTGCCTTCTAGGCCTAATAATATATTAGGTTGTAACGAAATAAATGGCACTGAACCACTGTAAATTTAAACAGTCAATATCTCGGCTTGTGGGCAAGTTTATTAATCGAAATAAAAACCTTCTGATTCTACACATCTTTGCCAACGTGACACAAGATTTTTTATCCCAGTAGCGTAAAAATCAGAAGTTCTGGAATTGACGAAATCTTCGAAGGCACTTTCGGCATCCTGTTGGTATTTGAATATTTTCCCTACCAAGAGGTCGCCAAGATGCTTGAAGAAATGGTAGTCTGTTGGGGAGAGGTCGGGAGAAAACGGAGGATGTGGTAGAGCTTCAATGCTCAGCTCATTCAATTTCTGCAACGTCATTCGTGCTACATGGGGGCGAGCATTGTCGTGCAGAAGGAGAACTCGCCTTCGGTTTACCAAGGCCGGCCGGATATCCTTCAACTTTTTCATCATTTCTTCAATTTCAATGCAGTACTTCTCTGCCGTGATGGATTCACCGGGAGGGAGGAAGCTGTGGTGAATAATTCCCAGCGAACACCACCATACTGTCACCATTACTTTCTTTTGGTGCAATTCCGGCTTCGCAAAAACCTTGGGGCTCTCATCGCTGTCCACCCACTGTGCCGATCGTCGCCTGTTGTCGTACATTATCCATTTCTCGTCACAGGTTACGATGCGATCAAGGAATGGGTCCGTTTCGTTCCGTAGAAGCAGTGCGGACGAGATCTCATATCGTCGGTTTCTTTGCTCCTCAGACAGCTCGTGAGGCACCCATCTTTCCAGCTTTTTGGTCTTTCCAATTTCTTTCGGATGCCGGGCAGCTGTGTTGTGAATGACGCCAAGAATCTTCGCTATCTCCCTGGTACCTTTGTGTGGATCCTCCTCTACAACATCTCTCAGCTTGTCCTCATCAACATCACTATGCCTCCCACGACCTTCATGTTCTTCCAAGCTCTCATCTCCATTCCGGAACTTCTGATATCAACGATACGCCGCCCGAATTGTGGAACATCCTTGACCGAATGCGACGTTGATCTTCTCGTCCGCCTCCTTAGCTGTAGTCCCAGCTTGAATTCATACAAGTAAATGCCTCGGATTACCCTTTTGTCCATCTGCAAAAAAGTCAATAAAACTCTAAAGTTTTCCCACTTTTACACAGAAAATTTGGTACTCACCGGTAGAGCAAAGTTTGCGCTTCTAAATGATATGCCACCTGTTACGGTTTGTTCTTGATCAAACGCGTAAAGACGCGCCAAAAAATGGCGCGAGCCAGTGCCGTTTAATTCGTTACAACCTACAATACCGCTCGCGCCGCACGGTCAAAAGTGGGCGAAAAAACGCCAACATGGCGTCGCAAAGCGTCGCACGCTCATAACTCCTTCAGTTTTAGGTTTCTTGAATAAATGTTAGCACCATTCAATTCGTCTTTTCGAGATCTACACAGATATGTGTAAAACTTTACCGGAACGCCCGTATTTTCGACGTGGGTGGTCCAAAATTGGGTGGACGGGCGATTAGAGCAGCTTATTTCCCAGGATATGCGTGCTTTCGGAGTATCTCAAAGATGGCGTACGTCGCCAGTGCTCTTTCATGCCAGGAATGCCCCGAGAGTGCGCCGTGCACAATGCACACAGAACCTAACCTATCAATCGAGTGGGCGAGCGCATGTCCCCTGCGCTTCTATCTTCTCTCACTGGGAACTGCGACGTTTTCAAGACTATTTCGAGCCGTGGAGAATGTTATCAGAAATTCCCCGCCACCCCACTCAGGATTAGCTCCAATCTGTCTCAGCGAAACTTTGGTGTGCGCCGTGAATAATGCATACAGAATCGAACCTTTCAATCGAGGGGGGGGGGGGGGACAGCTCGTAGACTGAGCGTTTGGGCACTTTTATCAGAAATTTCTTGCTGCCCTACTCAGGAATTGCTCCAAGGCTGTCCAGCGACCCTTTGGAGTGCGTCATGAACAATGCATACAAAATAGAACCTTTTAATCGAGGGGGGGGGGGGGGAACAGCTCGTAGACTGAGCGTTTGGGGAGTTTTATCAGAAATTTCCTGCCGCCCTACTCAGGAGTTGCTCTAAGGCTGTCCAGCGAGCTTTTGAAGTGCGCCGTGAACAACACATACGGATTCGAACCTTTCAATCGAGGGGGGCGATTGATCGCAAATTGCACGCATGGGCGTGTTCGGAACGCAATAGCTCTGTCAAGTTGTAACCTTTCATGCTGCAGCTCGTAGGTTTTGTAGGCAGTCGAACGTTCTGTTCGTACGCCGAAGTAGAATGGTTTAGCTTAGGAGGGGACAATGTTATAGGGGTGCGAATATGCAGGCGAAGATTGTGTGAAGCATTTTTTTCCGATTTCCGTGGACCACTTCGAGAAGATGCGGCGAGCTGACGGCTTTAAAATACGTACGTGAACAGAGCGCCTATGGTACTTTACGACGATATGCTCATAGCTCCTCAGTTGCCTAAACTGCCTTAGCCTCGGCTGGCGTTTTAGAGCGGCAAAAGCTAGCTGTTAGAGTTTCTTGCTCTCCTACTCGCCCAGATTTGAGTCTTCGACACTCGGAATGGCACTCCGTTCAGCATGAAAAGCGCTATCGAACGGCGTCAATCTCGATCGATTTTGGAATCATCAATTTCTTGACCGTTTAGCATCGAGGACGAGGCCGCGGCGGAAGGACGATGACGTCATCAAAAAATCGATGACTTCGAGTTGGGCCATGCTTGATACTATTCGATAGAGCTTTGCATGCTGAGTTGAATGGTCTCATTTAGAGTGGGAAAAACTGTAATCTGGGCGAGAAACAGCGCGGAGAGCGTCTGCCGTTGTTGCGCTAAATTGCACGCGCGGGCGTGTTCGGAGCACAATAACTCTGTCGAGTTCGAATCGTTTCGGCTGCAACTTGTGTGTATTGTAGGCAGTAGAACGATGTATAAGTGTACTAATGTAGAATGGCTTAGCTTAGGAGGGGGCAATGTTACAGCGGTGCGAAAATGCAGGTGACGCTTGCGTGATGCATTTTTTTCCGAATTCGGTGGACCAATGCGAGAAGAAGCATCGAGCTAATGGCCTCAAAATGCGTATGCGAACAGAGCACTCAAGGTGCTTTACGGTGACGGGCTAAGAATTTCTCAGCTGCTTAAACTGCCTTAGCCCCATCTACCGTTTTAGGGCGGCGGACTTAGCGGTTGAAGTTTCCTGCCCTCTTGCTCGCCCATATTTGGGTTTCCGACACTCCCAGAAACACCGTTCTGTTCTGCTTGAAGAGCGCTATCGAATTGTATCAATTTCGACCGATTTTGGAAACATCGATTTTTCGGCAATATCCCATCGAGGACGTGGCGCCCTAGGCCGAGCTGCGCGGACTATGACGTCATCGAAAACCGGCATTTTCGAAATTGGCCAAATCTCCTCGTGCAACCTTCGTCCAAAATCGTCTAGGGTTTATTTGGGGCGCTGATTACGAATCCGACGTCAGTTTTTGAAAATTCCGTCGACTTCGGTAGGTTTTGGATTTTCTTCTGGATAATTGAGGGTGGTCGGGTCAGGATCATCGATTTTGTTCAAAATTCGTGTAGGGTCGGGGACTTATTCGGGGTGCCGAACACGTTGCCGAGGTACATTTGTACGATTAGGGTAGGAGAGAGCTCATACCGATCACTGAGGGTGATCGGTGATCGTGACCCGACCACCCTCAAATGAGAAGCAACCTGCTGATGTCGGCGGAATTTTCAAAAACGAACGTCGGATTCGTAATCAGCGCCCCAAATAACCCCTAGACGATTTTGGACGAAGTTTGCACGAGGAAATCTGGCCAATTTCGAAAATATCGGTTCTCGATGACGTCATCGTCGGCCTAAAGCACCCACGTCCTC
>OX375870.1:72083913-72114402 GCA_947359475.1 Heligmosomoides polygyrus bakeri
CAACCTGCTGATGTCGGCGGAATTTTCAAAAACGAACGTCGGATTCGTAATCAGCGCCCCAAATAACCCCTAGACGATTTTGGACGAAGTTTGCACGAGGAAATTTGGCCAATTTCGAAAATATCGGTTCTCGATGACGTCATCGTCGGCCTAATGCACCCACGTCCTCGATATTGTCGAAAAATCGGTTTTTTTGAACTTGGTCGAGAGTGACACCATTCGATAGAGCTTTTCGTTATGAATAAAACGGTGTTACCGCGAGTGTCGAAAACCCAAATATGGACAAGTAAGAGTGCAGGAAACTTCAACCGCTAAGTCCGCCGCCCTAAAACGGCAGATGGGGCTTAGGCAGTTTAGGCAGCTGAGAAGTTCTGATCACGTCATCGTAAAGAACCGTACCTTAAGCGCTCTGTTCGCGTACGCATTTTGAGGCTTTAACTCGCCGCGTCTTCTCGCAGTGGTTCACCGAATTCGGAAAAAAATGCATCACGCAAGCCTCACCTGCATTTTCGCACCGCTGTGACATTGCCCACTCCTAAGCTAAGCCATTCTACTTTAGCGTACTAACAGACCGCTCGACTGCCTACAAAACCTACTTGTTGCAACCTGAAAGGTTCCAACTTGACAGAGCTATTGCGCTCCGAACACGCCCGTGAGTGCAATTTAGCGTAACAACGGCAGATGCTCTCCGCGCTGTTTCTCGCCCAGATTACAGTGTTTCCCACTATAAATGACACCATTCAATTCAGCATGAAAAGCTCTATCGAATGGTATTAAGCGTGGCTCAACTCGAAGACATCGGTTTTTCGATGACGTCATCGTCCTTCCGCCGCGGCCTCGTCCTCGATGCGAAACAGTCAAAAAATTGATGCTTCCAAAATCGGTCGAAATTGACACCGTTCGATAGCGCTTTTCAAGGAGAAAAGAACGGTGCCATTGGGAGCGTCGAAGGCTCAAATAAGGGCGAGTAGAGGCGCAAGAAACTCTAACCGCTAGCTTTTGCCGCTCTAAAACGTCAGCCTAGGCTAAGGCAGTTTAGGCAACTGAGGAGCTATGAGCATATCGTCGTAGAGCACCTTAAGCGCTCTGTTCGCGTACGCATTTTGAGGCCGTTAGCTTGTGGCGTCTTCTCGCAGTGGTCCACGGAAATCGGAAAAAATGCTTCACACAATCCTCGCCTGCAATTTCGCACCCCTATAACATTGTCCCCTCCTATGCTAAACCATTCTACTTTGGCGTGCTAGCAGACCGTTCGACTGCCTACAAGACCTACAAGCTGCAACCTGAAAGGTTCCAACTTGACAGAGCTATTGTGCTCCGAAGACGCCCGCGCGTGCAATTTGCGAGCGGTCGCCCCCCCCCCTCGATTGAAAGGTTCGATTCTGTATGCATTGTTCACGGCGCACTCCAAAGGCTCGCTGGACAGCCTTGGAGCAATTCCTGAATAGTGTGGCAAGAAATTTCTGATAAAACTGCCCCAACGATCAGCTTACAAGCCGTTCCCCCCCCCCCCCTCGATTGATAGGTTCGATTCTCTAAGCATTGTTCACGGCGCACTCCAATTTCTAGCTACACAGCCTTAGAGCAACTCCTGACTAGGGCGGCAAGAAATTTCTGATAAAACTGCCCAAACGCTCAGTCTACGAGCTGTCCCCCCCCCCTCGATTGAAAGGTTCGATTCTGTATGCATTGTTCACGGCGCACACCAAAGTTTCGCTGAGACAGATTGGAGCTAATCCTGAGTGGGGTGGCGGGGAATTTCTGATAACATTCTCCACGGCTCGAAATAGTCTTGAAAACGTCGCAGTTCCCAGTGAGAGAAGATAGAAGCGCAGGGGACATGCGCTCGCCCACTCGATTGATAGGTTAGGTTCTGTGTGCATTGTGCACGGCGCACTCTCGGGGCATTCCTGGCATGACAGAGCACTGGCGACATACGCCATCTTTGAGATACTCCGAAAGCACGCATATCTTGGGAAATAAGCTGCTCTAATCGCCCGTCCAGTCAATTTTGGACCACCCACGGCGAAAATACGGGTGCTCCGGTAAAGTTTTACACATATCTGTGTAGATCTCGAAAAGACGAATCGAATGGTGCTAACCTTTATTCAAGAAACCTAAAACTGAAGGAGTTATGAGCGTGGGACGCTTTGCGACGCTATGTTGGCGTTTTTTTCGCCCACTTTTGACCGTGCGGCGCGAGCGGTATTGTAATACATATTATTGGCTCATAACCAAGGCATATGTGCTCGTTTGCACTACGAAAAACTGTTTTTTTATTGACATGTGTGATGCAGTCAACACGAGGAGTAGTCTTGCGTGGCACTTTGAATTGATTGTGGGTTTGCTTTACGGTCAGGTCTACTAACAAGAAAAACTCAAGGTGAGCTTTTGCGATGCTAATTTTACAGAATGTAGGGCTCTGTGAGAAGAGCTTACTTGTTTCATAGATTTGTACCATAGCTGCTAACTAAAAGGAAAGAGCAAGACAGGACTTTTTATAGAAATGGTATGGTGCTGTTGAAAAATTAGTCACATATGAAGGCGCAAATAGACTGCTTTGATTTGTTTTAAGAACTGATGGCCAAAATTGATTACAGTGAACATGAGAACGCGTAGTAACAACAAACTTTATATGTGGAGAAATATCGGCACTACGCGGACTCGAACTCAAAATCCCACCGGCGTGTTTCCATGACGCGGCAGTATACCGGCTGCGCCACCGAGGCGCGTCCCATTGGGTGTCGTAGGGGTTGATAATAGTTGCGCACACGCTTTCAGGCCTCCTTTTCGGGTCTTTGAAGAGGCGTTCAGCAAAAACTAACTGTGGTTCTGCACTCCGCTCACAGGCCCCCACATCCTATCAAAATAGCATCGCAAAAGCTCACCTTGAGTTCGTAACCTTTCCTTGTAAGTCTTTAACTCCTTGGAATCCACTGAGATGTAACCAGATCTATCTAGAAATGGTAACTCTATGCCCTTTGCTAGTCACCGCATTGCACCCGGTGAAATACGCCTCCACAACTCCATATGAAGAATGAATGCATGCTTACCACGCTGACCTTTATCCACTATCATAATCCTTTTGGCGCATCTCGAATGAGGAGAGCCGTAAGCAGTAAGTATCCTTATTTATTATATTATTTGACAAGTTGCAAGTTAGAGTTTCTTTTTGAACGCGATGTCTTCGGCTTGCATCCTTGCTTTATTAGAAAGGAATATCTGCGCTGTATTATGAAAGTGAGCTCATAAGAGGCCTAGTAGTTCTATTCCTAATTCTTTCTATTGTGGTTGGTTTGACACATAAAGCTTAACAGTCCTCCGACATAGCAGTCTCGTTCATGTCCAAGGGTGAGTGGCTCATCGGAAGGAAGGCGGTGAGAACTGCATCGAATCTAATTGTTGGATAAGCGCCACTACAAATCGAATTACTTGCCGTCATAACGTGCACTAATGAATTTTGGTCAGCAGCGCAGGGACCGAACGTCTTCACATATTCCCAGTCTCAGAGAACTCCTATCAGTATGTTACTTACTGTGAAGGGGTAGGCCATTGAATGAATTTCATCCAAGTTGCATTCTGAGGTTAATCACTCAAAAACGAAGACGCTTCGCTTCGCTGTTCCACTTCTAAATTTCCACACACACGATTGCATGCTGTTAGCAAAAACTAAGTACCAAAGAACACAGCGAATCGTATGGGACACCGATCGATGCGACGAACATTTATTAAGATTAATTGGACTAATTATGATTGCAGAATGATGAGCTCGTCGTTGAACCGGTGCCAATTAAGGCTCGCGACGGTGACGAATTGGACGCCGACATTGAGTATGGCATCTTCGGAGGTTGGTGCTCTGCGGAGCGAAATGCAGTAGCTGTCGCAAGCAGAACAGCGAAGTTGGGCTTTCAGAATTCTCGAATCACTTCTCGATCGACAGCGAGGGAAAAATCAGAGTGAGAGTACAACCTTCGCCGCCGCACGCGACATTCTTTGTCTATGTAAGTCTTTTAATTTGGCATAATAGGCCCTTCGAAGCTTTCACAGATTAGCCTCTTCTTCATAAAATGTTTGAAAAGGAACTACTTAACATGGACCCTGAGTTAGCCTATAAAAAGATTTTCTAGGCAAATTCCTACAGGAGATATGTCGTTGTGTTTGTGTTTGCTTCACTTTTCGAGCGGTGCCCCCTCCGACTAGGATAGATCCAATTTGTTTTGAAGCATATATGCCCCAACCTACATGCTCGTTCCTGCCCTTGTTATTGTTAACGTCAACTATGTTCTTCACTAAACCGAAGAGGTCATTCTTCAAGAACCCACAAATGATGGTCTATTTTGAAGTTTTGAGAAGCATCCTCTATAGCGCTAGTCTTGAAAAATCTGAAATTCTGCGCGTAGTTTGGCTGACAGAAACGTTCCCGCTACTTTCCCTTTTTCAAGTCTACTTCTTTGAAATATTACAAATGAAATAAACTACTGCCAATCTAATCATTATTTAATCCTTATACGAGCAATTGTTGTACGGTACTTGTTTCGAGATCCCTTTTTGTAATTTTTCTTTTCTTAGTTGTACTCTTTCACCACCGTTTTAGTTCGTTTTTCCTCACTACTACATTTTTTTGCAACCAAGCAGGTCCCTATAATTTTTCACTATCGCTTTTTTCGTAAAGTAATAATGAAAATTTTGAGAGTCTCCCGCATCGCGCATGTTTCATACTGATGGAAAATCTCATGGAAAACAAATGGAAGGGGTTGTTGTCTTATTGAAGTTCAAAATGTTGATTTTACCTTAGCGAGCTGCTCATATGTATGTGCTCATTCAAGCACAATATGCGGGTAAAGACAACTTGATAACAAGTGTTTCACTACATTGCTCCCCGTTGTGATTCCAGGAGGCTCAGAGGTTAGGAAAATTTAACAGATGTTGGGGAATTTTCTATTCATTTTTACTAATCCCCTCTTCAGTGTTTATCTGCAGAGCTCATTCCGAAATTGATCATCTAAAGGCCGCACAGATCTCACTCTCGAAATCATAGCTAAAATATGCCTTAGGGCAACGACAACGCAAGCAGCTGTAGTGTCTGAGCTAAGCAAAAACCTGTGATAAAGAGTCGCATAACGTCCCTTGTAAAGCAGCACAGTGAAGGAATTAAATTCGAATTGGGAATATACCATTATATGTATTTTGTGGGTAGAATATTCCAGGCAAGCGAGTTAGATACCTTCACAAGAGCTACAGATTTGGTGCATGTCAGTGTTTCGCCCCGCATTACTGGTTCTTAGTACAATTTTTATTTCGTTTTCTGTTTTACGTTACAGTATTTGTGCATATAACGACGATTCCTGAGATCTCCTTTTTAGGCACGAGAGAGGGAGAATCGGGACAAAAACACCACTGCAATCGTGTCTCTTTCTCTGGAGAAATCTATACGCTTCGAACATGACTCCTATTCGCTTAAGGTCTCTTTGATATTAAATAGTGTTCCTTTGAAAAAATTAATTGCATTTTCAGATTACTCCAACCATGCCTTTGCACACGGTGCTACTTACTGTGAAGGCGTTCTCTAGTCAGGTGGGAGCTGTTTTCGGAAGCCCTGGATCTGTTGGGATTCTGTAGGAAATGCTGACTATTTCAGGGCTCGGCCGTTCGATATTCACTAGGAAATGTGAATGCTGTCGTGTCTGTAGGCGAAACCACAGGGCAGCTGACGTTCGCCGGTCTGCCAAAAGTAAAAGCAGGAATTCTTCAGTACGAACTGCTGGCCACAAATCGAGTCGAAGTGGGTTTTCATTTACGACCTTGCAACATCATGGGGTGTGTACGATGCAGATAGATTTCGTCAGCGAGTCTCCCAAAAAACGAAGTGCTATTTTTTCACAAAAATTAGCAGAAGAGTAAAACCTTCTAAAATTGCTTCATTTGCTTCAATTGCTTGATAATAAGGGTGGGTCTTTAACTCCTTATCCTTTATGATTTCTAAGTTGTATTTTTCTAGAAAAGATGGCTCATGCAATGAAAGGTACCAAAAACGCACGACTTGCTAGTTTTGGAAGCAAAATTCAAAAGTATGTGCAGTCTAGAATTTGATAGTTCATTCGCGTCACATCAAAACGCTAACTGGAATATTGCTTTTAAGCACCAATTCATTTGGAACAATTTGTGCAAAGTTTCTGCAGGTTTACGGACTCTTATTCTACTGTATTTAATCCTCAAGTAACTAGAGGTGTTCAAAAAAGGTTAACTATTCTGTAATAAATGACGGTGGCAGGAAATTCTAAAAAATGAAAGCCTACACTTTAAAGCAACGAAATGAAGGAATATGAGAGGTCCTTATGGCCACTCGACTCCATATCGATGACCAGTCGTAACGTTGCCTGTGTTTCCCTCTTCTACCTCCGGCTCCAAACCTCCACTTTGTACCAGCCAACTAGCAAGATCTATCTATAAGGTGTAGGTGGAACAAGAAAATCCATATGTCCATATGTCCGAAAAGTGTCCGTCATTTTTGACGCTGCGGTTATCGTTTAGAGCGCAACGATTCCGTTTTTTACCTCATAAAAATCCAACATTCACTCAAGTTAACTAAGAGCAACTGACGTTAATCGAGTTTCAATAGAAGACGTCGCCTTCAACATGCTTCAGCATCGCTACTGAATTTCGAATTTTATGTTCCTCTCTCCATGTTAACGAAGTTTCAGACCACAAAGGCAAAGCTCACTGTGGTCGTCGAATCGGAGTCGGGCCTCTGCGCACGAATGGAATTCGAGAAGCCGGAATACCATCTACAGCTCGGCTCGTTTCCAGTGATCGGAACGATCAATGTCCGCGGACAGCAGAAGCCGATTTACCGCCTCATGAATATGAATAAGTGCGCTATTCTCCAATCCTTAGTTTAGTCGCTTGTAACAAATCGAGAAACGAAAACGTAACGCGTTTTTTAAGCGATTTGAACGTGCTTTCATAGCTAATGAAAACGTATGATTTTTGAGCGCATTTTTATGACTCAGATACTTCCTTGTCGACAACGACGGTGTCGTACGACTTCAGCCTGAAACGAGGCCACCATGTGGCACATGCGAACTGGTAGTGCTGGCAACACGGGAAGATGGTGCTACGAGCGTTGCTAAGGTGTGTTCTCCTTACAGAGCCGGTTGAAAGCTTTTTATTGCCAAGCGTCCATCCTTTAGAAAAGACTAAGACTGACTCAAGTAACTTTTGAGAGAAAACTACGAAAACGACTGGCTTCGAAGATAGTCCTTAACGGGAAAATGTAATTGGAAGATATCTAGGAAGATAATAAAACATGACAAAGATACACTTTGTTGCTCCTCTACCTATTCTTTTGCACATTATTTGCATAAAATTACAAAAAGCTGATCAATCCACGCTCGATTGGCTTAGTTGAATTATTTTCGATTCATTCATTACCACTTCTGCCACAAATGTCTCCACATAATCTTGCAGATCACCATCAAGAACCCAACATTTGCCGTTTCGTCGTCTTCGATGCTCACGGTGATGATATTCGTCACACTGGCGTTGATATGCGCCTTACTGCTTGTCTTTGTCTTCCGGAAAGTGCACTACGTGTAAGTTGCTCACGTCTACATTTCACCAAGAGGCTGACTGAGAACGGAGACGGTGTGCAAGGGTCGCTGCAGACCTTATAAAGTTTCGTTTTATCCGATACCCCATGGGCTGAGATCTTGACAGGGAGGCCATGATAGACCTCAAAGTCCTTCACTAACTGTAACTAGGATAGATGCCTATAGAATAATTACTGAACGTCTTCTTTTTTCCGTTTCTGCTAACGATCATTAGACTAAGTAATCAAGGAACGATCATCATCGTTGCGCTCAACCAATGTGGATACAATATTTTAGTGTCACACACACGCATTCTAAAGCGACCCCTGTTCGCTTGCACTTTGTTCTCAGTCATCTTCAGTACTATGCACAGCGCTTATCCATTTCGTGTCTACATGTGCTCACGATGTCCTTGTCCGGAAAAAATTTCTCCTTAGCAAATTTTTCAAAAGCGCAAGGTGTCCCTAGAGTGGTATCACACAATGCACTTGATTTCTCCCTATAAACATCAGATTAAATGCGACTATTGCTTTTCCTCAGGAAAATAGCGCGTCACATCAAGAATAAGAGTTGGTGATCTCGTCGTTAGAAACTGAACTTGGTATTGTGTTAGAGGTAGAAGGAAGCTGCAGTGCCTCCGTATAAATTTCACATTCTCAAGTCCTGAGTGGTGACGCCTTAACAGTATTGCTTAGCTTTACAAAATCCGTAATGTGGTCGGATCACAATAGGACTGTGAAGTGTTGTTCTCTTCTTCCTTTAAAAGCATGATTTGCCATGTTCGAAGATCTTGTGTCAGGCGGGTCCCGATCTCTCTCCTTCCGTCCCGGGGAATCGTTTACTCCCCTTGCATCACCAACACTATTTGATTCAGCACAATATTCATGCTGTCCTCATGTTGAGCTGTCAGCAATTGGTGACCAAAAGGCGAAAGCATCTTCTCGAAAAGCGTAGGGGTCGGGTTCGGTACCCGTATGCTCAACCGCAGCAAATCATCTCTGTTGTCGATTATAACTTCTACGCGTAAACAGAAATGGATACCTCTCTCATTCATCCCTTCTGGGTCACATATTTATTTGACCGGTTAGTAACGAAGTACAAGACTACTACCACCTTTTCATCAAAATATGTACTAGCACATAGTTGGACCCTAATCCTCTTCAAGTTACTCTGTATGGATCTATGTAGATATCTACAGGGCTACCGCAACATCTGTGTGGATGATTGACCGAGCTACTCTGCAATATGCATCTCATCTGGAATGTCTCAGATTTTACGAGACACTCGAGTGGTTAGATTCTGGACGTCTGACGCAAACTTTGAAAGAAACGAGAACTAGTAGAATTTTAGCTGGTGTTTCTTGTTTTTACCGTGACGCCTGACAACGAGTAAAATTCCGGTTGCAACAATTTTTCTTTTTTATTCGTTCCTCTTCAGTAGTAACTTCAAAAATGCTCAGACACCCAGTTTTCTTTCTACCACTCTTACCTGAGACCTGATCATACACGCTGTAACACAACCTCTTGATGATACTTGCAAGTTGTAAAAACGAATGTAACTGGAGCAGCCTACCTCTACCTCTACACATCTTTCTCTAGAACAAAGGATCAATGGCTTCGGATTTCTGCAGCCTAGAAATCGAAGACTTCACACTGGGACACCTTGTGCAAGCTGGTCAGCACTATTTCGCTTCAGCGCTTATGTAATGCGACCGCCATCAAATTTTTTGCGCTTCAGCGACCAAATCCGGCAAAGCGACAAGCTTACGTGACGGTTCGGTGTCTCTCTCATTAGCGGCATCCAGCTTGTCAGGTCACAAAACCCGTCACGTTCGGCTTCTGCCAAATCACGCACTCCAATTTGCACGCTCCATGCCGCTGAAGATCGAAAGGTTTTGCCATCTCAGAATCATCACGAGTGAAAATGTTGCAGCGCTTCCACAGTTTCGAAAGCCGGAAGTTGAGGGGTCGCCTAATACCGGGTTTAGAAACCCAATCAGCTCCATGAATGAGATGGCGGAATTTTTTGACGCACTCACCGTATTAGCTTGCTCGCTTACAGATGGAGAAATCAGAAGAGAACTAATATTTGTTGGATGAACAACGTCAACGACACCGGCATCACGATCACCGGTACGATGCCCGGTGGCACGAGGTAGTCCCCAACCGCTTATTTGTCACTTGTACTTTGTCCTAGTGTTCGCTGTCATCGCTCTCACCATGCTAGATCCTAACCCTACCCAGTTTCACTAACAACTTGTTGTCGTTGCTACTGTATTGCTGTTGCATTCTAGTAGACATTACGTGGTGAATGCCGATAAGGAGAAGACGTTCGAAGCTACCAAATCACCGGCTCCAAAACGAAATGCCGGCGCTCATCTGGTTCCAGTCACTGTAACCACGCAAGATGGTGCCCCTACAGTGTATTTCTGAGATTCTGCATTCTGAATTGCTCCAAGTATTTGTTCCACTGTCATTTCAACGATCGATTCACTTGTATAGACTCGACGAAATTTTAACATTATCCGGTATTAACGAGGAACTGCGCGGTTCTTCAATTTCCCCCTAGGAATCGAAAACGTTTGTTCTGATCAACTTATGTATCGAAATCGAATATATCGAAAACGGTGCCAATTGTCCTTGATGCTCAGTAAATATGCCGTCCCTTTGTAGAAGTATAGCGCACTAGCAGAAGACCATAATTTCAAGCGATTCCCATTACAAAGCGCCCTTAAGAGATCTACCGGTATTTTCTTGTAGCACTATACAGGTACGAGGTTCGAGCTTCACACGAGGTTTTACAGATATTTGTTGACCAACGCCTCCAAAGTATCGACTTCTTCAAGCGATGGAATGAAAGATGATGTAGAATTTAGGCTGACGCGTCAGACGCCACCTCAATCTTAGCAAAATCGCCCCATATGTAAAGTCCTTGCAATAACACAGCAAGTAAGAAGATCGAGATCCCCGTCTTACACGAATCCAGATGATCAAATAGGGCCAGGCAGGCAGGGCCGTTATGAAGACACAGGTGCCCCAGTCGGAACGCCAACCCAAAGTACGACCAGAATTCCGCGTTGGCCAATCAATATATCTATCAATAATCAATATATCTGTAAAACCTCTTATCGAGCTCTAACTATACACCGCTACAGTGACTTCAATGCCAAGATTTATGGAGAACAGCACACGGCATTTTTAGCATTGAGGATTGAGTGGCGTCAGCCAATCCCTTGTGGGATGCGGAACGCATTATATCCCAACAATGAAATATTGAGTCAGGAGGCAATGTGAATGTGTATTTGGTCTAGACACCAACAAGAGGTGGCCAGGTAATGGGCAAGTCGGCGTTTTACCAGTCCCAGGTATGGTAGCAATTCACCAACACCGGAGGGGTGGAAGGCTTGATTAGCCTTGGCGGAGCCCGAACCAAGAATCTTGCATCGAAGCACACGCAACGGCAGACACGTCCCCTAACTATGCTACGCCCTTGCAACGGTATTTAGTACAAATACTCTTCCTAATCTAACCATCCTTCGCTACTGTATTTGAGAGTGTTCCACAGGCAGCATTCCCCGCTAATTACGCTGGGTTAAAATATCATAGGATGGATGTTTCATGTAATAAAAGCCGATTGTGCACTCCTGATTGGCCAACTAATAGCAAAGTTGTGGGCAAGGGACATCTCCTGTTCAATATTTATGGTGCCGTTAGATTTGACTTCAATCAGCCTATTTAAGAGAATCGTTTTTCCTTCTGCCAGTGCGCTAGAGTAACTCATGTCCGTGTCATATCATCACACCGTAAAGCCTCCGCAATTCTTGACGCAACCTTTTCACGATTGGCGTATTTTACTTAATTAGTAGTTATAACAGTTCTCCGCTGTTCACGCATTAGATCTCAGACGTTTATTGACTTCATTGCATATGCAACCACCATAACTGTTTGTGATGGATATTGTGTAATAAATATATGGTATTATACACCTCAACGAGCCTCGAAGATCTCAGATCGTGTTTATTTGTACTTCGAAACTACGGTTTGAGAAGGTTCCCGCTTTCAGGCCATGTTTCACGATGGCGCTAACCAGGATAGAAAAGCTATAAATAACGTCGTCTACATAGGTGAACCGTCGTCACCTGCTAAAAATTGATACTGTCTCAGCTCTAGCCGGAAGAGGAAAAATGAATTTTTTTATGAAAGCAAAGACAATTTTTTAGCTGCTCATATGATGACACAGAACCCAGACCCCTCTTGTTTGAAGAGAACTCTGACAGCGCCAAAGGAATTGCTCGAACCCGGGGAAGAAGTCCTATTGGTAATGAAAACAAACGTCTCACAAAGCCTTAGAGGTGCAGCGAAAGTCGCTTAAAATCGCTCCTTGTGTCAAGAGTAATAATTTGCCGGCCTCGGAATCAAAAATGGTCCTTCTTAATGCACCTTGTGAAGCACAATTGTTTCAGAAGTCGGACCAAGATTATTCCATAAACTATGTTATCGACATTCCTCAAAGCAGCTCAGGTGGTTTGATTCCTTCTGCTGATTTTCAACTCTTTGTAATAGGTTGAGTCATAAATTCTGCAACAAAATTGGCCTTCCAGCAAAAATAAGATTATACTACAAAAGAAAAATGATTTCATAAACGAGGTAATTGACGTTATTCCCAATGAGTTTTTTCGCTTGTCATGCGCTGAATGAATTACATTTCTGTAGAATTTGGCTGGCTTCTACATAAATAAGTCCTGGACCACCGCCGTGACTTCGTCGACTTTGACGAAGCGCCTACCATGGAGAAAGTGATCCATCGACCGGAGCAGATGGCAGTCAGACGGCGCAATGTCCGGGGTGTATTGTGGTTGTTTGGTTTTGGTCCAGCCCCTTTTCTAGATTTTCGCCAGCGTCTAAAGTGCCGCAATCGGTCGGCCGTTGCCCTGGTGGAAGAAACATTGGCTTTTATCGACTTCTTTCTTCACTAATTTTTGCTGGATCTAGTCGAGTTGCTGGGAGAAGCGAGCGTCGAGGATCGTTTGACAACGTGGAGCAGCTACCGGTGCCCTGGACCATTACACATCCATCAAACGCACGGCAGGACCTTCTTTTGGTGAAGATCCGGTTTTGACTCAGAACCCGCAGCCCGTTGCGTTCCACCTATTGCTCTCCGGCTTTACAGTTGTAGTGAAGCATCCCCTTCTCACCGCTGGTAAAAATTCGATCAAGGCCCCCGCTTGAACCGGTGCCGGAGCTCTCGGCAGTCGGAAGCACAGCGACTTACCTGGATTTCTGTCAACGCATAAGCCATTGACGAAGGCGATTTTGGCGACTTTCCTATCCTCTGCGGCCGAAAGCGATGATTTACTGGGAGGCGTGGAGATCAGCGGTCAGTCCTAGTGTGGTTTGGGAAGAATTCCACCTGATGGATTTGCGCAGGCGCCCCTTGTTTACAACAGTTGATCTTCACGGGAGTGGTTTGCCTTTGATGCCTTTCTGGGCGGAAAGGAACTTCCTATACCATCTGCAATCATTTGTTCGGTTAGGAGTGAGATTGCAGGTGACTTCCTGAATATGCTTGACCCCCGTCGCTTGGTTGCAGCCGAGCTTGAACTAATTGAAAATGAAATCACACACTTCATCTTGACTGGTCATCGTTCAAGAGAATAAAACTTTTCAACAACGCGAAGAAAATTAACGATTCATAACTCAAAATGCTCGCCAGGAAACACGCTATCAAACAATACATAATACGTCAGCAGGATTACTTTGAATTCCAGAAAAAAAAACAGAAATGTTGCAACATTAATGACCCAGCCTAATAATAGGTAGTACCACCCATTACGGCATTTTTAGAAGCATTGCGGCAACGCGTGTTAGGGGGAGGGGAGAGGGGAGGGGGGAGGGGTGTGCGCCGTTGTGATGGCAATTTTTCTTGCTCTTTTTTCTCACTAGGGTTTCATATTCCAACGGAATTCTTACCCTGGTGAGGACTACACCAAGGATAGCGTAGCGTAACATGTTGTCCTACCATGAGCAGTACATCGAAGTGACCCACGCCTAGGAGGGTTGCCCCCTTCCAACCTGAACAGTGCCGAAGCATTGTTAGGTATTCTTACAACATAGAAAGTTAATCGACAAAATGTACCGTTTTACCAACCTAGAGTCAGTGCAACTTAGTCCAAAAAGCGTCCAAGTTCGCTTGAAATTCGAGCAGTTTGGATGTTTAAAAATGTGTATAGTGCTAATGTGTATAATGCTAATGCAAAATGCTTATATGCATTACAACGAAAGCAGTAAGTACAACACAACCGAAGTTGAAATACTAGTATGGTATTCCGTAAGCTACAGCTTTCTGAAAACAAAAGCTGTAGCAAGAAATTCCCTTCCTAACAAAAGTTGCACTCACGGCTTAGAGATCACACGGATATGCAAAAACGGAAGCAATTTTCGAACAAATCCTTCAGCAGTGGATCTCATCAGACATTTATTGACTTGTAAGTGTATTATACATTCACAATCGTTTCTGAAGTAAGGACACTTCCATAATAAATATATAATATCTTTCAATTTAGTGGTACAAGCAATTCTCTTCATGGAATCCGGAAGAAAATCAACAAGAAAATACGAATCAATCAACAGCAGCAATCTTTAGTAGAGAAATTCTGACCAAAGGTAAGACAACACTTCATAAATCTTTCTACAATCTCAAATAAAACTGAAACGCTAATTTGAGCACTAACAAGTATAGGTTAATCAGTAATGTATGACGTTTCGTGGCAACCACATAACATATCGGCAACTTTGGAAGTAGGGATGAGTATTACATGACAATGAATAACACGGCATGAATTCAAGCGAAGAAAAGGAAAATACCATGAAGGGACGAAGTAATTTCAAACACCGTTAATCTCTGTTGCGATAAACCACATCAAGAGAACTATTCTAAAATGGAAGCACACATAACATGATAAATTTCGTTCAAGCGAAATTTCATTTAATTGGACATTATGGCAAAGGGGTTACACCACTACTTGCTGTACACTGTTGTATTCGAATGCAGCTATCTAAAGTGACCAGTTCAGGCTCTCAGTACATGTCTCTCGGATGTCGAACGAGGAATTAATATAATCCCGAAAGTTAGGTTTTCTACCTCCAAGTATGAACTCAACAAAACATATCAGGTTGGAAACTAAGTCCACGCCGTTTTTTAAACATTTTATTATGAATTTCGCTGAAAGCTTTCTGGATAACGTTATATGCTATTCGAAAGAAAATGAAGGTACGTTTAGGTTTTTCATTTCGATGGCTGCACATTTTTAGGTCAATAAAATGGAATGCCAAAAATATAAAAATGACTTTCGCCGACAGCTTCTTCTCTCTGCTTACGTTTGAGATTTTTTGCACAACGTCATACGCCATTCGAAAAAGGAGTTGCATTAGAGGAACGTGTGTTGGTTGTTCTCGTTCGTTCTAATTTTCGTTCACTTTCAGGACATTAATCTGGAGTGTCCAAAAGACACTTTTTTACCAACAACTTCTTGTCTTTGGTTAAACTTTTCGAACAGTGCTATATGCCTTTCGAAAGAATGTTTTTCTCTATTAAACTTTCCGTTGATATTATTCGCTCATATTGATGCTGTCAATTTTTTTTTCGGGGTAAAAAAGAGAAAAATTACCTTCACCACTTTTTAGCAGTGTCATATGTCATTTGAAAGGGGATCTTTCGTTCTGTCAGAATATATGTTTTGTTCTTTGATCGTTCTAATTTTTGTTTATTTTTAGGTGATCAGGTTCAGGTTTCAAAAAATTAGCCAAAGGGTAAAAGCTGTTAGTAGAAATAATGTACATCCTCTGTACACCACTTTATTGCCCGGAAATTAACTAAAATGAAAATAAACAAAAACAACCAACTCATTTTTTTGCTTTTTTTTCGATATAACATTGTACAAGAAATCTCAAACTGAAGTACCGGGAAAGCGCTGTAGGCGAAGGCCTTTATTCTTTTTTGACCTTCCACTTTGTTGACTTAAAAATTTACAATAGCCAAAATGGAATAAAGCGACACATATTTTGTGATAGCGCAGATCATTCTATTTCAAATGGTATATAACACCGTGCAAACACTTCCAGCGTAATTTAGAATAAAATGTAAAATACGGCGGGGACCTAGTTTCCAACCGAACAGTTTGGCAGAACGAAAAAGGATGAAGGCAAGAGCTGCGCTATCCTCCCTTGCTGTACCCAGCGATGACTCCTTGGGCTACGCAGTACTACCGCATACAATGAAAAATACATCGTACTAGTAGCTACATAGTGTGGGCAGCACTGGGAGGTGGGAACATGCCACTCAGTAAGGCTGCATAGAATGGCCGCACCATTTAGAGAGGGTGTTTAGAGACGCCCTTATTGGCAGGAGTGTGTTCGTTTAGTCATTGATTATGATTCGCTGGTGTGCTCCACTTCACAATGCTGCCTACATTCGCGACATGTACCAAATGCACTAATACATCCCACCATATAACAGCTCACTAAAATCGTGCAACACATAACATTCATGTTCAAGGAATTTATGGCAAAATGACCCCTACCATTGGGGCCGACCCATGGGAGCTGCTACAATGACCACTACACGATATATAATAGACTTTAGCAGTTAAGTACCGGTGCAGCATCAATGACAGATTAATTAGTGCTCTTTAGACGTTCCACACATTGTCACCGTCAGCGTTTTCCCTCTTTTCCCCGTTGAACAGATTATGGTAGCCAGTGGAGACGGACGGTCGATTACCGTAAGGCGACGAGATCTCCGACAGTAGCGCTGCTGAATCCAAAATCGTCTGCTCGTAAGGACCGGACGATGTCCTAAGCGTGAAAGGACTATTACTGCAAAGTAGTACATTACGTTAGGTGGAACGAAAAGATGCCTAATTCTGGCCTGCCTCTGAAGTTCACTTTATCGACCATGCCATTTTGCTGTACAGGATCGCATGGAGAGATCTGAACTTTTTGGCCTGTCTTCACTAAGAAGTCGATGAGTCAGATCTTATCGATATCCTTAAAATCTACACCAATAAGGTGGCCGTTGACAGGGAAGAACTATTCGACCAGAAACTGACGAGATCCATAAAAGAGCTCAGAATGCGTCTACCAATTGCAATCAAGAAATAGAGCAGGTTCGTTTGTGCTTCGTCGCATGACTCAGATGCGTGTCTTGGGGTAACTAAATAAACAAATAAATAAGACAATGTCTACACTGTTTGAATTGCCATAAACGTCCACCCTTTCGATGCCATAAAGTCCATTGGCTCATTTCAGAAAACAAAACGGCGAAAACACTAAAGTGTTGAGTGTTCACTCATGTCCTATCTAGTGTCAAGGATAAACATTAAAGTCGGCGTTGATTGACTGCTCCATGGGATTCTATGCGCGTTTCACTCTTATGGTATATCAGTAAGGCCTTGAACGCGTACTTGACCCATACAGTGACTTGTGATATCCTGTGAAAAGGGACTTGTGAAAAAGTTGGTGTTTTATTCTTCCCAGCCATTAGTCACTGGATTCGAGCCTGGGGTCGGTCTGGGGTGCATATGAGAGCCTAGGTATAAGAGCATAGGTTTAGCTGTTTTGACTTCCAAACTAAACGAATAATAACCATCTAATACCCGTACCTTATATGTGATCCTGATTGCAAAAGTGAACCGGACGACGAACGAGAGTGATCAATTCCCATTCCGATTAGCCTTAAAAACGGATAAAAATAAAGCGGAAAAAGAAAAGGAATAAAAGAAAAGCTGTCAAAACGGAAATCAATGGTTGCAGCATTGGTAGTCCGTATCTTTCCCGGAAAATGTGGTCTGTGTTCACCTACGTAACGTCCAGAATGGACTTCTCGACCCAACAACACGTTCCGTAGTGTGAGTCATCAATTCAGCAACCATCACGAATATCATGGATCCTTGACAACGCGGTTCTGACCACAAAAGAAAATCGTCACTAACCCGCCAGCAGCACACATTCGGCCTTTGCGCTTCCGTTCCTGAATCTTCTGTCGGATTTCCTCCATTTTGTGCATGCCAAGGGAAGAGTCGTCGTCTCTATCCTTCGCACCGCCATCCAGAATTTCCCCGATTTTCACCTTCTGCTCATTCAGCAACGCGATACGTCGGTCCTAAACGGAAACTTAGGTTTTCGCCCTCATTCGTAAAGTTATATGAAATTTCTCTAACTGGAATCTCTAATTCTCGCTGCACTCTTCAGAAAAAGTCATAACATGACTCGCTGCTATGCCATGCTCCCTCACCATCCCTAGGGCGTTACTAGTGGAAACACTCTGAACTACTTTGCTTCATCATTCCCGTGCCCGATTCCCGACTCTTCACCGGAAAGCAAGCATGAAAACGTATATGGGTCAGCTTCATGCCCAGCTTATTCAATCGACAAAAAAAAGCTACATCTCCGATCTGCCAAACAGCAATTCATCCTGGTTTGTTTCAAGAGTGGTCTAATTTTCGTTGCACACTTTAATGTTGAAAATGCTAGACTCTGTATCGTTTTCATTTTCAGACCTAAGAACGCGTGCTAGTCACCACTAAATACGAAGTCAAAAGATGTTCACACCATTTCACTAGCAAGCCGATTTCTGTAACTTCAGCAATGGGAAGGATTTTCAGCTTATATGCATGGTGTTAAATAACAAAGTTGCAGTCGCTCACTAATATTGCGATGATTGCTTGATTGGCGGCGTAAATATCAACT
This sequence comes from Heligmosomoides polygyrus bakeri, assembly GCA_947359475.1. Classification (NCBI taxonomy): domain Eukaryota; kingdom Metazoa; phylum Nematoda; class Chromadorea; order Rhabditida; family Heligmosomidae; genus Heligmosomoides; species Heligmosomoides polygyrus. The sequence goes on from OX375870.1 coordinate 72,102,248, forward strand.
ACTTGGAGTTGTTCAATCACCGATATCACGATAATTCTGTCCACCTCTGCTGAAGCTTCACAGCAATCAGTACCTTCGATTATTGGTGAAACGTTAAGGCAAAGCGATCGATGCTAGATCGAACTGTAAATCATAAACCTTGAGCAGAAACGTACCGTAGACTGCTAGGAATTCGTAAAAAAATCCATAATTGTAACCAGTTATCACCGCTACATAGTTGCGAGTCTTTAAAAAAGCAACTTTTTCATACTTCCTTGTCATGTCTCCTTATTTCGTGTCCAAAAGTCATTTCGTCTCACAAACTACTCTCTCCTTTCCTTATTTTCCAACGATCTGCCAAAAAGTCTTATCGGTCGTTGGCAGATCGCCTTACAGTTGAAATTATGTTAGCAAAGCCATACCAATACGCATTTCTTTTCAAAATCAATAAAAAATTATTAAAGACATTGGTACCGATGATATAGATATCATCGAAAGATATAGTCCTTGCCCATTTTTAGGAAGTAGGTACCAAGAATTTTCAAGAAGTTGGTACTTTTTCTAACAAATCAAACAAGCTGGGGAGCGTTCTATGAACTATTTCAACTTATTTTTTTGCAATCTCAACGCGCTGCAACGCACACTTATGAAGTAATTGACGTTATACAGCCTTCATAATTACGCCTACAAACTGACTATTTTAAATGTTTTATACCTTTGCAGCTTGATCCTCTTCAAACTGTTTTATCTTCGTCTCCAAATTCTCGTTAAGGGATCCTAGAGCCGATTTTTTACGGTCCGATTCCTCTTGCAATCTCCTGAAAATAATCCTCGAATGCTGCGCAACCACAGAACCAAGCTTGAAAAGAACATGGAAGAGAAAAGTGCGTGTATGGATGTCGCAGCGAGCGTCCGCAACTGTGTCTTACCGCTGATTGAATAGAAACAGAGCACCAGTCAGGCTTCAAACCACAACTAGTGATCAGAATCACTGGAAGTTCTTTGACTTCCTGTGTTCTCTCCGCGGTGAGTTCTGATAATTCATTTCCTAGAGCACCGAGTCAAGAAGTTGTGTTGCACAGTCGCCGCAGGGTAACCGGTCTCATCGCAAACACACATATCATTTAAAAAAACCATCGACAATGCATGCTTTGAAGACAAGTGCAACAGGGAAATTTCCAGCGACTTCAGATTTGAAGTTGTTGTAATTGCTGTTGTCTTGCCTTGTTTTTTTTTTCCTGATTTCTGTCGCCCTGGTGACTTTTTCACCATCATCAAGCGTTTATGAAATACCTCTGCAGTTCGACAACAGTTCGCTCAAGCTGCGTGATGCGCTCATCCTTCGCGTACATGGACTTCTTCAGTCTATTGATGGTCTCGTCGTTGGATTCGCCACCGAGTCGAGTCATTCGCTTCAGACTTCCATTCTGAGAGAAATCCTGTAAGGACCGTATTGTACCGTGGCTGTACATAGACTCACGACTCACTGATGGCTCACCTTATTCAGCTGCATCTTCAGTTGGGTCATGTCCATCTCCCACTGCGTCCGCTCCTGCGCATGTGTCTCGTCGCGGGCTTGCTTGTCAAGTAACGTTTCATGCAGAAGACGTTGCAGATGATTGGCCCTCTCAGCTGCCACCGTCAGCTCGTCACACACCTTAATTATGAGGATAGAGCTGTCGCATTAACCAAAGTCACCTGGACTAAGCTGTCCCTCCTGCAAGTCACAATGATCTGAAGTTACAGTATTGGTACCTTAAAGGCGTTGCACTACAATGAACCAAAACTGTAGCCATCGCACAAAGAGCATTCCAACTTTGTCAGCGGATCCTCTCAGATACAGATATCTCACTTCAGCCGTCCGCCGGACAGAGAATTCTAACCGGACGACGTCTACAACGTCACGGATGAAGTCGTTTGCCGTTCTGTGCGCTCCTGCTCTGCTTGGAATATGCCTCGCTCTCGGGCCCAAGTGCAGAGGCAAAAATTCGAAAATCTTTAAAAATTCCAAAAATGGGAGCTCGAATTGATGTGTGGAGATGATGATCAATTGGAAAGAAAGCAGGAAAGAGTTGCAAGGTCGATTAGTAGTGGGATGAGGAATGCGCCCATTATCCAGGCACAGGGCGTAGAGAGAAGTGGAAGGATTCGTCGTGAAGTGAAGATATCGCCTGTTATCGTAGGGCAGGTGCCAGAGACGGGTGAAGGCGACCCCCAAGGTACGGAGAAAGCAATCATAACAGCAACACCGAGAAGGCGCCTTCAAAACTGATACCCCGGAAGCATAAGGAAGCATGGAGAGATACCCGTTCAATCATGGTGCATGAGAACGCTTAAAGAAGGAACTTTTTTGCGAGTGTTTAATTGAACTGCAATAAATATTGCGGTCAGTGAAAAAAGATAATAGAAAACCACGGTACAGTCGAAACTTGGTATAAACTGGAATTTCTATGCTAATGTGATGGGTCTGGATAATTCCAAACTTAGAGCAAGCCCTATTTTTCCCAGTCTAAGTTAACTAAAGTTTATGCACATAGCATCACATCGCAAGAAGGCTTCCCCTACAAAATATTTTAAAAATCCGCAGTTTCTGGATCATCAAAATGCCAAGCTGTTGTAGGAGAAACGGTTGATTCGTCTAAATATGCATCTAAACGCAGGCCTTGGAGATCAAAACGTACATAACCGGCTCTGCTAACAATCACCACTATTCCAAAAGCAAGACGCGTGGGCGCAGCCAGCAGCAGTCTGTTCTAACATGGTACTACGGATCGATTGTACTTAAATTCGTTTCGCGAGATCCAACCACGCCCTCTACCCACCGCAATCCTTGAAGTGACACCAAGCAACCTGGGAAAAACGAAATACTGACTACGCTAAATAGCACTGATACAATATTGCATAGGGGAAATGAGCATGTGGATCACCACTCAAGCGTCGGCAGACATTGCTGGTTTTGGTTTTAGCAAACCTTCAGCAGACCTCTGATTTCCAGGTGACAGACAAAAACGAGGAAAAGAGTGTATCGATGGCTGTTTAGGCCAATTTGCGGGATCCACAGACCGCGTTTCTCACTTGAACCACCTCCGACGTCACATCCTGGTCTCTTTTGAAAATCCGAGCAGGATGGCTTTTCCCGAGGTCATTGGTCCATGTATGGAAACAGACTGTAAGCAGCCTGTAGCCTTTATACGCTGCCCGTATTGTGCATAGTACTGCTTCATGCACTTTGTTGCTGTGTATCACTGATGTTGAACATTTCTACATCATCATGTTGAATTCCACAGCATGCAGCTGGAAAATTAGGCAAAAAACGTCTGAAAATGGTATAGACTTCATAATACCAAAAATCTCAACCAATCAGTTGAAATGCAGAAACGCACCAGCGCAGTAGAACCGAACCCCCGACCTTCATCGCATGAAGCAACGTGACTATCCACTGCGCTCTGAGCCGCTTGCCGGCAGAGGCATTGCGGGCGTATAAGACCCCCAAACTCGTGATGCGTCGTATTGCATTGTAACTTCAAGATCTACTCCTTGGGTTTAACGACTTGGCAAAAAATAAACACATCTTCATGCTAATTGAGGGGTACGAATTCTCCCTACATGACATTGGAAGTTGAGGCTGTTATCTAGACAAGAATTCTTTCACGTTGCTCCAAGTTGCAAGGAGCTCGATTAAATGATTCTAAGATCGAGAAAAGTAACGTTTTAAGTTAAGGAAAAGGCATGCAGGATTATTAATGGTTGCGCGTAAGTGAAGAAAAGAATGAAAGGATGAAAATAAAAAGCACCAAGGGTGGTAAAAGGTAAAAGAAAATTTAAGCGGATACAAGGTCTCAAAATCTCACGTGTCATAAAATGCTATAAAGCAGGTATCGAAATTTTTCAAAATTTCGAGCATCACTACCAACACTATAAATGTATGTACATGCAGACATGAAAGTCAAGGAACCAGCGACCTTAAGAAAGAACTGAAGAATTAGATAAAACCATGTCTGTTGAAATGGAAAAAACTAACGTGCCAAATAGTTTTGAATTGGACCGATGTATACATGCAATGCTAAGAAATTTTGGGTTGAAATTGTAAAAACCAAACATTTCATTAAGTCAGGAATGGTTGAGAAAAGATTTTGATACAATATGAATGTCCCCGACTTTCCCATGGCATACCTATGTGCACCACACGATACGGATGAGTTGAAAGGTTAATTTCAACAACAAAAAAACAATGATTTATTGAGACAGGCCGCTGTAATAGTGACGAACAGATGTTCAGCAGTGGCAAAGAATCGTCGGCCTTTCAGTTCACTGAGGAAATTAAGACAAACAGCAATCGCGCAAACTCGCATTTCTCATTGTAGTTGCTCCTCAGTCCAGGGAAATAGATCCATTCCTAAAGTTAAAAGGATCTCACCTTCTCCCGCTTAGCTAGTCGCTCTTGCGCATTGCTCAGCGCCTTCTCAAGCATTGAAATATGAGTTCTCTGCTCTTCTAGTGTAGCATTCTGGGCTTCCAGCTCTAGACGTTGCCGTTCCTTTACAGTCACCAGTTCTTTGTCTGGAACCAAGCAACAACACAATTTACTGCGAATTTTCTTGTAAACAGATACTTAGCTAAGATAAGAAAAACTCCATAGAAATGGTAGACATGAAACCAGATGTGGGAAGTATGCAACACTCACTTTGGGGTATGATCTCTGCTAGAAGCATATTCAGCTGGTTCACTTTTTCCATCGCTTGAGCGTTAGGAAGCGAAAATTGCTCTAATCGGTCTTGCAGAGCTTCCTTCTCAGAGATCACTCTGAAAACCACCACGTCGAAATATTTATTTATTTATTTATTTTGTGCGTGATCAATCACGCAGGTTAAAACGAAAACAAACAAAACAGTTCATGTTAATGAATAGGAAAACACAGATAGCGATAACTAGTACAAACACGAACAACTCGGCAAGCCATTAAGAAGCTTCTTGGGGATACCGGACAATAAGCCTTTTGTATTGCCTCAGTGAGTTTGGCACGACGATTTTCTTAGAAAACTTTAGGAACTCAGAGCCAGCCCGATGTGTAAAAAATACCGATCTTACATTAGTTCCAGCGCTTGGTATTTGTAACTTACTTTGACCACCTCTAGTGGTAGAAGGTGATACTGTATAGAAATCTCGGAAACGAAGGCCCAAAGAACCAATTATCAACTTATAAATTGTAATTAAATCATATCGCCTCCTACGGCAAGCAAGAGACTGCAAATTGAAGATCTTGTTCCTTTCAGCGGCAGGGGGGGGGGGGGGGGGGGGGAGCTGGCGGTATAATTACAACCGTGTACTCTTATCCAGTGCTTTCTTGTGAAACTGTTTTGCACAGACTCTAGCTCAGCGATTTCACGCTTATACTTAGGTAATGTATATGTGTTATATGACTTATAAGTCAGGTTTGGTTAGATAACTAGATTGAATAATGCCAATGCATTCGAATAAAAACACAAGCATCGGCTGTATCGTTGCCTAATAACGACAGTATACTTTTCTTCAAAGAGACTTGTTACACATGTCTAATTAATCAGCTTCTCCCTTCCTGGATCTTCGGAACAATGTTGTATACTAGTATACTATATATGACACAATATACACCAGATGCTTGTTACACACTGTGTTACACTTGTTTATGTGTTTAATTATTCAGATTCAGGGATGGGCACAGCGAAAAAAAGAAACAAAAGTCGAAGATTATTATGAGCCGTTTAACTTAATTTTCACCTCAACTCGTATTGTTGCAAAAGATCGTTGATTAATTGCTTACTTATTGAAGTAGATAGGATCTACGTGTTGAAAACAGAGACAAGTGAGAATCACATGGTTATAAAACAGGAAAAAGAGGAAACATTTGGAAAAGACATTGGTCTCGATTAGCTGCTCAGAAAATTTAAGCAAAGGACTAGAATCTTGCATAGTTCAATAATGTGGGATTTTAGTACGATAAAAAGAGAAGAAGGCAAGCAAACATCAGTCTGCCACAATATCACCTTTATTAAAAAATTAATGGATATTTCCGTTGACTCTAGCAAAATTTGTATACCTTTTCAAGTGCATTTCCATCTGCACCAATGCAGACTTCTCGACACCTTCTTGTCGTTCTTTCTCCCTCAGAAGATTCTCATATTCCTTCTCTATTCTTTCGTAAGCCGCCTCCATCTAAAACGAGCTTTCAACGAGATGACTGCTTAGCAAAGAAAAATTACAACGAATACCTGTTGAAGTTTTACAAGCTTCTTTTTATTCGCTTCAATTTCACGCTTGAGGTGAAGGTTTTCCTCGCGTAGTGATTGGATGAGCTTCTGGTTGTTCGGGACCTGAAATGTCGGGAAAATATAGGCCGAGTATAGAGGGTATAGTATCTATAGTATCTAAAAGCCTTTCATAGAAGAGGGAGCGGGGTGGTTGAAGGAATTGAAATGATCAGGCTGGTAGCAAATTGCTCAACTCATAATTAGCAAAGTTAGCATGATGCTCTACTTGGTAGTTCTAAAAGCCTTTCATAAAAAATGACTGCACAGTAATAAAATAAATGAAGTATTTTGAGCTAAAAAGCACAAGGAATATGTGAGTATGTCTGAAAATTCTTTAAAATTTTTGAGCCGATTTGTTAGAGTTATCTCCACTGCAACGTCCAGTTCATCACTTCGCACTTTCCGAAGCCTTCGCTAACCCTGTTTTTTTAGAAAATGAACAGCAGGGAAATTTAAGAAGGACTGAGAAGGAATACCCACCCTTTGTATGCCATTTCCATTGGACTGTCCCTCGTGCTGCTCACACGAACCAAATCCGGAAGCGACTCGATTCGGGAACTGGCTGACAGACGGGTGCACATGGCTGGCCGAGCTGAATGAACACGCAGTTATTGCTGTCATTACCCCAGAGTGACTGCGACTCACTAGTCAGGTGGCTTGTCAGATATAGCGATGAGACAGGGCTGCGAGTGGCTCATCGGATGAGAACGACCTGGTGACGGTGCTATAGATACGGATGCCACGCCGCTGTAATGATTTCATTGATTACGTACTAGAATTGATTCGATGGAAATCCACAAAGCACTGACTGGTTTTCAATCTTGTTGATGTTGTTCCGTGAAGGCGTTTTTGTTTGCGAAGGAAGCCGGTGCTCGCTGCTGTTGAAGTTTCACTTGGCTTTGGTACTTCTCTAACATCATCTGCAGTTTCCTGTCTCCATCGTCGCCTGGAACGATGATTTTTCGAAGTCGACTGACTTGAAAGGTCGTCCGGAAGACACTGGAACACCTTCGGAAAGTAATGCACTTTGCTAAAGTGGCTAAATGAAGTGCTCGGAACCCGGGTGAGTACATTAACCACCCTTCCAAGTGCAACCTACAAAAGACTGCGTGCTACCAACGCGGTATCTTTCGATAACGAACAACCGATCACCCAGGGCTATTACATGTTCAGCGATACGCGTTATTTATGCAGATTTGTATTTATATTATAGACTAATTTAATTTCTTTAAATTTTAATTTGTTTCCTAACATGCCTGAAGAAAGTAGTTATGTAGGAAGATTCTTAGGGCGTCGCATTCGTCGCCAGTATTTATAATTGCGTCCACAGTTAAAAGCATATGTATAACATTTCCAGGAAAGGCAGCATCTACAATGTAGGCTTCGTCAGAACCGTCAACGCATTGATAAAAGAAGAGCAACGGATTGCAGACTGGAAATTTTGTCGGAGATCCAATGACAAAGATCAGATCTTCCTCACAAAGAAGTGCGCCCAGCACAAAAATACTGCAAGATCTAGTCGAAAGAGCTCTAAACTAAACCGCTATGAGATTGATAACGCTCCAAACTGAAGCTCGAAAATCATTCTGAACTATTCCCACCTTAGCGGAGCATAAACCACGTCAATCTAAGACGCATAATGAATTAGAAGGAAAGGTCCAACGTGACTAAGTGCAAGGTGCCAGACATAGCTTCAAAGCAGAAGCCTGGTTCTCCTATAAAACGGCACACATGCACAGAGGACGCAGCTGCTGAATACTAATTTCCATCTGGGAGAACCACATAACATAACATAACACATCTGACTGACGACCAATGGCGAGACGAGTCCTGGTGGTCATACAGTAAGCGCAGATTGGACATGGGAGCGGATCGGCATGATGGCTGTCCCGATTGTTCATATAATAAAAGCGTTTGACAACGCACACTCTCTTCCTTTCCCTTATTCTCAGTCGTCCACGAATCTACCATGAGCAAATTCTCATTTTTCTCTAAAAAATTTGACAAGTACGTTTCGAAAAATTGGAATTTTAAGGCATCGAACGAGAATGATCCCAATTGCCCCCAACCTTACTCATACATTGTGCCATACGTAATCGAATGAGAAGATCACAAGTTCTTGATCCAAATATGCACCTGCTAAACTGTGTTGTGTAAGTATCTGTAATATTTCTTACGGGTGCGAGTAACACCGTCGAAACAAGCGTCGACTTCACCAAATCAAGGTTCATATGTAGTTTGGGTCTAATCCATGCCTCACCAACCTTACATCTCTAAATGGTCTCTAAGTTGGCACCAGACCTTTGTACTTGGAAACGTTAAACTGTTCATCAATGGCCCCGTGCATGCAGCTCAAAGCCAGATGCAAATCGCACCTTGTATCTCGTGGAATGGAATATGTGGCGCACCGCAAAGTGGAAGACATTGACCCTTATCCGACATCCTCTTAACCTTTCTAAAAATTACAGGCTTTCTAAGCTTCAAGGTTAACGCCAAAAGTTTTGCAATTATGAAGCTCGAACTAGCCCCTCCAGTCCTACCTCTTGCGTTCTTGCTGCTGTCGCTATTTGTAGCATTATTGGATAATAAGGATAAGGGACGGCGTCACTCAATCTCTATTGGGATGCGCCATGCAGTTCTACCTCAAGGGATGTCGTGGAGACGATCTGAATATGCATTTGGCCTTTACAATGACTTGTGGTGAGCCGATGAACAATGTTAGTGTATTTACGCTTTCAAGATGAGTCCGGCACCAATTCACCGACCCCGCAAGGATGGAAAGCTTCGTTGGCCTGGGCCGGGAAATCCGAATCGAGAACCTGGTATCGGGTTGTGCGCGACAGCCAGCACCTCCTCCGACTGCGCTACAGGTGCCCCTTGTACAGTACCGGACGCGTCTTTTGAATAGACGCCGATAAAACCGCACTTTTGCGGTTTTTGCGTCTTTTTGTTATAACTCACCCCAAAATATCATCCGTTTGAAAAACCAAGAGTACATTTGAGCTCAGGAGATCGAGATCTATCGTTTGGTATATACATTTCATATGAAAGATCAAAAATGGCCAAAATTGAAAACTTGCGCTCCACTGAGAAGGCCGGCCGCGGACGAGTTGGTCGGCCGCAATGCGCCGAAAACGTTGCAGGCTAACAATTCCTCTAATTTGAGGTTTTACGAGAAACGGTTGGCACCGTTCGATTCGTCTCCTCGAGATCTACACAACCATATATACGACTTTGCCAAACCGCCGCATTTTCGCAGTGGGGTGGTCAAGGAATGACTGGAGCAGACTTTTGCTATTGGGGAAAGCTTATCTTCCAGGGCTTGCATGTTCTCGGAGCATATTAAGCATGGCGTAAAGTGTTCTGTCACGTCAGGAATCCTCTGGGAGTGCGCCGTGCACAATGCATATAGGATCGAACCTATCAATCGAAGGGGGGGGGCACATTTGTAGAGTGAACATTTAGGGAGTTTTACGAGAAATTCTCAGCCGCTCTATTCAGAAATTGCTGTATTCTGCTCCGGCGAGACTTTGGAGTGCACTGTGCACAATGAATACATGATTGAATCTATCAATCGACTGGGCGCGACAGCTCGCAAATTGCAGCACGCGCGGGCGTGTTCGGAGCGGCGCGATAACTCTGTCAGCTTCATCTTACTGGCTGGAACGTGTGGATTCGCAGGCAGTTAATATGCTTTAAGTTACGCGCCAAAGCATAGCAAATTATCTTACGAATTGGCAAGGTTACGGCTGTGCGAATATGCAGGTTGGGCATGTGTGACACGATTTTTCAGAATTCGGTCGACCGCTCTGCGGGTACACGAGGCGAGCTAACAGCATGCAAACTCGCGGATGCGCAAAGCAACCGAAGGCACTTTTACGATGATCTGCTCCTAAGTCTCCAGCTGCCTAAACTGCCTTAGCCCCATCTGCCATTTTAGAGCGGCCTGAGGGCAGCGGGTGAAGCTTTCTTGAAGCCCTTACTCGCCCCACATGTGAGTTTTTGACACAACAGATGGTACCGTTTTGTTCAACTTGAAAAGCTCTATCGAACGGTATTAATCACCACGGCCCTATTCCGGGAAAATTGATTTTCTGACAAATTCCCTCGCGGACGAGGGCGCTCTTCGCCGAGCCTGCCCAGATGATGACGTCATCGAAAGTCGACGATTTCGAAAAGTTCTTGTCCCAAAGTTCTTGTATAATGTTCGTTCAAATTCATCTAGGGGGTTATTTGGGTGCGCTGATTACGAATCCGTTTGTAATACGTTTGTCGAAAATATCTAGATCCGTATGGAGTTGGCATGTTGCAGCCATTTGAGGTTGGTAGGATCAGGATCAGTGACCACCCTCAGTTATCGGTATGTGGTGGTTTCCCGCCATAATCGGCCAAATCGACTTCGGCATCGTATTCGGCACCCTAAATAACCCCTGCCCTTAGAGGAAGTTTGAGCAAAATCGGTGTTCCTGTCCCCGATCACCCTCAGCTATCAGAAGGAAATCCAAAACCTGTCGAAATCGGCGCAATTTTCAAAAAACGGACATCGGATTCGTAATCAGGCGCACCAGATAAACCCTAGATGATTTTGGACAAGGACATTATGACCAATTTCGAAAATATCGATTTTCGATGACGTCATCGCTCTGGGCAGGCTCGGCGAAGAGCGCCCTCGTCCGCGAGGGAAATTGTCAGAAAATCCAATTTTCCCGGAATTGGCCGTGATTAATACCGTTCGATAGAGCTTTTTCGAGTTGAACAAAACGGTACCATCTGTTGTGTCAAAAACTCAAATGTGGGCGAGTAAGGGCGGAAGAATCTTCACCGCTGCCCTCCGCAGCTCTAAAATGGCAGCTGGGACTAAGGCAGTTTAGGCAGCTGGAGACGTTTATGGGCACCTCATCGTAAAGTACCAGAAGCTAATTTGCTATGCTACGCATTCGCAGGCCGCTAGCTGATCGCGCGTTCCTACAGTGGTGGACTGAAATCGAAAAAAATCGTGTCACACAAGGTTTACCAGCATATTCGCACCGTCGTAATTTTGTCCATTCATAGGCTAGATTGCTGTGTTTCAGCGCACTTAGTGAGCTTTCTACTGCTTACAAAATGCATAAGTTGTTGCCCGAAAGATTCAAATGTGACAGAGTTATTGCGCTCAGAACACGCCCGTGCGTCAAATTTAGCACAGCAACGCTCGATGTTCTCCGCGCTCTTAATCGCCCAGATTACAGTTCTTGCTGCTCGCAGTAACACCATTCAATTTCACCTCCAAAAGCTCTATGGAACGCGGTATCAGACTTGGCCCGGCTCAAAATATCGATTTTCGATGACGTCATTGTCCCTCTGCAGCGGCCTTGAGCCGCCTCGCCTTTGATGCGAAATTGTCAAAAGTCGATATTCCCAGAATTGGTCGAGATTAACACCATTCGATAGAGCTCCTCGAGCTGAACAGAGCGGTACCCTGGCTGGGGTTCGTAAGCTCGAACGTGGGCGAGTAAGGGCGGAAGAAGCTTCAACCGCTGCCCTCAGCCGCTCCAAAATGGCCAGATTGTGCTAAAGCAGTTTAGGCATCTGGAGAGCTGCAAGCATTGTCATCAGTAAAACGCCTTCGGTGCTTTACTCGTCTGCGAGTTTGCATGCCGTTGGCTCGCCTCGTGCACCCGCAGCGGTCGACCGAAATCTGAAAAAATCGTGTCACACATGCCCAACCTGCATTTTCGCACCGCCGTAACCTTGCCAATTCGTAAGATAATTTTCTTTGCTTTGGCAGTTTACTAGAGCATATTACTGCCTACGGAATCCACACGTTCCAGTCAGAAAGATTCAAATGTGACAGAGTTATTGCGCTCAGAACACCGCCCGTGCGTCAAATTTAGCACAGCAACGGTCTAT
>OX375870.1:72114602-72422102 GCA_947359475.1 Heligmosomoides polygyrus bakeri
AAAATGGCCAAAATTGAAAACTTGCGCTCCACTGAGAAGGCCGGCCGCGGACGAGTTGTCGGCCGCGGCCGGCCTTCTCAGTGGAGCGCAAGTTTTCAATTTTGGCCATTTTTGATCTTTCATATGAAATGTATACACCAAACGATAGATCTCGATCTCCTGAGCTCAAATGCACTCTTGGTTTTTCAAATGGATGATATTTGGGTGAGTTATAACAAAAAGACGCAAAAACCGCAAAAGTGCGGTTTTTTTCGGCGTCTATTCAAAAGACGCGTCCGGTACTGTAGCATTACTCTTTTAGTATCCTCCAAGTTCAACTTTCGAGAAATCTTGTCATGTTGAATACATGGACATTCCGTAGCTTTTGAGTTGTTGCCCAAGATTGCTAGAGACTTTATTTCGGCTGACAGTTCGGCCTCTTAGCCACCTTCGGAACCTGGAGAAAAGCATCGAGAACAATCAGTGAAGTTGTTTCACTAAACGCCATTTGTTTGCAGGGTAGTCATTCATTAAGCAAACAGAGGCAAGATCCGATACTGCTAGTAGAGCGCAATAACTAGCTTTCCTGGTAGTTGCCGAAAAGGACTACTAGTCACCCGCAGATGGAGTGAAACGCGGCGGAATGATTTCATTCCTGAATAGCTTGAAGCCCGACAGTGCTCGAAGCCCGAGCAGCTGGTGGTGACGTTCATTGCTGGATACATTGCAGGAGTGTTCTGCGCGATTGTCTCTCATCCTGCTGACACGGTCGTCTCGAAGCTGAACCAGGACGCTGGACCCGGAATCGCCGGCATCATCAAGAAGCTCGGCTTTGTTGAACTATGGAAGGGACTGTTCCCCGTATTATCATGATCGGTACACTGCTCAATGGTTCATCTATGACTCTGTGAAGGTGGTGCTAAATCTGCCCCGTCCGCCACCGCCGACCATGCCCGAATCTCTTGGATTAAAACTGGAAGCGGCTGGTAAACTGCATCACCACTAACTCTCTCACGTATCACCCCACGTCATCTTCGTAACGTCGTATATTGTCGTCGTAACGGTCGTGTCTCTTCTAGTGATCATAAATGTTGAAGTCGTGATGGGCTAGAATAATAACTTGTGTGATAGTTATCTCGTTCAATATTTATCGCAGATTTCGAGTGTGTCTCTTCTGTGAGTGTGTGTGTTGGATCGTTTTATGGATGATTTGCTAGGTCGCCGATAAAGAGATATTGTTGTAGGGGATAAATGGTAGCACCCGACTTAGTAAGCTGGATGTTGGAGAAAGTTGCCTAGAGCGGAACCCAAACAGGTAAACCAAGGAAGGTAATCCTAGGTTACGGCAATTCCCCGTCGCGATTGAACTGCGGATTCTTGGCTGCGATCCACAGCACATCGAAGGTCCTGCGGGCTTTTATATCACTTTCTCGAGCCAATTCAAGCTTTACTCGCCCACCTCCCTCTATGAAAACCAGAAACCACAACTGAGATAAAATCAACGATAAAATAAATTCGACAAAACATAGCGATCTTCAAGGCCTAACTGCCTTTATGAACGTGTTATCTGCTTTCAACCATCGTAGGCTGAAGCACTGCCTGATGGAAGCCAGAAAATATACACAACAGCTCGAATGGAGGCTTGATCTGCAAACGCTCCCGTTTTGTCTCTTCAACGGCATCACTCCCTATGCATATACAGCGATGCTTGAAACACCGAACAACATTAGATCCCCTAAATGTTCACATCTGGTGCAATGATAAGAGGTGTTCTAGCGGCCCCTCCGCTCCACCAGACTGACATATGTTACCCACCTCGCTCAGCAGCCAACAATTTTGTACTGAATTTTTCGGAAAAGAAAACAGCCCACTGAAATAGTAGCTACGTGCCAAGTGATTTAGTCCGATTTCAAATACACATATAAATTAGTAAAGCTGATCCCAATAGGCAAATGGGCGAGAGCTGAAAGGAAAATATCTTTTGAATTTACAACAATCTACTGTCAGTGTTCTTGATTTTCATTTAGAATAAGTTTTAAAATAAGGATAAAGGATGGCGTTTATCAATCCCTTTGGAATGCGCCACGCATACTACTTCTACGGGATGTCGCGCAGGCGATTTGAATGCGTATTTGGCCACAATGACTTGCGGTGGGCAACTGATGAACAAGTTAGCGCTTTGTCCTTCCCAGACAAGTCCGGTACCAATTAACCTACACCGCAAGGATGGAGGGCTTGGTTAGCCTGGGTGGGAAATCTGAACCAGGAACCTGGTATCAAGTGCACGCGATAGCCGGCACGTGCTCCGACTGGCTACACGCGCCCATTTAGAATAAACCGTGGGATAATCCCTGTTTCACAGTTCAAAGATTCATACTGTAGTTGTCCAACGACATGCCAAGATTTAACGAATTTCGATCAAGGAATACGTTATTCCCTCAACATATTGATGATCAGTTACATTTTTACCTCCCGGTAAGCTTGGTCGAATGGAACGAAATTCGCATATCATATTGAGTTTTGTAAGCTGCTGAGCACCATCAACTTTGTTTTCAACATAATTCTGCTTTCTGAAAATTATGAGTAACTTTGTTAGCTCTTCTCAATTCACTTCCTACAGAACACTACCCATGTGGACAGCCACCGACAGTTTCGAGGCACGCCCAATAATGAAACAAGTGATTTAAGGATAAAGGGCAAAGGTCGGTGTTGGTCAAACCCTCTAGGGGACGCGCCACGTAATCTAAATATCTCTACGGGATGTCCTGGAGGATTTTTGAACGTCTTTTGTCCACACAATGGTTCGCAATGATCAGCCACCTGAACAAGACAGTATTTTGTCCGCTCCTCCTTCCCATGCAACTTCGTAACGAACTCGTACAACCCCGGATGAGAGGAAGGCATGACTGGCCAGTGCAATCCGAGCCATGAACCTTGAATTGGAATGCACACGACAGCCACGGATGTTCGTAAGGGTCTACAGAGTCTCGCGGCAGCAGTCGGAGAACTCGTCCATATCGCTCCCGCCGCAGTGAGGACCCACGCTGCCACTGTGGTGGAAGCCGCGGCGCGGATGAGTTGTCACGGAGCCGCTGGTCGCAAAGATCCCCGAGGGCTGCCGTAGTTCACGGCGGCTATCATCCGCAGTGCCAGGAGCATAATCAATGCCATGCCATTCACCATGTCGGGTGAATCCCGCAGGGTGTGTGATAAATGGGTGTCGATTATGGTTCATCTATTTGAAACATTTTGAACGAATCTACATGCTGGGAATATAATAGGTTGGTGCATAATTTCTGTCGATAAACGAGCTTGAAACCAACAATACCAATGAAACTAATCACCGTTAGTGTCGACAAATGGAGGCGTATGGAATCCTGCACTCATAACGTAACGGAAAAAACATTAGCACGATATTAGGTAACCTTAATTGCACTGAAACTCTTCGTGGCCTGCCAGCCACAAGTTAGCCGTGTGAGGTTTACGGAAACCCTTGCACAGAAATGCAACAACAAAGCAGAGCGTTCTTTTTAGTATGAGCTATCTGCATCTGCATCGGACAGACCTCGCGGACTCAACAAGCATAGGAGAGAATGCTGTTATCACAAGGGCTACCACATTATCTTTGAGCTGCTTGTCAACCGAGGAATTTTTAGTGGAGGTAGAACGACACAAGTGAGAGCAAGCGCAGAATGGTAACTGCTGAGTTATAAGGAGTGTTTTATTAGATTTCGCGGCTTACATTCAAGAACTCCTAACTTGGATTAGAAAGCGCTTCTTCACAAAACAAAAAGCGTTTTGCTTATTAGATCTCTGATATTCCTAGAGATCGCAACTGCCGGCAAAAGTACGCAGTATTGCGTACAGTAACCTTCGCGGCGCCGCACCACCCGCCGTTGTCGTGGCGGGTCCGCGGCACCCGCAAGACTCTGGTGCTGGCCTAATTACGACTTACGATTTTGCGATTTACGGCTGTTTTGCCGAATTTTTTACGATTTAAGATTTACGACATTTCGGGTCGTAAGCTGTAAATTTTCGTAAATGTGATCTTTTATCATCAACCAAGCGGCATCCAAATTTATGTGAACCGTGATATAAAGATGTGCCCACTCTAATGTCTCCTTTTATAGCTCATTCCCATTTCCTTTTAGAGTTGCTTTTTGATACTCTACTGTTATGGCCGTAGCCTTTTCAAAAATGCCAAACGCATTTTCCCGGCTTTTTCGGCCTTATGAAATAACTTCCTTCCAAGTTAACTAAATAAGAAAACAAGCACATTCTTGAGTTTAGCAGCTCATGGTCCACCAGACAGCGTAAAATATTGTCAAAAAATTTCAAAATTTAACTGAATTTTTTCAAAGGTTAATTTTTCGTTCAAAATCGTGCTCCATTGCGAAGGGCGGCCGCCGACGAGTTGTCGGTCGCAAGTCGTCGAAGACCGTTGCATGCTCAAAATTCCTCAAAACTGAGGTTTTTGAGAAACGGTTGCTACCGTTCGATTCGTCTCCTCAAGTTCTACACAAGCATATATACAGCTTTACCAGACCACTGCATTTTTGCAGTGGGTGACCAAAAATGACTGGAGCGGGTTCTTTGCGATTGGAGAATCTTATTTTTCAGGACTTGCATGTTCTCGGAGTATATCAAGCATGGCGTCAAGTGTTTTGTCAGGCCAGGAATCCTCCGAGAGTGCGCCGTGAACAAAGCATATGAGTAACTTCGGTTGTGTAGTTGTGAAGCTCGATTTAGTCAATGCTTTATTGAAGACGTTTCGGGCTTTAAGCCCTTCTTCAGGTCTAAAAACAACAGTGTTGCAGATTATATACAACATCATACAGACATACAACTCATCACAGACCTGGGAACTGTGGGATAGAAGGATGGGGCCAAGGGGTTCTGTTGCGGGTTTGACCGTCAATGAAGAGCAGTGTTCTTTCTGGTGCTTATATACATTGGCGGATAGTGACCGCTCTCTCACATCTCCATGTCGCCATTATTGTCAACCGGTCACTCCGCGTGCCCTTATAGGGTGATAAGCTCATTGCGCACTTCATTTCCTCCCTCCTATTGATTGGTGGTTTCCAGTGTTTTATCTCAAGCACTTCCTTGATCTTCCTCTCCACCGTCTGTGAGATTCCTGTGAAGAATCGAGACTCGCAGTTGCGGAATCGGATCACGTGTCTGCCTTGAGGTGCGGTGCTTAGAGAATGGATTGTCTGGGTAGCTTTGAGGGCTACGCAGAGCTCTTAAATGCTCATCCATTCTCTTTCCAAGTGCCCTTCCTGTTTCGCCGATGTAAAATTCATCGGCGAAACAGGAAGGGCACTTGGAAAGAGAATGGATGAGCATTTAAGAGCTCTGCGTAGCCCTCAAAGCTACCCAGACAATCCATTCTCTAAGCACCGCACCTCAAGGCAGACACGTGATCCGATTCCGCAACTGCGAGTCTCGATTCTTCACAGAATCTCACAGACGGTGGAGAGGAAGATCAAGGAAGTGCTTGAGATAAAACACTGGAAACCACCAATCAATAGGAGGGAGGAAATGAAGTGCGCAATGAGCTTATCACCCTATAAGGGCACGCGGAGTGACCGGCTGACAATAATGGCGACATGGAGATGTGAGAGAGCGGTCACTATTCGTCAATGTATATAAGCACCACAAAGAACACTGCTCTTCATTGACGGCCAAACCGCGCAACAGAACTCTTTGCCCCCCATCCTCCTATCCCACAGTTCCCAGGTCTGTGATGAGTTGTATGTCTGTATGATCTTGTATATAATCTGCAACACTGTTGTTTTTAGACCTGAAGAAGGGCTTGAAGCCCGAAACGTCGTCAATAAAGCATTGACTAAATCGAGCTTCACAACTACACAACCGAAGTTACAACAATGAAATTTAGGGAACCAAACGATTTTACGAAAGCATATGAGATCGAGCCTATCAATCGAGTGGGCGTGATAGCTTGTAGAGTGGGCGTTTGGGGAGTTTTATCAGAAATCCCCAGCCGTTCTACTCAGCAATTG
Organism: Heligmosomoides polygyrus bakeri; assembly: GCA_947359475.1. NCBI lineage: Eukaryota > Metazoa > Nematoda > Chromadorea > Rhabditida > Heligmosomidae > Heligmosomoides > Heligmosomoides polygyrus. Next base: position 72,120,608 of record OX375870.1, read on the forward strand.
CTCTAAAACTGTCCCTCTAGCTTTTGGAGTGCGTCGTGAACAATGTATATAGGATCGAACCTATCAATCGAGTGGGCGCGACAGCTCGCAAATTGCACCCGTGGCCGTGTTCTGAGCGGTATAACTCTGGCATGTGTGAACCTTTCCGGTCGCACCTTAGGGGTTTTGTAGGCAGTAAAATGTTCTAGTAGTGCATTGAAACACAGCAACGCAGTTTTTGATTCGACTGTTATATATTAAGTTATAGACAAGTTCCGCCGATTTCGGTTTTGTTCGGTTTTTCGCTTTTGGTTTTTTGGTTTTGTGGGTTTTTTTAAAATTTATTTTCTTCTGGATGAGGGTGGTCGGGTCAGGATCACCGTTTTTGCTCAAACTTCGTATAGGAGCCTTAAAATGCGTGTGCGAGTAGAACACTGAAGGCACGGTCCGACCACCCTCACTTATGCAGAAAAAAAATCCAAAAGCTACCGAAATCAGAGGAATTTTCGAAAACGGCTTTTTCGTCCAAAATTACCTAGCAGTTATTTGGGGCGCTGATTACGCCGGATTCGTAATCAGCGCCCCAAATAACTGCTAGGTAATTTTGGACGAAAAAATTTTTACCAATTTCGAAAATATCAATTTTCGATGACGTCATCGTCCGCGCAGGCTCAGCCTAGGGCGCCCTCGTCCTCGATGGGAAATTGTCAAAAAATCGGTTTTTCTGAAATTGGTCGGCAGTGACACCACTCGATAGAGCTTTCCAAGCTGAACAGAATGGTGTCATCGCGAGTGTTGGAAATTGAAGTATGGGCGAGTAAGAGCGCAGGAAACTTCAACCGCTATGTCCGCCGCCCTAAAATGGCAGCTTGGGCCAATGCAGTTTGATAAGCTAGGGAGTTGTAAGCACGTCACCTTAAACCACCTTAAGTGTTCTGTTGGCCTGCTCATATGTAGACCGTTAGCTCTCCTCATCTTCCCGCAGGGGTCAACTGAAATTGGAAAAAATCGAGTCGCACAAGACTAACCTGCACTTTTACACCGTTATAATTTTGTCAAGTCATAAGCTGCGTTGCTGTGTTTCAGCGCGCTACTAGAACGTTTCACTGCCTACAAAACCCCCAAGCTGCGACCGGAAAGGTTTGCACATGACAGAGTATAGCCGCTCAGAACACGCCCGCACATGCAATTAAGCACAATAACGGTCGATGTTCTCCTACTCGCCCAGATTACAGTTTTCCTTACTTTCAATAACATCATTCAATTCAGCTATAAAAGCTCTATCGAATGGTACCAAACATAGCCCAATTTGAAGATATCGATTTTCAATGACATCAACGTCCGTCTGCCGCAGCCTTGAGCGCGGCCCCGATGCGAATCTGTCAAAAACTCGATATTTCTAAAAATTGGTACCGTTCGATAGCGCTTTTCATGCTGAACAAAACGGTACCATTGTGAGTGCCGAACGCTCAAATCTGGGCGAGTAAGAGCGCAAGAAACTCTAACCGCGCTCATCCGCCGCTTTAAACTGGCAGCTGAGGCTAAGGCAGTTTAGGTAGCTGAACAGCTCTGAGCACGTCATCGTAAAGTACCTTAAGCACTCTGTTCGCATACGCATTTTAAGGCCGTTACCTCGCTGCGTCCTCCCGCAGTGGTCCACCGAAATCGGATAAAATGCGTCACACAAGGCTGACCTGCATTTTCGCACCCCTGTAACATTGCATGTTCCTAAGCTACACCCTTCTACTTTAATGCACTATTAGACCGTTTTACTGCATATAAGACCCACGAGTTGCAGCCGAAACGGTTCGAAATTGACAGAGTTATTGCGCTCCGAACACGCCCGCGCGTGCAATTTGCGAGCAGTCGCCGTACTCGATTGATAGGTGCGATCCTATATACATTGTTCACGGCGCACTTCTAATTCTCGCCGGAACAGAGTACAGCAATTCCTTAGTAGGCCGGTTGCAAATTTGTGATAAAACTCCCAAACGCTCAGTCTACAAGCTGTTCCCCCCCCGTCTCTCGATTGATAGGTTCGATTCTATATGCATTGTTCCCGGCGCACTCCAAAGGCTAGCTGGACAGCTCTAGAGTAATTCCTGATTAGGGCGGCTGAGAGTTTCTCATAAAACTCCCAAACGCCCACTCTACAAGCATCGCGCCCACTCGATTGATAGGCTCGATCTCATATACTTTGTTCACAGCGCACTCTGGAGGATTCCTGGCCTGACAGAACACTTTACGCCATGCTTGATATACTCCGAGAACATGCAAGCCCTGAGAAATAAGCCTCCCCCAAATAGCCCGCTCAAGTCATTCTTGGTCACCCACTGCAAAAATGCAGTGGTCTGGTAAAGCTGTATATATGTTTGTGTAGAACTTGAGGAGACGAATCGAACGGTAGCAACCGTTTCTCAAAAAAACCTCAAACTGGAGGAATTGTGAGCATGCAACGGTTTTCGACGACTTGCGACCGACAACTCGTCCACGACCGCCCTTCGCAATGGAGCGCAGGTTTTCAATTTCGAACATTTTCACGACTCCATATGAACAATGTATACCAAACGATAGAGCTCGAGTTCCTGAGCTCAAATATATCCTTGGTTTTTGAACTTAACGAATTCTAGGCGAGTTGTATCGAGAAGACGCAAAAGCTGGGAAAACGCGGCTTTTTCGGGATTTGATCAAAAGATGCGGCCATAACTGTAATGTGTTACTGTGGCGGAAGACACCGTCCTGCGTACACGCTTCTAGAATCCGACATATCTCTTCACTTATCCAAAATTTTAGATCAAAGCAGACACTTTCTAAATCAAAATTGTCATATCTATGGAATCAAACTGAAGATGCCTCAAGAAGCATGCCTCAATGAATACGTTGCTCTTCCCATTTTAAAGCGTCTACAAATGTTGTCCAAGAAATATGGTCATACTGCCTCGGCGATGAAAAGTTCCTTGTCCGCCTACTATGGGAACATTCGTGGGCTTATTTCAAAATGGAGAAAGCTGAGATCTTTCGGTGCATCACATGATGGGATTGCGCCATACGTTCACTCACTACCTATGGTGTAATCCCGTCGATTGAGTCAGTACGTCTGTTGGATTATCACATGCACAGATGCTGTTTTCGTCGCAAAGCTTGTTAGCGGCGAAATGATTTTTTTATTTATTTTAGTCTTGAGGATTTAGCTGAAACAACAACGAAAAAGTTTTGCCTTTTTCGTTGTTGTTTCAGCTAAATCCTATATTTATGCGCCAGCTAAAAAACTGGAAGTTAAGAATTTAATAAGTATTCAAACCACACAGGCTTTTTGTTGGAATACCATGCACACGATAAGTTTGACTTGAAAGACTCGAAAGATATCCTGCCAACAAGATGACGTGAAAAAGGGAAATAATTTGGTAAGAAACCTGTTCGGCTTGAACTGAAAATAACACGACAAATAAATAAATATTGAATCACATCTGACCAGTATTAGTAGAAAAACCTCTGAAAATTTAGTTGTACTGCACTACAGGCCAGGTGACTGTTACGCTTTACGGTTTACGATTTACGGAAATTCAGATTTCATTTACCCACACCCCTGACGCCTCCTCAGACTGCGCTACCATTCCCAGAAACGGTTTCATTTTCGAAAAATGTCACTATCAAAGAACTGTTTGCGCTGATTACCGCCTGCCATATTTTCGAAATAGACTACAGAAGGGCTGATTATAGGCTCAATAACAGTGCATTCATACTTCTCCCCCACAGGCAACTGTTGTTGTTGTTTTTTTTTTTAAGTTGTCAACTGTGCCACATCTCGAAGTTTTTACTTTGCTATGCGTCTGTCGAGATGACAACGAGGTTGCCCAATTGAAACGAGACCCGAAAACTGCGAGTATCTTCATACTTATTCCTTTCGCCAGCACCACAGTGTAGCTAGATTTTCGCAGTCCTCCTAAGTATTCAGACTGTTTCGGGTTGGTAGTCTTTCATCGCTAGATATCCCTTTATTTAGGCTAATACGAGGATCAATGCTTTTACTCCTATGCATATCTAACTCTTTCCTTCCTGCTTCTCACGATTGTAGAGGTCATTTCTTCGGCATGTCTTCCAAATAGCGAACTATTTCCAAACGACGTTCTATCGCTGAAATTCTTGATTTATTGCTGTACGGAGAGAGAGCTAAAATTCTTATTTCTGTGTGCTTCTAGCCCAATTCTATCCCTACTTCACGACTTCATAGTGAAGACTCTTCTTTGAGCACTTCTGCCTGACACCACCAGAGCGTTTTCAAGTGTTTTGACCCAAAACCTTGCAAAGAACCCTTGCAATAGATTGTGATCGAAAAGTCGTAATAAATCATGGCATATGGGTAACATAAACATTTTTCCGTCATAAGGAAAACTGCTTCCTTCTCCGGTAGCTGAATTGTCTCGTCTTTTTGGAGACGCTGACAATTATTAAACCATAATTAGCGACTTTCTTCTCCGTTTGAGATAAATTGGTTTTCAAGATTAAATAAATTTTTGGACACTCACTGCACTGCACTGCATCGATAGATAAAACCAGTTATGATGCAACAATTCTTTAAAAATTTGACAGCTGCTTACACGTGCTACACGAAATTAATCGGAGCCAATATTTCTGCCAAATATCTGAATTGGTTGCGATTTGGTCAAGCTGAGGGCAAGACATTCTATAAACACAGGTGTTCACGAACTTATTGACGGCATTACTTGTACATTTAGAAAATGCTCCCAAAAACCAGACGTACCCTTCATGTGTCCTCGATTGTCAGCTGAACCAGGGTTGGACGACGCCTGCTGTTGCATCTGTTGCTGCTGTTGTTCCTGTTGCTGTTGTTGATGCTCCTTCCAGAGACTCTGCAGCATCTTCGACTCGCCCAGGTGCATAGGCGACACGGCGTTGATTCTTCGTCCGTCCAGTTCCACGGATCGGCCTCGACTGTTCCTCTCCGTTGATTCCATACCTGATGAAGGAATTTAAGAAGCGATTTGCAGGTGTGGGCCAAATCAGAGCGATGGAAATGAATATTCAAACAGTAACGTGTGTTTAGCAGTCAGCACAGCTAATTTGGCGAGCAAAATTCAACACCCTTGGGTAAAATGTCAGGGTTACAAAGGAAGCTGAATAAAAGCATTGTGACAAAACAAGAGAAAGCAGCAGTACTCAAAATTGATACACTAAATATCCAATTATGAATCAGTTCACCCGGATTAATGTCTCAAAGGGTTTATTATACACATTATCAATTTAAGACGCAACATCCACACCTTATGATACCAATCAGCGCCGGTGGTGTAAGGCTTAGCATCCTCTTCAGAAAAGTTCGAGTCCGGCCTGGCGCTGGAGTTCTGATCGCAACAAAACCTCCTTATGACAGATTACAACCTCACTAACGACTACTTGAGACTTAAAGAAATTGGACTAGATATGTAGCTTTTTAAATAGCCTAAAATTCCTACACCATCGGCTTGTTTTTACGTTCGCTATGAAGTGTTCTGACATAAAGAATTTTTCGGGCGAAAAGAGTGTGCCGCGCAGTCGTCCAGAACATGCGATGTTCGTTTGATGGACAGAACCAATGATGTTTACCCAAACGTAGAATGGAGAATGGTGGCGTGTTTCTTCACTTGTGATTGATTTTGTTATTTCTGTATTTATAAAAGATACAAAAGATAAAGGATGGAGTTATTCTATCCTTTTCTTATGCGCCACGCATTCTACATACTTCTATGAGCTATCGTGAAGGTAATTTCAACGCATATTTGGACAATACAGTGCGCAGAGGTGGCCAGGACAACCCAGTGTTTTATCATTCCCAGACAGATCTTGTGCCAATCCACGGATAAACGCGACGGCGGCAGAAACTGCGAAACCACAAGCTGATTGGAGGCGTTTGCGAGAGGGGGCGCCTCTACTGACTGTGCTACGTGTGCCCTTTAAGGCTTATAAAAGCATATTAACAGCATCGAAACTATCACTTCAATAGGCAATGCGATGCTTAGGACGACAGCGTGACGCAACTTCCCGTATTCAACATCAGCAATTTAAGTATTTGCTTCCCAGCTCCTTAAGAGCCTAAAAATATTCCTTATGGTCTAGCGATAAGAATTTTGTGGTCTATTCAAACAGTGAAGTAAAGGTGAATTTTTAATATAACTTTCTAAGCCTACCCTAGCTGGGAGGATAGAGAATAGAAATGCGCCACGTATTCTACTTCCGCGGGAGGTAGTTTGAATGCGTTTTCGCCTATACAATGACTTACGATGAACAGCAGATGGACAACACACTGTTCATCCTTCCCAGATGGGTCTGTTACCAATTCGCGACCTTGAGGGATGGAAGGCTTGGTTGGCCTGAGAGAAAAACCCGAACCAGGAACCTGAATTCGGGTGCATGCGGCAGCTGGCGTCTCCTGCGACTGCGCTACTACGCGTCTCATAGGAAGGAAGGCAGATATTAGGTTGTCTGTAAATAATGCAGGTTTTCGACCTCCAACTTTAGAGCGGGTCTTCTTTAACAAAACTTCGCATTGGAATAGTGCATACACTGTCACAAAGCTGGTTTTGTGTCCTTTGTCAATGTGCTATTCGATTTCAATATATAGATTACTTCACGGCAGATTTTGTAGGCTATAAACCAGGGATGTGCGGAATTTCGGTTCCGTGTTTCGAATTCCGGTTTCCGGTCATTTTGGGCTCTTCCGTTCCGTTCCGTGTTCCGCATGTTTTTGCGCCGGAAGGCGGAAACGGAAATGGGCACTGTTCCATACTAGTTTTCTATTGCACACAGCAGTCAAATAAAAAAGGCCCCTTCAACACAGCGTATCAGTTAAAAAGATTTCTCCTTCACATAATTGTGAAAGAAATACTGTTAGACAACTCTAGTGTTAATAATCTTGAAATTGGTTAGATTACCAAAAAAGCACTCAAAAATGACAACGGCTGGGTGAAGGGCAAAATCAATGTGCCACAAAGGCTATGTATGCATTGTATGCTAAAAAAATGCACTCAACATTTGAATGATCATAAAATTCTTGATTCATTAGTTACAAATAGCTTAGTAAGCATATAGAAAAAAAAACTAAAAAATTAGTAAGTATCATGAAAGAGAGAGTTCTGTGAAGGTTATGGCATGCGGTTTGTGCTCCAAGATTACATCAGTAATTCTGAACAAAGGTGCAAATTTCAATTTTTAATTTCGTTAGGTGTGTTATTCATCCATATGGAGTTATTCGATTCATTTTCTAATGAAGCATCACGAATATCTACCATGAGCTGTTATTTTGACTGACTATGGTGGCTTATTGAATTCTGACACAAAACTATTGCTTCGAGAACCATCTAGGAACTGCCCAGCTGTGTCACCTTGGGCGTAGTATTTCTAGGCTGGCACAGATTAAATATTTCTGTAGAATTGTGGATTTACCAGGACTAATTAGTCATCCACTTATCATCTTATTGTTACATTCCAGAATCAATTCCGAGTACTAGTTTTGGTGATTACAATGTAACTGCTAATTTTGAGTATGCAGATATCTGTGCAGTCACCACGTCATCCATGATGCCACCGGTTTCTAAAAGTGTTGAGAGGGATTTCTTTCGTGGTCGGAAAATGATCTAAGTGACTACTCCAGTTTTAGGCTTCACCCGAGTCAGTTTTTTAAATGCGAGTCTGTATGAAACCTCAAGTGATTAAGTCGGTTAAGTCTACCGTTCAAAAAATTCAGTGAAAAACGCCGCAGAAACTAGGTCTGGAAAGACTGCATGCTGAAATAGGAAGAAATAGTGAAATAAGCCCTAAATTTGTTTTCGATTATGCTCAGCCATATCTAAAAGGTTATCCTAACATTAATATGAATTCATGCTTCGTTGTGTTATGATAAGATGAGGATGAGCATTAATCTGTGGAAGATTCTACTCCACGCAAAGTTCTGAGCAAGAAAATGTGCAATAGAAGCCGCTTCTGACGCCGTTTCAGATGCAACTTTTGAAGAAAAAATGGCGAACATGTGTCATTTCCGTTTCCGCGTTTCGTATCCCGGTTTCCGGCTATTTTTGAGCGTTTCCGTTCCAGCTTTCGTCTTCCGCTTTTTCCAGAAAAATTTCCGCACATCCCTGCTATAAACGGACGTGTCAAAGCAGCAATTTCGGCAGATTTACTTCTCGGAGTTCAAGCTCGGTCGTACTGAGGCGAAAACAATTCGGAACATCAACTAGGCATGGGGCCAAGGAATTGTTAACGAATCCACGGTGACGCGCTGGTTCCAAAAATTTCGTCGAGGTGAATTTGATGTTGAGGATGGGGCACGTCGCGGACGTCGCTCTGGCATTGACGACAACGAGTTGAAGACCTTGGTGGGAGCAATACACGTGTGACCGTTCGAGAACTTGCGAAAGAACTCTGCGTAAGCAAATCAGGTGTTTGGGAACATCACCGGAAATTTGGAAGGACGAAGGAACTTAGGTAAGTGGATAACACACGGGCTCAACGACCATTAAAAAAATCGCCGGTTCTAAGTGTCGTCAGCGCTGCTTCTTCGCAGCAAGAACGATCCATTTCTCGGCCGTATCGTAACTTGTAACGAGAAATGGATCCTCTGTGATAACCGGCGACGATCGGCTCAGTGGTTGGACCGCGATGAAAAAAATGCTCCAAAAGAAGATCATGACAACTGCTTGGTGGTCTGCTTCTGGATTAATTCACCACAGTTTCTTGAATTTGGTCGAAACAATGACGGCAGAGAAGTATGTCCAACAGGTCGACGGAATGCACGAAAAATTCTGACTTATGCACCTGGCAGTGGTCAACAGAAAAGGACTGGTCCTGCTCCACGACAACGCACGACCACATGTTGCGCCTCCGACGCTGCAGAAGTTGAACGAGTTCGGCTACGAAACTCTACCACAACCTCCATATTGGCCGGAATTTTCGCCAACCGGCTAACTTTCCTTCAAGAATCTGGATAAGTTCTTGAGCGAGAAATGCTTCAATAACCGAGCTCTGGTGGAAACTGCCTTCGACAAATTCATCCGCTCTAGAACTCCGGACTTCTAGGCGACAGGAGCAAATAAGCTAGCCTTTCATTTCCAAAGACGTGTAGACTCGAACGGTTCCTACTTCGGTTTATAAAGTTGTGTATGAGCTGAGATAAGTCGTTTTAAAGTTTGAGGTCCAAAACCTGCATTAATTTCCGGACAACCTAATAGTATTCCAATTTGCGTCTCCGTAACCCTTGAGTTCTTACGACAGGAGGACTTTCTTTTATGTTAAGCGGGTCTGGTTATGTAGCATGGGATAATCTACGGGATTGACACTTCACGACTGTCCCCTACCCACTAGAATACAATTGGTATCGAACACTATCGTCGATGAGCGAGAAACCCTCGATCTGACTACTGGAGAACATTCTCAAACACTAGCGCTGTTTACTTGGTTAGGAGATCCCCACAAATGTGTTTCAGAGCAGTCGAAACCTTTTGAAGAAAAAAAGAAATCATACAAACTCTGATTAAATTTTTAACAGGAAAGCATAAATTGTTACTATACAAGACCTTAAATCCCAAATTTTCTTCAAAAAAGATGACTTTGACATCGTTGGACATTTCCATTTGAACTTGAAACATCTCTAATCTCAATTGCAAAATGTATATTTTACTTGAAAAGAGTGCGGCTTCAAATTAAAAAGCATTCAGCATAAATTCAGTGTATCCAGTTTAAAATTTAAAAAAGCGTACAGTTTAGAGCGAAAATGGTACAAAGGGTGCCACAGGCGATGCCACGAAGTCAGAGGAATCGCTGGGAGGGAAGAAACACTGATCGTGAATAAGTTAACTACCGCAGATCTTCATGTACGCGAAATATGCATTCAGAAATAGAATGTCGATGTGTTTAATCCTGTAGCCTTAGTATTCAACCTAGAAACCATCATGATTACGAATCGACAGCGAACAAATTAATAAAAATTATTATTTCTTTCAAACTGCTTCTCAGGGACGCGCACTGCATATACGAGTTAATAGGAAAAACAAAAATAGGCCGTGCGGCTAAAAAACGAACCAGACAGCAATAGACAGATTGACGCGGCAACGTTACGAATTCAAGCAGGTATTTCAAAAACCATCCATCTGGAAATGAAAAGAAGCTAACAAAAACTTAATGCCAAAAAATATAGCGACGGCTACGGAGTGAATATGAGAACAACCGAACACATCGTTGGTGACAAAAACCTATCACCTAAAGTGGCTCATGAACATCAAGAAAACGTAATGTGTTCCCCTTGCAGTTTAATGTCCAGATTCTTATTGACTCATATAGACAACTAGATTGTAGGGCGCAAATTCTCTGCAGTTTCCGTTTCGAGTTTCACAAGCATTTGGAAGTGAAAGGCAGCTGCTATATTGGATACAAATTTTCGATAAAGTGTGCAGTGAAGATTTGCCAGCGAAATAATGACCGGCGAAAGATCCAATTCTTTTGAACACCTGCCCTTCACAATTTGCCCCATCTGACAGTAAAAAAATGCAGGGAGCAGCTGACCAATAACAGGCGCCCCCACCAACTATGATCATCGACTCATCTGTAATTTGCGGTTGCCCTAGGGCAACTGTTGTCAATGGTGAACTAAAAAGCGCTGACCTTCTGCTACTCTGAACCGCCTACATTATAGATTGGAAGAATTGATGCACCTTTATAATACAGATTTAAGGGGAAGAGATGGAAAGCTGACGGCAAGTGTCACGCAGATAGGAGCAATACACATGAAGGGGTTGGATCGACTGACTTACCATGTCTAACCATTCCAAACTACTTCCGTCTACTGTTCTTCTATTTGATGCTCTGTGCAGTTGATTTCCTAACTGGCCTTCGCGTTAACCGTAAAATGTCATTTCGATGATTTTCTACCCATACTAAACGCATGAATTTCAACAGAAGACAGGTGAATTTCGACAAAAAATACGTAAATATTCACCAAAGCAGCTTTTTATCATTCCTAATATGTACAGCACGACCAAAATTTCTACTTCTTCTGAACTCAACGTGAATAGAGTTCAAAATGATTTCCGAGAAAATGTGTAATAGTTATTGAGCAAAGCAGATTGAAACGCGTAGAATTCGTCGTCGTCCAAAATTCGAAGGCTGGGCTCCGATTTCAATCAAAGATGGCGGCGGAAATGGCGATCGAACACAACGGACACGTCATTGGCTCTAACGAAAACTTCAGGCATTCATTCAGCATTCCATTAGGAATGGTAAGAAACAGTTTTCTTCGACGGCAGCTACATTAACCAGAGCTTGACTCAGTAATTTGATCTAAAAAAGAAGTCAGTGATTATTTAGTCAGTTGCAATTTCAACAAAACATGAGCCGCTGGTCAAAGCAACAGAGGTTGATTTTCCAAGACGAAAAAGCGCTTCTATACACGAGTAGATCAGAGGTGATACGCAATAAATCAATAATGCGCCACTATATTACAACCAGCGGAGTGGAGCCACAGTTATCTTGCTTTTCTCCTCAAGCCGAGGATGAAGACCATGTTCATATCCCCTATATATGTAATAGACTAGAGCAGATGTTAGTCCGCGATCCTCGTTTTCAACTTTTCTAGCCTCTCCAACAACCTTTTCTGAACGAAACTATCGATTATAAGGAAAGTAACGGCAGATTCGTCGCAGCGCAGCAACGAAGCAATGCTCAAGAAGTTGGCGATTATTCACCTGTTGGAAGAACGCTTCTCCAACAACCTTTACCAGTGTAACATGTTGTGAAGTGACCTCGGACACCAATCAGAAATACTCAGCGACAGCGTTCATTTCAGACGACGTGACCTGGCTGTGTGCATGTGCCTGTCTTTCTGACCCTACGTGCTCGATAGCGAAGTGAGAGATGTACACGGAGGAAAAATACCGAACGAGACTGAACGAAGCGGAATGAATGTCCGAGTGCAGTGAAACGGCACCGCACGTGAACGAGCGCCGCTCTCGTTGGGGAATCAGGATTCGCGTCGAGCACGACGCATCTGAATCACACGTCGTCCATCAGGGCAACGAGCAGCGACGTCGTCGAGTGCCGAAGCGAGTAAAGCGCTCCAAGTCAGTAAGACGCACACCCACGTTGCGCAGTAAGGCACCGCGGGTAGACAGCCGATTATCGATCGACTGGCCGCTCTGGCCCGTCGTCAATTTACCTGCCGCAGTCGTGTGCCTAATGCTCAGCTGGAACGGGTGGTCGCTGCCGGCTGGCACACAGCTACCGGCATTCCTCACAGGACCAGCTCTACACCATCATCGTAGTCGTATGCCGGAAGGCCATTTCAGCTGACATTTAACAACAAAAAAATTCTGGAAGGACTTCTCAACGCATTTTAAAGCCTGCCGTTCGCCGTTATGGATTGTCTGAATCTGCTCCCCTATGTGCCAATACTGCATGTTGCTGCACCGCTATGTCTTGCAGTTTTCAGCGCCATGCGCACGTGGCGTAGCGACATGACGTGCGTGTACACAGGACGCGTCGACTTTCTTGCTCGACATCTCGTCCAAAGCTGCACCTACTGAGCGGTGTTAGAGTCCACTAGAGACATCTAGCGTGCTGCGTGATACGTGTGAACCACAAATCGTTGTGGGAAATGTAGGAATCAGGCGCAGGGCTAAGTGTTATGGTAGTTGAGCATGGAATACCAAAATCTGAGTCTGTTCTTTTACCAGCCTAATCGTTTGTTCAAAAACAATGTCAATTTTGAATAACGTCACTTCTTGTTCAACCACCAACATACAATAGCAAGGATATTTTTAAGATTTTGGGAATCCATGCTAGACGCCTTGGCCTTGCTCTACCGGGAATCTGCTCATAGTTCAGGAAGAAAATTTTCCTCTATTTTTAAAAATCTTTCATCAACGAACAAAGAGCGGTTTCACGACTGTGCTCTCTCTACGAGCTTACAATATGCATTGCATACAATGCAAATAAATAGATAAATAAATTTCAGCTTTGGAACTTATTAAATATTTCAAGGGACACGTTACCTTCAGCAAGCGTGGTGTGCAGTATATGTAGCCACCAGGTGTTACCTAGAAATGAACAGTTTTAAGGAAAAGGCGGATCGTAAATGAGTAGCAGCCGTCTACGGTAACCATGAAGAGGAGACAACAGGGAAGATGCAACGATGGATTACTATGGAGATGCCACAAAGTTTGTGCTTTCAAAAGCTTTCAGGAAGTACCAAAAATTCTCCTGTTTTGGATAATGATAAGATATTTACCACTTTAATTACAGCAAAATTTAATGGCTTACGTTGAAGGGCAGACGGTGAAAACTTTGCTGTTGGCCTATTGTTTGGACCGCTTCATGTAGTTGCCCAAAGTACTGCGATGTTTACTTGATTGGTAGAATAAACGCAACAATTTTCATTACTCAAAAATTCACGTATGAAGCATCGAAGCCGATTTAAAACTCTGAGTAGTCTAAAAATTGGGTAGTCACGTCATGATTATCTACTGTTCTTCAAGTGTTAGTGCTTTCTCGGCCAACGTGCTTCTCCTTCAATCGAAATTCTTGTTATTACACAATTTCTAGGTTAAAACCAAAGCGCCATTTCTGGACCAAATTTTATAGGTTATCTGATTCGCCCAAAATAGTTGTACAAATTGAATGCTAAGGGAATTGAGTTGAATGTAACACAAAGCAAACCTTATAGTGACCTCTTCCATGCGCATTAAAGCCCTGGTAATATTACTGTTGCTAAGGTGAAAAGAACTTTATCATCATTCAAACGTAAAGAACATCATTCAAACGTAGAGAACGTAAAGGCTCCACGTATTTCGGAGTGACCTGCTCATATACATATTCTGTCATATCTATCCTAAGGCTTTATTGTTTACTATATATGTATATTATATAAAGGTTTTGGATTTGTTCAGGCTGTGTTTCTTTCCGGCACGTCGTCTACTTCAGGTAGAAAAATGCTGTTGCTCAAAATGCAGATTGCAGCCTCCTCTGCTGAAAGTGCAAAGACAGCAGAGCTGCAGTCTCCGCTGCTGAAAGTGCAAAATTGCTGATTGCCTGATTGCCGGCTGTATAAAAGCAGCAGCGAGGTATGTGGCAATTCTTCGCGGACTACTTTCTCAAGTTGTGTTTCTTGCTGGCGCGTCGTCTTTTTCGAGTAGAAACTTTCAGTAGATAGTAGAGTTTTCAATTTCATCACCGTTCATCGGTTGATTACAAATGCAATCCCACTGCTTACATATTGGGTTGTTAGATAGTTAACGTCGTTTTTTCATATTTTTCGAAGTTAATTTGTTTATATCAACAACAAGCATTACTCAATGACATATTGACCATTTTGTTGGATGATCGTTTGCCGCCTTTCGGTTCGGGGGAAGATGAAAAATTCCTTTTGTTAAAAATGAGTTGCACCAGTTCTTCGCTTCAGAAGCGAAGAAGAACGGCTGAGTTCGATACGCCAGGCTTCTCTGCCATCTCTAGAGTTGTCATACGCCGGTTAGTTTCTATTAACACCTTTATTTCGTCGTCATTTCTAGTGATTGTGCGATCAGCATGTGGTGCGTCTCGCACATTAAAATTTCCAGATCGAAAGCGAGAAAACCAGCGCTGGCACGATGTTCAGTAAGGCAGTCCTCACCATAGAGAGAGCAGCAAGTGGCAATGTGTCCTTCACTTCTTGAATAACTACTGCTTGCGTTCATTCCTCTCTCGCTTGCTAGCGAATGTCATGATCTCTACGCTACGTTTAACAACTTCAGCGAAATCACAGTATTTCGAGCTCACCTTAAATGAAGCTTGTTCCGGCAACTCGCGCATAAATTTGAACGAGTATGGTCTACTTGTGCTCAATACGAAATCTCGTCGAGTGAGTTTTTTTCTTCGACTCCAAATTGCTTTTAGCGTACTTCACTTTTTAGGTGAGTAAGCCAGACCACTTCAACACCATCACATTTGTGGACTTTAACAACCACAAATGGCCTCGCAATGAAGGAAAATTGGACAAATCCTTCGTTGTTGATAGTTCAGCTGAGGAGACCACATCTTTCAACTGGAATTTCTACAGCAGAGCTGATAAGACTGCTAAGTGTTCGCGTTTCGTGAACTGGCCGCAGTGCCTTGTTCGTCCATTGGATCCAAATCAGCCGAGCATAATCGATCCATTCTTCTCTTCTCCAGCAACACCTCTGCAGGATGCCAAATCACCACAGACCGTCTTTGCGTTGGTTCATCTCCCTATGACGCTAAGAAGTTTACGAACTACTTCAGTCTTATAATGACTATTGCCTCCAGAAATGTACATTATCGGCGAGATCAATTGGATGTTTCAATAGATAACCAGAGGTGGATTTCTAAGAAGATCAAGCACATTGTTACGTTCTCACCAACAAACGATCGAAGTCAAATGTTGCCGATGGACCGGCTCACCGAACTTTTTGGATGTCGAGCAGCAATCGTTGCTCAATACCTTCCTCCGGACGCAATCACCGATGTCGTTTCTTTGTCTTTCTGCGAATGCCGTTGGGCCCTTCCTATTCGATCTCCAGGATGTGACAATCACTGTGAGGGAGAAAAGTTCAAGAGCCTATTACCAGAGATTTCGATACTTTCTCTTCACCCATCTAGACCTTGTGTTGCCGACGTGAGAGCGGAATCGCATGAATTCCATGTACCTGATTCATCTGATGACGGAATCCAAATGGATACAACTGATTTTCGTTGGGAAGATCGGCATATCTCCTCAACAACATCTCCTGAGCAACAACATGTATGTGCACGCCATTGGGACACTATGCTGTCCTGGAGGCGTATCTTAGACTCGAAAATCGGCGATTTAGCCCAATGCGTAAATGAGATATCATCAGGACTAAAAGAACAGAACATTCCATATGAAGAAAGACTAGAACTTGGAACTGAAGAAAAGAGGAAAGAATTCGGCCTACACAAAAACTCCGACGAAAGGGAGCGCTTGAAGAAAGATCTTGCTCTTCTAGAAATTGACGGTCACAAGCTAACCTATAAGCAGAAAGGAATGCTTATGAATATGGCCTGGGTGAGCTACTATAGAGACTTCGCGTCCGAACGCTGACTTTATTCGGTGTAAACTATGCAACAGAGAAGGCGACTCTTCCTACAATCCTTCCGCTGACCATGATGCATACGAAGCAATGGATGTAGAAGCAGAAAGAAATGAGAGGAAGAGGAAGCAACCTGGAGAGGGCTCACATGAGCTGGATATCAATTTACTAGGAGCCAGCCATGTTTTGTGTCTCAAACGATATCGAGGCCTATTAACCCCGACAAAGGCAATAGGGATAAGTCGCCTCATGGAGCGCTTACTGCGCCACGAAAAGAAGTCAACCGAACATCAACACAATTTTGACAAATTCGTGCTGGCCGTTAGGAGTTTCGACCAAAGCTTATCACCAGAAGTTATGGCAGCCACAGTTACATCTACATTGACTGCATACACGATAGCAAAAGAGGGTTTACCATTCGCCAAGCAGTTTCCTCTAGTGCTAATGGCAATGAAATCTGAAGCTGTTTCAGCTACTGCTTACTACGAAGCCACAACGGCACAACGAATGGTAAGCAGTTTGCGTTACATATGAAGTACGATATGTTAAACCACATCATAAGCAATGATTTACCATTTTCATTGCTCGCGGACGGAACTTCAAATGAAGGAGTAAAGTGGATCGTTTTCCTCATTCGAACAGTTTCGCCAGGCCCATCACCTTCCACTTCTCTCTAGTTGAAGTGGAAAGTGAGACTTCAAGTGACATCGTCGACGACCTTTGCCGCGTTCTGCAAAGGTACAACTCCTGGGCCAGGCCCTCCGGATTATGGACGGAACCTTTCAACTTCGCCATGTGAAGACTTGTAGCGCTCTCAAGCGACGGTGCTTTAGTGATGACGGGAAGCATTGGCGGCGTTCACGAAAAACTAAAACAGTTACTATCGAATTCGGAGAGTCAAAGAAACAATTTACTTTTATCAATCTGTTCCGATCATAAACTTAATCTTGCGATAACGTCTCTATCAACATATGGCATGAAGCAGGCAGAAGCCACCATAATGGAAATGCATCATCTTTTCTGATCCAACTTAAGAACAAAAGGACGAGCATTTTACCACGGAGCTGCCCACGACATGGATTTCCATCACCAGATGGATAAACTGCACAAAGTAAGGTGGTCCACAAGCCTTCAAAATGCACTATCCAAAGTGCTGCGAATGTATCCAGTTTTGATAGAAGCTCTGAATAGGATATCCGCTGACAAGACCGTGGCTGAAACCATGCGCAAGCGTGCAGAAGTTGCGGTATGGGTTCTAAAAGATCCTCGCAACTTCATCATTCTCCACCAAGTAAGTGCCGGGCTTCATCATCTTACTAAGATATCCGAAGCACTACAGAAAGAGGAAAATCTGCTTGTTGATCACCTCGCACGATGGAGACACCTGTCTTTTCCTCTCGAAATCGAGCACATCAAGTGCGATGCATACCAATACATTCATCAAGGGAGAACAGTGGGAGTAGAAGACGAATTCACTGGAGAAATGGTACAATTTAATTCTCCCCGCTATCTTGAAGAATGCTGCACATTCAGCCCTGATCTCAAAGAACTAATACCAAATATCGCGCTGGCCTACGCTCCCAAAAAGTTTAAAGACTACAATAGGCAAAATCATGTGGAAAAGTGGATCCTGCAGAACGCGAAGCCACAGAAAGGGTACGAGCTATCAAACATTTTCGAGATATCGAGCATCGCCAACCGGGAGAGCACCCTGATCTGAACGCTGACCTAACGTATCATACAGAAGATGCACCTGATTTGGACAATAATGAGCTTGCGTGCTTAGCTCTGGGAAAAGTCTACGTAGACGGAATTAAGACTGAAACCGCTGGACAGCATGTCGATGCATTCTATGATGATGTGAAAATGCTCTGATTCAATACATGACTCCCGGCAAACGACAGTTTGAAGCCGGACCAGACTTCACGTACGCATTGGATCGCCACATTATTTTGGATATCATTGAGAGTGGAGGCAATTTCGAACACTCTGCTACATGTCTGCCTCCATCCGCTACTCGAAACAACAGAAGATCTTCTTCTTCTTCTTCAGCGTTTATCCCGCATCGTAGCGGGGTCCGCTATTCTGGTGTTATGACGCCACCTTTCCTGATCCAGCGCCAGATCAGGGTGAACACCAGTAATCTTCAGGTCCCTATGTAACGGATCTAACAAGCGCTGCTTCGGACGCCCTCTTGGCCGCTTTCCAATTACGTCTAAGTTAAGACCTATCTTGCGGACGCTGTCTTCCTTTCCACGCAGAACGTGACCGTACCATCGTAAGCGAGCTTCGCGCATCTTGTCAGCTATCGACGCGACACCAAACTTTTGCAGAATAGCATCATTTCGAATGCGATCAAGGCGCGTAACTCCTGCCGTCCAGCGCAGCATCTTCGTTTCCATGACGCTGAGGCGCGTTTCAACCTCCTTAGTCGCTGGCCAACACTCAGCTCCGTACATCGCTACCGGCCGGACGACGGCTCTATATATTTTCGACTTCAAGCGCTCCGGTATCTTCCTATCACAGAGCACGCCAGTCAACGAGTGCCACTTGGACCAAGCTGCAGCGTGAGTTCACTTCTCATTTTCACTGCTCACGCGTGTGTTAACTTCAACCATCAATTTGCCGTCAGACGCGACTGCTGATCCAAGGTACTTAAAGACCGCAGTGCGTGGAAGCTCGATGCCGCTAACCTTGATGGAGCCGGACTCAGTAAAGTCCGCCATTAGATATTTGGTCTTTTTCACGTTCAGTTTGTGTCCAAACCGCTCCAAGCGATTCCACTAAGCTTGCAGCTCTCGCTCGAGTTCATCTTTATCTTCGCTAGCAAGCATCACATTTTCGTCTAAATAACGTACACGGGACGGACTTCTGAAGATCTCGTGTGATGGCATCCGACAACAAAGAAAAGCGAGTGAAGAAAGAGAGTGGGGAAAGCGCAGAACACTGGTGTACCCCGACAGAGATGGGAAACTCCATCGAGATTCCAGCTGCAGCTTGAACACTACTCTTTGGGCAAGAGTAGAACATGCGCAACCACTCTATGAGTCCCCTCAGATACGTTGTGCTGTCGCAAGGCGCACCATATAACCTCACGCGGTACGCGGTTGAAAGCCTTCTCCAAGTCGAGAAAGGCTACATGCACCGGCTTCTGTTTCTCGAGATGCTTCTCCACCAGGAGACGGGCGGCGTGTATAGCATCAATGGTCACACAACCAGACTCAAAACCGCACTGATTGCTAGAAAGCTGGACGATGTCCCGAATTCGTCCATCGACAATTCGCTAAAAGATCTCCATGCTCTGCATGCAAGCGAATTGGACGGTAAATCGAGCAGTCTGCAGGACTACCCTTGTTCTCCCAAATCGGAATCGTCGTACGTTGGCGCCAACACTCAGGCACTTTCTTCTCCGCCGCAACTTGATTAACGAACTTCGCCACCCACTCAGCAGGGTACCAGTACTTGGACTTCCATAAACCAGCTGCCACGTTATCGGGCCCAGTCGCTTTGCCTGACCTCATCTTCTTCAAAGCCGCTTCAATCTCCTCCCCGGTAATCTTCTGAACGAGGCCGTGGGTTGGAGCTGTTGAAGATATGGCTGGATGAGGAAATTCCACCGCAGAGATTTCCTCAAAGTAGTCGCGCCGTCGCTTCAATGCTTTCCTGCGGTCCATAAGAAGATGGCCGTTCTCATCATTGATGCCGAAAAACTTCTCAATATCCTCAGTCTGCCGATGGCGATTCTTAGCAAGCCGGTACAGATACCGCTCGCCATCGCCATCGCGTGACTCGAGTTTCTCGTTGACATCTCCATAATGAGCGGCTTTTGCAACAGCTAGGGCCTTCTTTGCAGCTTTCCTCGCTTCTTGGTACTTCCGCCAGTTATCGGCGGTCTTTTCGCCGAGAAACACGTGATAGAGCGACTTTTTCTCTCGAACCTTTGCCTTCACGTCGTTTGTCCACAACCATGCCTACTTGTCGACCTTCCGTCGCCCAGGCTTCGTAATGCCGAGTTCCGACTGTGCAGCTTGAGGTATCGCTTCGGTCGCCTTCTTCCAAGTTTCGTCGACAGTTGTGACTGTCGGTAACCGCACGCGAGAAATCACAGCTGCTTCCTTCTCTCTCATTCGCCACCACTTGATTCTTCGTGCACCGCATCGCTCGACCTGCTGCAGCCTCGGAGAGGCGATCTTAATGGTACAGATCAGCGGTCGATGCTGTGGGGCGACCGTCTCATACGGCACGACCTTCGCGTCTGTGACGAGACTTCGGTCACGATCCTTCACAAGGACAAAGTCTATCTGAGTCCTGGTGCTTCCGCTATAGAACAGATGAGGTGGGAGTCGCGTTTTCGGAAGACGGTGTTCACTATGGTGAGGTTATGCGATTCCGCATAATCAAGGATACGCTCACCATCTGCGTTAAGCGACCTATAGCCGAATCCACCATGACAGCTGTAGCTGTACCCGTCTTTCGTCGCGCCGACGTGCTCGTTAAGGTCACCAGCGACTATGATGACATCTTTCGACGGTACCTCTGCTGTCTTCTCATCGAGCAGGTGATCGGAGCAGCCAGACTGCGGAGCATACGCAGAGAAGAAGTGATAGAGTCGCTCCATAGCGGCGACAACGATCTTCATCAATCGATCGTCAAAGTGTTCGACGCTTACACTCGAGTCACGAAATCGCTCGGAGACGATTATTCCGACACCACTGGTGGTCTTGGGACTTAAAGCCTCGTCCTATGTCCCTTGACTTGCGGCAGGACCACCTCGTCTCCTGCACCGCACAGAAATCAACTCTTCTACGCTCCAGTGCTTCAACCAACTCGCACGAGCGGCCCGTCAACGTACCCACACATTCAGCGTTGCTACGCAGATCCTGCCTACGTTACGGGACTTTCGGACTAGCTCAGTTGCCCCCGATGCCGTCCTCGCATCAGGGACCCTCGCATACTTTCCACACTCGCCGGGCTCTGCGAATGCGCGTCGGCTCCCGCGGACGCCGTAGCACTATCTCGAAATACGTGAGCTGACATACACCATGTGATGTGACATGAGTCTTCGTAGACCGGCCTGTCACAAGGGCCTGTCGCCTGCAATCGGGTGTCCGTGATCTACTTAGCTCGCAAGCGAACAGTTTCCAGTGGCCCACGTGGGGGAACGGACATCGCCACCACTCGAAACAACAGAGGATACCTGCGTATTTCGACGAAACCGACGAAATTAAACCTAGACTTGCCAAAAGGAAAACCGTCTACCTTCCAAAAGGATAGCAGCTTAATGAAGCAAATAAAAGATTCTCTTTCAAAAGGTATGCTTTGAAAGGTTCTTTGAATCTATATTACTCACTTTGTTTTACTTTGCTTCCTGTTTTTGACTGTTGCAACACGCAGGAAACTCACGTGCGCTCGTGGAACTTGACGTTAAGCAATATATGATCGCCATTGGACTAAACAAGAGAGCTGACAGTGACAGTATTCGACGATCGCGGGAGGATCTTGAAACTTCCACGGCGTCTTTTCTAGCGGTGTGCTGCACGATGAAGAGCAGATCTGACAACTTCACACACCAATTTATTTTGCACTTCCACACAACAATTTATTTTTTTCATTCACTAATAAACTTCTTTTGCATCCTGAATTGTTGTAACACCACTTGGTTGCACCTTCCGTGATGACCGTGTTCAGACGAGTTAGTTCTGAAAACCACTGGAATTATCAAAAAAGCGTAAGATATTTAAATAGTAATTTAGCAATTTCAACAAAAAATAGTAAGCACGTTACAGGAGGTACATATTCGAACTGTTCTTTCATACTCCTCCTTCCTAAAAACAATCCACCTGAGAGAGCTCACCATCGCAACCACTGAAAATATCACATTCTTACTGCTGCTACTCATTCTTACTGCTGCTACTCATTCTTACTGCTGCTACTCTGTCATTCTTACTGCTGCTACTCTGTCATTCTTACTGCTGCTACTCTGATCTGATTCTGCTGTGTCCGATTTCCATAACCATCTAGCAACATCATGGCACCGAAGAAAGGATCCGCCGATGAAGCTCCTGCCTGGCTGACGCAGGTTCTTAAACGATGCGATGACCATCTCTTGCGGTTTGACAAACTTTTCAATCTTTTTCTCAAATTGCAGGATTCCCAGCAGGCCATAATTAAGAGGCTCGATGCGCTAGAGGAAAGACTGATCTCGGACTCGCCTAAAAACTCAGATCCGAGACCAGCTCTATACAGCACGCTTGTGAAGTTTAAATCAGACACGAAAGTCGTAGACGCAAAGGCATGCCGCATAACATGGATTGGCATCGGCGAGCAGGCATCCGATGCGGCCACGCGGGCTTTCGATAAGGAAGCTATTAAGGAGGGGATTGAGTCCTCCGGTGACGAGCAGCTCATAAGGGAATTTAACAACGGAAGGATTTCTTTTCATAGGCATCCAGTAGTTCGTAAAAATATAAACGGCGCTCGACCTCGTATAATTGAAATATGTCTAGGTAGTCAAGAGCTAAGAGACAGGATGCTGAAGCACATGAGAGCTGGAAGACCACTTACGAAGGATTTTACATTCATATGCGAGACGTGACTACACGAGAGAAGAGCTTGAGTATGACCGCCTACTGAGAAGGAAAGCAGGTGCAAGGAAGGAAACAGCGAGGAAGGTAAGCTTACATTGTGAGGGATCTAGTCATTCATAAGCTGAGCACTCCCCGTGAGTTGCCGACAAGACGTAATGACCAGGCCCACCTTCCTCTTCCGTCATCTGCTTCGAATTCTCACTCATTTCCATCGCCATCCCAGCGCTAGGATAGAGGTTCAGCTAATGGGTCAGATAATACCAGATCCATATGTATTCGAAACCATTCTTGCCCCTCGTCTCATGATTCCTTTTGTTTAATGCCAGGTCGATTGTAAACAAACTCCCGGACATGAACTTTATCCTGAGTCGATTCCCTAATGGTATTTTTGTTGCTGAAAGTTGGTGTAAACCAAACACCGTTCAAGATGCCATTCAAAGCTTTGACTCCCAATATGCAGTATATCGGTGTGACCGCCAGGGTGGAGGAGTAGGAGGCGGCGTTCTAGCTTTAATTAGCAAGCGTCTTATCCACAACCTATTAAAACAGAAAGACTTCGATCGCGAAATTCAATCAATAGCTGTCAATGTTGAAACCGAACATGGTGATACGCTGTTAGTGCTTGGTTACCGTAGCCCGTCTTTACTTCAACTACATTTGCTAAATTCACTGACTTTCTTCACAGCCTCTATGACGAATGGAGTGGCCACATTCTTATACTAGGTGACTTCAATTTCCCAACAACTGACTGGAGTGACATGAGGAAATATTTCGACAATTTCCTTATCTCTTTTCATTGATTGCTACATCATTCAACCTGAAGCAGTTAGTATCCCAGCCTACTCATGGTCTAAATATATTGGATATCTTGTTAGTGTCCCAGCCTACCATAATTGAAGCAGTTCATGTACTTCCACCGTTCACTACATCGGATCACAACTCCATATCGTTCAAAATTCGTGAAACAAAGCAACAGCGCGTTGATGTGCCCAAGCTAATTAGAAATTTTTCCAAGGGTGACTACCATTCGATAGTTACTTCGTTAGCTGAAATAGACTGGGTCGAAATAAGCAACTGTTCACCTAATGTCGACGTTTTGTATGAGAACTTTGTTGAGATATGCTACAGTCTCATAGCAAAATACGTACCTTTACTTCAGCGCAGTCAAACTCCTAATAGATATCAAGAAAAATACTTGCTCTCAAATCCAAAGTTGGTCGGCTTTACTACTCTGCCTCGTCCATCAGGGACCCAAGATATATGAAATTCTCACGTAAGCTAAAGCGAGCCATTGCTAGCTTTCAAATAGCTAACGAAAAAAGAATAACTAATTGCAGGAATGCTAGGCTGTTTTTCAGATTTTGCAAAAATAAATTAAAACTAGAGGATGCTATTCCAGATTTGATTTCAGGTAGTACTTCAGTTAGAGATGACAACGACAAGTGTAGGATCTTTGCTGAGTATTTCAAATCGGTTTATAAACATCCACGCGATACCGGAGCCTATCTGCCGTCCATGACCGACAATGAGTTGAATTGGGTTGACATCACTAAGGAAGCAGCTTACAGCGTACTGCGGAAACTGCCTAACAGATTTTCCACATCTCCAGGTAACATACCATATATCTTCTTGAAGAGAGCAGCGCTTGGTCTACTTGCCCCTTGACGATTCTTTTCAATAGATTTCTACTCCAAGGTGATGTTCCTAGACTTTGGAAAGTGGGTTTTGCACGTCCTGTCCACAAAAAGGGACCGAAAAACGAAGTCGTTAATTACAGGCCCATATGCCTTACCAGCTCAACTAGCAAGGTCATGGAACGCATTCTGTGCAAGAAAATCACAGAGTATCTTGACATTAATAACCTCCTCCGAAAGGAACAACATGGATTTTTAGGACATAAATCAACAACATCTGCTCTACTTTCCACTGTTCCTCTGTTGCACAGAAAGCTTCAAAAGGGAAATTACGTCTCTGTTTGCTATCTTGACTACGCAAAAGCATTCGATTCTATTTCCATACCTTTGCTTGTTAAAAAACTATCGTCATAAGGAATTAAGGGGCAGCTGTTGAAATTCTTGCACTCATTCCTCAATGACCGGGTACAGTCTGTTGTACTAAACGATAGCTTTTCTCCGTTGTACCCCTCATTAAGCGGTGTTCCCCAGGGAACCTGTTTGGGACCACTTTTGTTCGTAATTTTCATCAACGATTTGCCGTGCTCCCTCCCACACGGCTGCAAATGTATTTTATACGCAGATGACACCAAAATATTTACAGTAAACGATTGCCAAAAGCTTCAAGATGCAATAAGTTCTGTCGAACAGTGGCCAGAAATGTGGGACTTAGACATTTCCGTGCAAAAACTGCTGTCATAAAGCTAGGACGAAGTCACCCGGATTTCTCCTTCACCCTACGAGGAACTGAGTTGAATTGTGTTGACCAGATACGAGACTTGGGAGTTGTGTACGACATTCATCTCAATTTCGATAGCTACATCCACGAAGAAATAAGTGATGCCCTCAAGTATTCTAACTTTATTCTTAGAGCCTTCAAAATGCGAGATCCTGCTATGGTTTTCCGACTCTTCGCTCTCTACGTGAGGCCATTACTTGAATACTGTACGCCCATATGGTCCCCGCAAAAGAGCTCTCTTATAGGAGAAGTTGAGAAAGTCCAAAAGGGCTTCACATCTCGCTGCTTTTGTCGCTGCGGTTTACCTGGCCTCTCTTACAATGAACGCCTTTCGAGACTTCATGCCGACTCCCTAGAGTTGTTGAGACGCAAAATACCCAACTTCACTCTAATGTACAAGTTGACTACGGATGAGATTTGTCTTAACATCTACGACCACTTTGATCCAGCTGCCGGTGTTGGCAGACTTAGGGGTCACCTATTACGTATTAGACCAGAGAAACCAAATACGTCCAATTATGAGCGCTCATTTCTTATACGTCGGGTAGCGGAGTGAAATAGCCTGAGCCCTGACTTATTCATACACCGCAAATTCCACGCCTTCCAGACTCGCCTAGTTCAACAACTCAGGACGCCAACCTGATTGTTAGCTGCCCATTATGCAGGGAGATGCGATTATAAGTAGCCCCCTCCTGCCATTTCTGTGCGCCAGCACTGGGATCGCGCCGCAGTGAGTAGTAGTGCAACGTCTTCGCGCGCCACCTGTAGACACACGACCGGGGTTCGGACCCCATGTGATGTAACAACCTGCGCACACTTTATTGGAAGGGTTTAGCCTATCTTGTCCCTACTGTCCTCGCCACTTGCCTTCGGCCTCGGTTCTTGGCTGGTCGTCCTCGGTCGGCGGGTGCATTGTTGGCCTTTCGATTGATTGTCCTTGGTGGGCGAATCCAGAGCGTGTGGAGCCGACAAATGAGACGACATAGCAAACCCTTTCCTGTGCCTTCTTGTATAGATGTACAGACGGTTCTAGAAAGATCAGTAGTTCACGGGAACTGATCCACATGACTTTATTCGACTGTATTGGCATGCGCGTTATGTTGAAGAATAATACTAGAGATTTCAGGAAGGTTCTGATTCCAGCCGCGGCCTCCTGATGCGCAGTCGATGGTTTTCCTCGCAGACCTCGTTTGCTCACCAAAGGAAGACAATAGTTGCGATCGCAGAACACCTTTGCTTCATTCCTTTTCATGACTCATCTCATTTTCTGTCACTTCTCCCTTTTCTTTCTGCTTAGTCTCGTGCACTGCGCATGCTACATGGAGTGTGTCAATATAAAGCGACAATTTAAACACACATTTCTCCTCTCCATGACAATGTTGCGGGTATCTAGCAGAATGCGAACAATTGCTCACGACCTCCCAGGGCAGCACTCGCGGTGCGCACCAGTTTAAAGAGGCCTTTGAGCAGGGATGTGCGGAAATTTTTCTGGAAAAAGCGGAAGACGAAAGACGGAACGGAAACGCTCAAAAATGGCCGGAAACCGGAATACGAAACGCGGAAACGGAATTGACACATGTTCGCTATTTTTTTTTTCAAAAATTGCATCGGAAACGGCGTCAGAAGCGGCTTCTATTGCACCTTTTCTTGCTCAAAACTTTGCGAGCAGCAGAATCTTCCACAGAATAATGCTCATCCTCATCTTAACATAACATAACGAAGCACGAATTCATAATATTGCTATGGTGACTTTTAGATATGGCTGAGCAATAAACGAAAACAAATTCAGGGCTTACTTCACTATTTCTCACTATTTCAGCATGCAGTCTTTCTATACCTAGTTCCTGCGACGTTTTTCGCTTAATTTTTTGATGCTGTATTTTTTGACCGGTAGACTAAACAACCGACATAATCACTTGAGGTTTCATACAGACCCACATTAAAAAACCGACTCGGGTGAAGCCTAAAACTGGAGTAGTCACCTAGATCATTTTCCGACCACGGAAAAAATTCCTCTCAACACTTTTAGAAACCAGTGTCATCATGGATGACGTGGTGACTGCACAGATATCTGCATAGTCAACATTAGCAGTTACATTGTAATCATCACAACTAGTACTCATAATTCATTCTGGAATCTAAGATGATAACTGGATGACTGATTAGTCATGGTGGGTCCACACTTTCACAGAAATATTCAGTCTGTGCCAGCCTACAAATCCTACGCCCAAGACGACACAGCAGGACAGTTCCTAGATGGTTCTCGAAGCGATAGTTTTGCGTCAGAGTTCAATAAGTCACCATAGTCAGTCAAAACAACAGCTCATGGTAGATATTGATGCTTCATTAGAAAATGAATCGAATAACTTCAAATGGATGAATATCACATCCGAATTTAAAAAATGAAATCGATCAGGAGAACTGATGTAATCTTGGAGCAGATAACCGCATGCCACAATCTTCACTGAACCCTGTTTTATGATACTTACTAAGTTTTTAGTTTTCTCTATATACTTACTAAGCTATTTGTAACTAATGGATCAAGAATTTTATGATCATTCAAATGCTAAGTGCATTTTCTTAGTATACAGTGCATACATAGCCTTTATGGCACATTAATTTTGCCCTGCACCCAGCTGTTGTCATTTTTTGAGTGCTTTTTTTGGTAATCGAACCAATTTCAAGAATATTAATACTAGAGTTGTCTAACAGTATTTCTCTCACAGTTATGTGAAGGAGAACCCTTTTTAACTGATACGCTGTGTTGAAGGGCCTTTTTTATTTGACTGCTGTGTTCAATGGAAAACTAGAGGGGAACAGTGCCCATTTCCGTTTCCGCCTTCCGGCGCAAAAACATGCGGAACACGGAACGGAACGGAAGAACCCAAAATGGCCGAAAACCGGAATTCGAAACACGGAAACGGAAATTCCGCACATCCCTGCCTTTGAGATACAGGGCCCGCCCCAATTAACAGCGTATTCTGCCTATGGCCGTAGCATCGTGAGGCATCTGCTAATGTGCGTACTCATGTTCAGCTCATCATTGTCAATACCCCTCTCTAGCCTACGTGTAGGCCGTCGCGACTTACTCCTGTATGCAATTTCGCAGCTGCCAGACTTTTTCTCTCCGTTTCTCTCCTATTCCTTAGTTATTCTATTACTTTCTGTAAAGAGTCAATTGCTACCTAATTCTTTCGTGGTTCGCATTTGTATTCATTTTTTCATGTTGGCCAATAAATAAATAAATATAAAAATAAAAATTATTGAATTGGATATTGAGTGATTGTAAATGATATCTGCAAAAAGACAGCGATCCACAAATGTGAGCATCTCCTTGCAATCACTTGAACTAAACAGAATAGGCCCAGCTTTCGTCGCAACATTGGGTTCGCACTAGGTAGACATGAGATTGCTGACAGATTGTTTCATCCTATTATATAAATCCATCCATAATTTAGGTTGGAGTTGTACAGACTGCTGATTAATTTGACGGAGAAGAAATAGTAAAATGGGCGGGTAGAAATGGGATGCGGGAACAGCATCATATAGAGCTTCAGGATTCGAATTCCAGATGCTTCTTCTGCTTAAATCCAGTGTTTGTGCAATTCGTTCTCGATGAAGAAAGCCTGTAGGAGCAAAATGAAGGTATCGAGAGCAATAATTTCCTACCACCTATATGTTCTTTGTGCAGAGGCTTAAACGGCCAGTTCCAAGGCGCATCTATGCTTACGGCGTCCACTGCTATCATCATCATTTTCAATAGTTCCGCTTGATGTCAGGGTCAGCTCTTCTGGTGTGGTGACGCCATTTCTCTCGAACAAGCATCTTATTGGTATGGGCACTGTCGTGACCGTTGTCACGATCAGGGACACCAGAGGCGGAGTCAGATCAGTGAAGATAAGAGGCTGGGAACGAGGTTTTAAGCTTGTGCTCGGGCATTCACGGGTTCTTGCTAGCTTGTTTCTTGCCTCCGCTCACGATTGTGCCATTATCGAGAATAAATCTATGCTTGATCCAAGAACTGTATACCACTGATGTGTACGGGATAGTTTTCCGCACAGGCACCATCTACCTCCAAGTGAATATGCAACAGCGCCCACTGTAGTGGCCTTGTTGGTAGTACGAACATACGAGTTTTCGCCGCAACGAACCGCCACTGACGCATCGCTCCTGAATGAGCTGTTATGGGGCGGATGGAGCTCTAACACTCCCGACTTATGTTGTATTGTATTTAGATATGCGGCTTTTAGAAATGAAGCTTCTTGTCATTAAGGGAGACTAAATCTTTTCACAATGAAAGGAATTGTTTATTTCTTCGATTAGGCCATCCAATTCCCTCTCTAATATCAATTTCCTCTGATCAAGTGCACCGGAGAACTCTCAAATAGCTGAGCAGGGGTAGCAAAAGAAACTTACGCAGTCACGAGAGCATTAGACTTCGTGATTGTAGCAGCACACACTATGCAGATGTCGCGCTTTCTGCAGCAGTCGCCGCGGCTGCCACGCGCTTCCCTATATTCAGCTTGCTCCCCTAGTGGCCCGAAACGCGTTGGGTCGAGTTTTGACGTCAGATGGGTGGCGCATCGCTGAAGTCGCATTCGCCCCTACTCACTCACGTTTTCAAGCCACATACGGCTCATGCACATTCTACGACGAGGAACTGCGATGCCTAAGCATTCCTTGTCGAGATAAAAGGTTCGCAGGGAGCTACTGAACCTTTATGTGTGCACGTGTACACAGCGTATGCATTTCGGCAATGTTGCGCATTGAATGAAATCGGAAACATAGAAGCTACTAACGTATTTGCAACTCAGCAAGTTAAAACGAGCGAATTGTTTACATTGAGTCGACAAACGACTTTTGTATTTACAAATAGTATTGACGTATGTGAACACATGAGTCGAAAGGTTACCCCCCTCCCTTTACCTACGTCTCTCGGCTAGATCAGGTTAGGAAATGAAACCCGAGTTGAGCCTCTTTTAGGAAGATCACCTCCAGGAGCGGTATTGATGCGTTTTAGGGCTGATGCATGCTTTTAGTATCCAGTGCGAATCTCCAAATTTTTAATCTAAAGCAGAAGTCGCAGTGTATGATTTCAATACCAAAATTGCTGCAACCGACCTTTATTCGGCTTTCATTTTTCAGGTTTACACTGCAGAAACTAAAAATCTGATGATGCTGAGGATACGCATGCACTGAGCCGTCCTTCCGGTACGCACCACGTGATGAGCAGCCGTCGGATTTTCAACGAACTCCAACGTAAACAAGAGGATAAACTTGCTTACACTTCTAGATTTTAAGCAAGGTTTCGTCTTCTTCTTTGTCATTTATGGGAAGCCTTCTATTCGGGGTCGTCAGACTAAGAAGGGATTCCATCCCTCCGTCGTTAACGATAACGTGCCGTACGTTATCGAGTTCACAGAAAACTTTTTACCATTTTACGCCAGCTTAATCTCATCGGAAGCGTAAGCGAAAACAGGATGAGTGTTTTCCAGAGAAAAACCAAAAATAAGGATGAATGACCACGGCTATCATGTCCCGTCGATATGTTGGGTAGACGATTTGTCAACACCATGGCCAGGTAACGACGGTTCTCGGGTGCAGCTGAATCGATTGCAGGTTCGGTTCGAGCACAAGAAAACACGTTCCCACGTTAGTGAGTTGGTGCTGAACTTTTCTCAAAATGATAAAGCATTGGCTAAATCGGATGTATCGGATGCCCAGAGCAAACCATTTCAAAGGCCAAATTGAGAAGCAACCGTTCTGTTTTTGCTGCTTAGCGTGTAAGTACAATAGAATGAGTTGCGCACCACACGAAGAAATGCTGGTTGGTAAAATGCTGTGCTTCACTGACACACCAAGAAATAAATAAAAATAAAGCACAAATGATACACTTTGCCCTTTAAGCTTGATGATGTGCATACGTGAATTGGTACTCAGAAGAATATGCTGACCTGCAGTCCCAGCGAGAGAGGGAGTCCCGAGTTTCAGCGTCGACATTATAGAGACCGACAGAATAATGCACTACTCGTCTGCTGTGGTCAGCGGGTATCTGAAGGTGACGAACGTGTCGAAGCATCTCCTCAGCGCTCAGTGACCTAGCCCACCTGCCAACACAGACACAGAGGCATAAAACTGTAAATAAAGTTGTGCCGTTTGAAGGACAAAATTAGCATCTCTTGAATGGCCTGAAATTCACGACCAAATTAAAGCAACCTTTCCAAAGACAAGGTGCCACGCGAGGGTCTTATTCGGAAATTTAATAAATAACTAATGCTATACAAATGCTGATATTCACACATAGAAAAGATGTTCTTGATATATGCTATATATGCTTCAGCACAATTTTAATGTCTTTAGGTCTACATTTTTCCTAAAATTAGTCACTGTTTCCAAGTATTTCTTCAAATTAACACTCATCGAACGTTGAAACGAAATTGCGAGACAAACTGTGGTTCAAGAACCCTAACGTACACCCGGGTTTGAGTGGGAATACATTGATACAGGAAAGCGAGTCGACTATCTTCATCTTTTTCGTTTCACTTTCGTCGTGTCAAAACACAAAGTGGTTGCCCGAAAGTATGCTTAAGCTCTGACAGGAAGCACTTGCCGACCAAGAGCCTCCTGAAAATGATTGCCAAATCATCACCTTAGCAATATCAAAGAGATAAAAAGAAGGAAGTCAGCCTTAGGATCTAGTCAAGCAGTGAACTTAAGCGCTGAAGAGGCGCCCTTTGGTGTTAGAGTTCATGTGCAAAGTAGCTACGCTGCAGTGAAGTGCCGATGACTAAATCGCTCATCTATAGCACAGAGAGAGGCTTGCTATCGAGGTAGTGACACTAAAGGGATAAATGGCAGAGCTGGTCTGGGCGTGGAACCGAACCCACCACATATTCGCGCATGAGGAAGCGACCTCATGCGACCTTGACTGACTGCCTCGCATGTATTTTTGAACGTCAATACGTAAAAGACGTGCAGTTTCACCTTTAAGAGCTCGCATTGCCTCGAATACACATTCCAGTCTAATTTCTGGAAAGTTCACCGGCCGAGGTGCCGCAGGATGAGCGGCGATTTCGAGGAACTGTCACCGTTGAGGTGTCATCGACGGCGCACTCCCGATATCTATTCATCGTAGAGGACACAGAACGCGGTGATGACGAGGATTCGCCCCGCTCGAAATCATACGCTCAGAATCAGTCAATACTCGGATGATAATACTGTCCTCCGAAACGCCTCTTCTGCTCTCATCCCGTGTCTCGACCGAGTTCGACTCGACTTCAGTGAAATTGCTGGTGTGGCGCACCACGTAGCGCTAATTCTTCACCCCTCATCCCGCAAAAAGCCAATGCACCGGATTTGGCTTAGGATAGCTTTGACGGTGACATCAAGCAGGCCCTTCCGTTTTCTCTGCACCATCAGCAGCAACATAGCAACCTGTATCTCCCTGCACTTGTCTTCTTCACTGCTCGGCTACAAGCGTTGCCATCCTCATCCTCTCCGCGGGCGGTATTCGACCAGTTTGAAGTCTTAACAAGTTAGCTGGTTTTCCCGCTACAGTTTGACCTCCCCCACAGGCTACGTAGGTGAATTCACCGCATATTTCCTTGCCAAAAGGCCTAGTGTCTAAAGGACCGCAGCAGAGTCTTTCGCTGAACTGTTCGCAGCTCTCTTTGAACCTTCCTCCGCAGAGACAGCTAGAAAAATTACATGAAAACATCTATAGATCTATAATTTCCACTTACTATTATAGTTTTTATATGTAGCTCATCCAAAACTGAGAGTCTACTCCACGGAATCTTGCCTCTAGCGTTTGACTCCTTAATTACCTTATCTCGCGTTCAAATCTAATCTTTTTATGCAGGATGTTACTACTAAAAACCTTTAGTATTGTCCGAAATGGCACAAAGTGCTTGCACTTCGACTGTAGTGATATTTCCTTTTCTACATTAAGGAGCAGGGAAAATAATCTTCAGAAGTGCTGATGCCGATATCGCGCCATGCTTTTCCTTTTTCTGAATCGTGAGGCCTACTGAATTACTAAATAGCATAAAGGTCAACCATCTGCAGTTTCACAAGTCAGAACTGCCCAGTTTTTGAACTTGGATTTGACGCAACTCTGAAGTATAAAAAGCTTGCCCTAAGAATGATTGCTCGCGATACTTTGAGCCGAAAGTCGTAGAGCTTCAAGATAGAACAAAACATCAGCTATCACATTGTTTTGTCGCCACGAAAGAAGTGCATGAAAGTTGTCAGCTGGACCGGAGCTCTGGTGCTTAGAATCGCTGACCGTAGTCGTTGCTGAAATGGAGTCGTTGCACGATCAGTCAGCCATCCGCATTCCCAATCTGGTGCCCGAACGAGAATACTCAGAAGATTAGCTGACCTTAACGCTCATAGCTCCCTATCGCAGGGAGAACATTCAGTCCATTGGTAGAGCTTAGAATGCTCATTTCTGATAAAGCAGTACCATGCCTAACCAACTTTATGCTAGTGCCGAGGCGATAACTCTGACTCAGGTGTTATAAGCAAATAGAATTGCTCCCAAAACAGTCATTCAACAAAATCGACCGAACAAAGTTGTTGAACTCTCTTTCAAAGCAGAACTTGATGACAAATGGAAAGTACATTGAGCACATCAGTCATGCAAAGATCGCGGCACAACGGCATTTGCACGCGCGATCCCGCGCTCTAACACATGCATACACTCATCAAAACAAGATTTCGAGTTTTTCAGTGGCTGAAGCGACGAGAATTTTACGACCATTGAAATAGCGTAAGCACTCTTTGAGGCACCTTGCAGTTCGCTTTCCAAATTCCTAGAAAGCTTCTCACGAAGCTAGCAACTTATCTTTTGCGATCTAACGTATGCAGAATCCGCCGTCGTTGGCGTTGGCGTTCAGCAATTTAGATTTCGTAAATGATTTAAATTTCTAAATGAATTTAAATTTGTAAATAAAAAGTAACACTAGAGGGTACTGACATTTGTATGGTACTATAAAGCTATACAAACAGCTTTTAAAAGCTACATACTCTGGCTAGCTGAAACTATACAATAGGAAATCCATCACACGCATACATCGCGTAGGTGAGCAGCACTGGTAGGTGAGAACATGTAAACAAATCAGACCGCATGGAATGGCATGCTATTCAGAGAGGGCATGTACAGTTAGTACCCTGATGGGCTGGCATGTGTTCAGCCTGTGATCTGTTTGGTTACTATTGGCTGGCGCGCTCCCACCTGCCAATGCTGCTCACCTACGCGACATGTACCGCATAACATTTTACAGCAGGTCATGTCGAATCATGTGCTCAAACATCAGCCTGGCTTCCTAAGACCACATACAGAAAACCTACAGTCGAAAGCAACGTTTAACGGTTTACCTAAATTTAGTCAGATACCTTATTTTGGGATACTTTACGTTAGGCATTGGCCCTTACCGTAGGCGACTATGTACCGCCCGGAATACGGTAGGACACAGCGCGCTGAGTCAGCTTCGATCGGGATTTCGCGACAACAGCGCAGAATTTTCGGCCCGAAGGTAGGTGAGCCTGTGTTCTTTCTTTTCGCCCTAGTTCTTTAAATTGACCGTCTGTGTTTGGGTGAGAGTCCTACCGCTGTTGACAGTTCTTTTTATTTTAATCGTTGGGCAATTAGGAGATTTAACAAATAAGGTGATGGAGTAGTTTGTGCCTCCACTTAAAAACGGAGTATCTATCTACCACTGTTTCTCCATAGGAGGGCACCTGAGAGATAGGGCTCATGCTAATCGGTTTTTCCTTCGCGGCTGCCAGCAAAGCGAATTCGTAAGCCATCATCGTGGTTTGAGGCATACTGTCAAGCTCACAACTACGTTAACAGAGCTGAGTTTTCGAAAGGAGCGAACCACTGAATGACCCATTTGAAACTTGTGAAAAGGCCCTGAACGTATGGACGTGTTAAGCACCACTTTGAGTGGAACTAAAAGAGTTCCCTATCAGCAATTCTAAAGTAGGAGCTCGAGTGGGATGGGGTCAAGACCATGGAACGACATGGAATTGTTGAACAACATGAAAAAGTGGCAGCGCTATCTATGTAGCCTTATCATAACTGCACAGATACATAACAGTCGGGTGAGCGGGCCACCTAAAAAAATGGGAAAGGACCTAATATTTTTCCACATGCATGGGACTGCATACAGCGAATTCCAGAGTTCAGCAGATGGATAAACTCAAAATTAGCCCTCCCTTGCGGCTAAGTATGATACCAACCGAACTGCTGCAGTAAACTTCTTTCTAATAATCTCCCAAAATTAATTTTATTCAAAAGATTTACAACAGTGCTTGTAAATTGTGAAGTCGTAGTGCGGTAAAGGATTGAAATGACAGCAACTGTCAACAACGACAGGTTTCCAAGCCAATAAATTGAAAGTAAAATAGGACAAAACATGGCCATTTGCCTAAGTAGTTCAAAATCTGCTCTGCCCTAGTAAAATCTCATCCAGGTCGAGCTCAACAACATGTTCACTCTACCATAACCAACGGCGTTATCTAAATCCTAGGGGTGAACACCTAAAGGTAAGAGGTCATTATTTCCATGTTATACAAGATGTTGCCATTCTCAAGCACTTCAAGTCAATTCAAAAATTTAGCTAGACTACGGGTTCATAAATAGCACCTTGATCGATTCGTTATCAGCACATTCACCAACAATAGCATCATGGACCCTACACTTGTAACCTCGACCTTATGCTACTAACGGTTACACAGACGCCAGTGGTGGGAACACTTCGTACGTTTTATTGCTCATACTGCTATTTCGTTCTCCATAATAATGCTAAGCCTCATAAACGATTCGTATTAAGAAGTTCATTTTTAGTCAAGAAATAGGCCGTGGACAAGCTATATTTAGGTCACCCTGAAGCGCTGTGTATTTCTGAAGCTTATTGATATTTTTATAAGATTTTTCTGGGCAGTTGAAATTTCTTCTTCCATCTGAAGGTGCAGGAAAGTGGGTAAGGGACGTTCTGCTTGAAAGCAGCGCGGGCAAGGACGCGGGACAGTGCCTGCGGAGCCAACTAGCGTCGAGTCGCGCGTGACACCCGCCGCTTCGCACTCAGCCAGACAGCCCTAGGAGGCGATGGTGGCCTGGCCGACCGCGGGAGACAGGAGGTCGACCAGTTTTGGCGTGATTACAGTCGATAGAGGGATAGGAGGCTCAGACGGCTTGCATTGGCAGTCCAGAATATGGGACTGATCTGAACCCTACCATCTCCTACATTAGAATTTCCAGCTCTATCGAATGAGCCAGGAAAGAATCTTGCCACAATAACCCTTACAACAATTTTTTTTCAGGCGCTGTTCAATTTTCGTAAATATCGTTTTTATTTGTATCAGAATTAATTGCGAGGCATGCTTCCAGGCTACTGATGTAAATTCTACCATCTCCTGTGTTAGAATTTCGATCTCCATCGAATCCAGAAAAGAATCCTGCCTCAGTATCCCTTAAAGCAAACTTTTTCAGGCGCTGTATATTGTCCGCTAAATATCGGTCTTTATTCACCTATATCAGGATTAAATGCGAGGCATGCTTCAAGGCTAAAATTGCACGAGGATTCCAATTAGATAGACGAGAGATCTTTCAACAGAAGTTTAAAGCATTAGCTTCAACACAGCATCTCTTTAGCATTTCGTAAATGATTTTTCTATGGAACTTTATAATGCACACATCACATATTTCGAAACAAAGACTGATATGCGGCTCATCAAATCCAAGGTTCACCGATAAGAAATTTCGGTACTTATGAAGCAGAGGGCCCGTGGTGCCGTGTGGCTGCCGGGAAACTTGTTAAGGCGGCAACGGCTACGGAAACGCGGCAACCCACGGCACCCGAGGAAGGGTGCTTCATAAGTACCGGCTCTGTGGTGCCGTGAGTTTGCCGCGTTAACATGTTTCCCGGCAACCCCACGGTACCACGGGCCCTTTGCTTCACAAGTACCGAAATTTCATCACACAATACTTCAAATTGCTTGTCCACTTCTAGCAGTATTTTGACCTCGCGTCCCACAGGCAGTATGCCTGAATAGCCAATGACACCTCCACCAATTAACGAGTTAAGAAACACTCATGAAATGTTTCGAGAAAATTAGGGTACTTAGGTGCTCTTAGGAGGCCTACCGACTATCAAATCGAACTCATCACGCAATTTCAAACTAGAAACGTGCTCTACGCACTGGAGCATCACAATGCCGTTTTCAAAATGGTTGAGCACTTTGGGTGCTCTTAGAAAGTCTCTCATCTATTTATTTATGTTCCTCGCGCAATTTCAGCCTTGAAGCAGGCCTCGCAATTAATTCTGATATAAATAAAAACTGATATTTAACAAAATGCCTAAAAGGTCGCCTTAAGGGTTATTTAGACAGGATTATTTCTGGCTCATTCGATAGAGATCGAAATTCTAATACAGGAGATGGTAGAGTTCACATCAATGGCCTGGAAGCATGCCTCTAGTTAATTCTGGTATAAATAAAAACTGATATTTAACGAAAGTTGAACAGCGCCTGAAAAAAAAATTTGTAAGGGTTACTGCAGCAAGATTCTTTCCTGGCTCATTCGATAGAGCTCGAAATTCTAATACGGGAGATTATTATTATTTATTACATGGCTAAAATCCATGTGAAGAACAGTATAATTAGAAACAGTATACAACGACATCCACACGACATTGGCCAACGATCAGACCAAAGTGTAATAGAATGATTAGAAAGTACATGCGATAACAAACACCCGGAGAATGAAGAATAGAAAGGAGAACAGACCAAGAGGGACTCTGCCACAAGATCTCGTTATGTCCTAGAATTTTTATGAATCGACTTGCATTCGTAATAAATGGCTTCAGGTTGTACGGAATAACTGAGTTTTTGGCAAGTTTCATATAATCCGAACCTGCTCTATTGACAAAAAAATTATGTCGAATTGAAGATTTTGCAGTACTTAGTGAAATCTTCTCTCCTCCACCTCGGGTTCTAGATGGTCTCACCATGAAGAAATCATGTTTGTCAAGTCCACAGAAACCATGGAGAATTTTGTGTACCATTACGAGGTCGTATATTCTTCGTCTGTATGAAAGTGTCTGTAGCCCAAGTTGTTTGTTTCTTGTATCACTGCTGGGAATAGCATGGTAATCAAAGCCACATTTCCTAACAAATAGTTTTCTAGTGAAGCTATTTTGGACTTTTTCAAGTCGAAGTATATTTTTCTTCTTAACTGGGTAAAAAAATTGTTGTTCCATACTCAAGTATCGGCCTAACGTAAGTCTTATAAGCTTTGACAAGGACAGATGGGTTTTTTGTGGAAAGACTTCTAAAGAGATTGTGTACCACAGCTATCGCTTTATTTGCAATTTGTTCACAATGCGCGTCCAAAGATAAATTTGCATCGAGGAGGAACCCAAGATCTGTTGTTTGATCAGTGCTTGTAATCTCATTTTCACCTAACTTGTATGTGTAACCAGGATTTCTTCTTCCTAAATGGAGCACCTTAGTTTTTTCTTTTGATAAAGGAAGCCGCCATTCGTGGGACCAGCGATCA
Source organism: Heligmosomoides polygyrus bakeri (assembly GCA_947359475.1). Lineage (NCBI taxonomy): Eukaryota > Metazoa > Nematoda > Chromadorea > Rhabditida > Heligmosomidae > Heligmosomoides > Heligmosomoides polygyrus. The sequence goes on from OX375870.1 coordinate 72,159,241, forward strand.
ACAGCATCTATAGCTTGCTGCAGAAGGTTTTGATTATGGATTGGTGAGCTATGGTAAATTTTCAAGTCATCAGCAAAAGCTATGCATTTCACTCCTGAGTTCGTTATTAGTGACGGTAGTTCGTGGGTATAGATATTAAATAGAATAGGTGATAGAACGCAACCTTGTGGAACGCCACTAAGAGCCAGTTGTGGTGCTGAATAATTGGAATTCATGCGTACAGTAAAAGTTCTGTGATCTAGAAACTCAACTATCCAAGAAATTATTCGAGGATGTATGCCCACCATGATCAGTTTAGCTTTTAGTCTCTTATGGCATACCCTGTCAAAGGCTTTTGCAAAATCAAAATAAATCACATCAAGCCATCCTATGTTATCTATGTCATTGGTCCAGTCATTCAAGGCCTGTAGCATAGCTGTCTCAGTGGATCTTTTTCTCTGAAAACCATGTTGGTTTGTTGAGATTATGTTGTGGTGATCCAAGTGTGCAACAATTCTCTTTTTAAGAATTTTTTCGAAAAGACGGGCGAACATAGATGTGACACTAACCGGTGAATAATTTTGCGGTGTCGTAAATGGGGGCTTTTTCGGTATTGGAGTAACTATAGCGCTCTTCCATCTATATGGAACTTCAGCTGTCATGAAGCTTAAATTGAAAATGAATTCAAGAGATAGTAGGATTCAGATCAATCCCAATTTCTGGACTGCCAATGCAAGCCGTCTGAGCCTCCTACCCCTCTACCGATTGTAGCACACCAAACGTGGTCGACCTACACGCTCCCGCGGTCGACCAGGCCATCATCGCCTCCGCGGCGAGGGCTGTCTGGCTGAGCGCGAAGCGGCGGGTGTCACGGCGCGAGTCGACGCTAATTGGCTCTGCAGGCACTGTCCCGCGTCTTTGCCCGCACCGCTTTCAGGCAGAACGTCCCCTCCCCAGGAAAGCTAATAACGAAAGGATCGTACAATCGCCGCTACTACATATTCCACTACAACTCCCCTAACAAGGCATCTGTACTTTGAAAGCGCGATTTCAAGCTCGAGTTTCGCTTCTCCCGCTTTAAAACCAATGGGTCTCAGAACTCTTTCACAGTTTTTGCCATTCATGTAAATTCACAATTTTCGTATACCCCGGGATGGCATCTTATACTGTCCAGCATAATGCAATACGTACTTGACAAAACGATTTGTGCAAAAGACGATTAGACTGAGACTGCTTTATATTTGACTTCTCTGAACTTTCAGTTAAAGAAGAAAATTCTAGTATCACTTCCTGTGAACTTCATGCGGAAACGATTGCACAGCATGCAAGGAAAAGGCAAATTACTACGCGAGTGGATTCTGATGGAATCACGGAGCGTTTGGATACCTCTCATTCCGAGCAATATGACTAAAAACAAAAGGATAAGGGGCGGCCATTATCAACCCCTGTCTGGTATATGCCCTACATTGTTCTTGTACGGGAAGTCGTAGAGGCCATTTGAATGCGTATTTCTTTATACATGTGGTTTCGTTGCGGTAGCTAGCCGACGGGGAGGACAAGACACTGCGAATGGCACTAACAAGAGAAGGGCATGAAGCGTACGCTTGAACGCGAGATTTGGTCATATATGAAGATACCCACTCCTTAGTTAGTATAGAAGTGAGTTTCTTTTTTGTCAACTCATTAAACCAAAAGAGTAGGGGGTCCTTGAATTTAACATGTCTCTGCAGTGGCGCGCGCTCACGAGCGCAGAGCGGGGATTTCAAAAACGGATATCAGCACCCGAAATTACTCCCTTGGGCAAAGTTTGTGGATTTTCTTCGACCTCCCCTGCCTATGGCGTCATGAAACCTTCAATTCGCTTTTTTTCGCCTTCAATTCAACTGATTCGCTTTCCTTCAGCTACCGGTAACTTCGGCAAGCTGATTAAAAGGGTGGTAGTGCACAATGATGTGGGAGTGAAATTGCTTGATAAGCGACTTCTTGTAATTGGTGAAGCCCACGTATTCCTGTGGTGTGGCACCAGAAGTTGTCCTCCGAGTACACAATCTCTTCCCTAGGGGCATACTAGCTTGAATCGAAACATGGTTCGAGTAGCCGAATCCAGAGTGGAAAACATAGGAGTACAGCATCCGGCATATATGGGAAGACGACATGCTCAAAGAAGGAGAGCAAATGCACTTGGTGCCTTGTATCGCCAGTATCTATCGTTCATGTGTCACTATGTCGAATACATTTCTCGTCTTGCAGTTAAAAAGTAGTCAACAACAAACAAGTCGCAACAAGGTTACTATTCACTGGGAAGAGCTGTAGAATGTGCGAAAAAGACGCAAAAACGTCGTGAAATGAGGGCACCGATTCCTCGACCAACCTCACATGAAGCAACTCTACTGTGGCCGAACTGCTCTTCGCCCGTGGAATCGCGGGCGCACGCCCACTGCGCTACTGAGGCTCGTGAGGCCGCGACATGATAAATTTAAGGACCCCCTACTCTTTTGGCTTCACTGGCAAAAACACTCGGCAAAAACAAAACCCGCTACGCTACTAATTGGAGGGTGGAGATTCCTACTGTCTAACTCGCTTTTCCCGTTCAGACATACGCTTCAGACCCTTTCCTTGTAAATGTGTACCAACGTGCACAAAAGTGCCGCATTAAATCAGCGACCCTCCTACATTCGGTGAAAGGCTTGGTTGGCGTGGGCTAGGCCGAGCCAAGCCAACTTTGATTTGAGGTGAACGCAATGCGAGCGCCTCATCTCGCTGCGCTAGGACGCCTCCAGTGTGCCATTTCAAGCCTAGTGAACCGTTTTTCAGCATTAACATCACTGTAAGAAGCTGATGGGTTTTTGACTTAAGTTTGCATTACATTTCGCATATCATGACAATCAAGCATTATGTAGAGCACGGTGGGGAATGCAGGACGTCTTTGGATGTATGTATGTTTGTTTATTTGTATGCAAGAGTCTATGTATGTAGGCGCTAGGCGGGTTAGGGAAGTGGGGAAGCACTCTTGTGACGATAACTTTTTCAAACGTCCATACTAAAGCTAACTAATCCAACGTGATAATAATATTCCTTAGAAAGTGCAGCATATTGTCCTGCCGTAGGTTGAATGCCAAAAATACCAAAAATATCCTAGCCGAGGAGGCAGTTCACCCCCACTGAACTGCCTTATGCCTGCATGTACGTGTCTATGTAGTATGTCCACAGAACCCACTCTCTAATTACTAGACTGGGTCTAGAGTCTTCGCAGTCTGTTGTTAAGAGAATCTCGGACCGCTTGTCGCAGGATCACGTGACCAGCCCCCGAGAGGGGGGGGGGGAGGGTGGATGGAGGAATGGAAATGCAACAATGTATTGCCCAGAGACGCAGGTCGATGCACGGGATGGATTCCACGCCCCTGCTGTTTCAGGTCGACTCGTTCCTTGTGTGTGGGGATGGCATGCTCATTCACAGGGTGTGTGGGCGTGTTCACATCTGCGCAGATCGTATCCTGCACGGTGCACGTCGTCCCAGCCAAAGCTCGCCAGCGATAGAATGAGTGTACATCGAAGGCGAGTCGAGGCCACCTGAAAGATTTCGACCGTCCCTTCGGGCAATCTGACAGGCTGCCCCAAGTAATTTTCCCGCACGACAGAGCCTGACAAGCAACTCCTGTATAGCAGACAATATACCAGACATAAGGAGCAGCACTCTGATTCCACTGGCCTCGAAAGAGCCACTATTTCTGAAGAGAAGGGAATGAAGAGTACGGAGAGGCTGCAAAACTCTAAGGGCCCGATTACACTGGGCAAATTGAGGACTAAGATAACGATCTTACTTACAACGCCAGCATGACGAGCTGGAGAAGTTGTATAGGGAAGATCACCTCCCACAAGATGAGCACCGGCGAATTCAACGCCAAGATCGGCTCCGAAGGTCTAACTGTGAATTGACGTACGGGTTTCTTAAGCTATGCGGTACCGATGAAGGAAGAACTTAATGAGAGAGGAGCAATGAAGAAAGATATTAAAGAGAGAGAAGTGTTGATTGTGGCTGCGAAGGCGGGTGCGAACATCTGCAATGCCCGCCGAAACTTCGTCAACTTCAAGACCAAGATGACCGCTCTCCGACGCCCTGTAGAACCGCCGCTTCCTCCAGAATGGCAATGGAGAAAGTCATCCACGACTTCTACTTACTCCGAAGGTCTAACTGTGAATTGACGTACGGGTTTCTTAAGCTATGCGGTACCGATGAAGGAAGAACTTAATGAGAGAGGAGCAATGAAGAAAGATATTAAAGAGAGAGAAGTGTTGATTGTGGCTGCGAAGGCGGGTGCGAACATCTGCAATGCCCGCCGAAACTTCGTCAACTTCAAGACCAAGATGACCGCTCTCCGACGCCCTGTAGAACCGCCGCTTCCTCCAGAATGGCAATGGAGAAAGTCATCCACGACTTCTACTTCGAATTCTTTGTCAGCCACGTCCACCTACTGCCACGCCATCTCCGCAGGGTGGACGCGTCGTGTCCACTGCCTGTCCTCACTTCAGAGATCTTACACACCATCTCATCGTGAAGAGTCGTGCAGCACCAGATCGCAACAGGATCAGAGCTGATCACCTGAAGAATCTCCCTCCAGTGCTCGTTAGTACCCTCTCGCAACTCGTCATACGCTACATATCAAAGGGTTTCATTCCCTGAACCTGCAGAAGGCATACGCCTACTCAGTACATCATAGCACTTTTTAACAGAGGTGTACGGTGATCTCACGACAGATCTCACAATTCTACAGTGACGTTAAGATAGGGGTTCGGCAAGATAATACCATATCCCGAAGATCTTCAGCGCCACCTTGGACAAATTCACCGACCACGTCATGCGCGGTCCTGAAAGGGAAGAGATGGGAGCGAAGACCAACAGCCCGACAACTTCACCACCTTCGCTTGTTGGACGACATCGTGCTCACCACATTGAGCATTACCAAGGCGGGGCGAATGCTGACCGACTTCGATCGTTTGTGTGGGAACGTTGAACTGCAGCTGAATCTTACGAGGACGATGTTCATGAGGGGGCGGACAAGTTTTTGATGCCCACTCTCGCTCAGCAAAACGAACATCCCGAATGGTCCAGCTTCATGTGTCATGGTCAAGAAGTCAACACGGGCAACGACCTAGTGTCAGAGCACAGCGAGACAGGAGGAAAGGAGCAGCTTGGGGAACTGAGCGTCGGGAAAACCGTGAAGAACGCGAAGAACGTCCGGCTCTGTGCACATCTATTCGACTCCACTGTTCCTCTTGCGCAAAAATACGCCTCAAAGACCGGGCCACACAAAAGCAGGATGAACACGCGCATTGAGGAATCGAGAGGACGGTCCTCCATGCTGAGCACGATGGCACACATAACGTCCTGCAGCACTCGAGATAGCCTCGAAAAGCTCAGATATCCAGATTTCTAGGCTGGCAGCATGTAGTTTTAGTGCTCTTTCTGAAGTTGAGAATAAAGGACTTTTTCTACGAAAACGATTATACACAGTGTTAAATGCACACTAGGATCTATCCTAGTCGGGAGGGAGCATAGATTTAATACATAGCCGTCCCTTCTGTTTGGAAGTAGAGACGCAACTGCTACTTCGGAATTGTGCCCTTCTACGAGTTCATATCATGTGTACCATTTTCACGTCAAACTTGACAGTTTTCAAGCCAACTACACACTATTCAAACCTAATTGAAAACTTTCGAAACCAAACACGACACTTTCATCATACTTTTGAAATCGAGGCGGGAACGTTTAAAGAGAGCCAAAACGGATTTTTGAATGAAAAATTATTTTGGCTTTGGAAAATTACTTATCTCCCACATTGACCTTTTCAAAAAGGGAATCCGTTGTTTGAACATTCGTAAAATTCTTATCCTGTCAACTGTAGCAATGTTCTGAAGTAAGGTTTGTTTTAAAGTTAAGGAAAACAAAAGTTCCACTGTCTCATACGATTGGTTGCTCCGTGCACTCGTTCAGTGTGCCGTTATCTCGTCTGACTGATGGTGTAAGTTCCGCCTACGCAGAGTTGCGCAGTGAATAACTGCGCGTTTGCTGCGATTGGTTCTGCTATACCGACGACTCATCCACAACTTCACCCACGCTGAATCTCCAGGGAACAAGCTGAACATACGAAAGCACGCGACGTGGCGACAGCTACGGCCGGCGCAACGTCCATAGTGAGGGCTGCTACAGTCACGGAGTCCAATGTTCTTGTAACTGCATAACCCTTTTCTGCTGCTTCTTCAGCTACTTGAGAGTCCTCCGGTGCACTTAATAAGGATAAGGATAAAGGACGGCGTTCCCTTTTTGGGATGCTCCAGCGCATTCTACTTCTACGGGATGTCGTGGAGGCTATATGAATGCGTATTTGGCCATACAATGACTTGCGATGGCAGCCGATGAACAAGTCAGTCGCTTTTTCCTTCCCAGACACGTCTGGTACCAATTCACCGATCCCGGAGGGATGGAAGGCTTGGTTGGCCTGGGCGGAAAATCCGAACCAGGAACCTGGTATCGGGTGCACGCGACCGTCGGCGCCTCCTCCGACTGCGCTACACGTTCCTTCCGGTGCACTTATTGAAAGAAAATCGGTATTTCGAGAGGGAAATGGATGATCTAAACGAAGAATTAGACAACTGTTTCCATTGTGAAAAGATTGAGTGTTCCTTTATGACAAGGAGCTCCATTTCTAAAGGTCACATGTCTATCTACAATACAGCATACCTCGGGGGTTTGTTAGAGCTCAATTTTCACATAACAGCCCACCTAGAGAGCCCTGCGTCAGTGGCCGTTCGTCGCGCGTGCGGCAGGGACAGCGACGAGAAACTGTATGTTCGCACTACCAGCCCTGAATCTCCGTCGTCAATCAGACGGACATAGTGGCGTACTGCACCAAAGTGTGACCCCATCTGTTCGATAGACTTATAGCTAAGAGGATAAAAATTTTATGCTTCCAAACAGCTTCCAAACAATGTAGCCGTTTTCGTAGACATCCCTCGTGGACGTTCAACTAATCCCCGTCTTCTGAGCTACAATTGATTCCGCTTTTTGGAACGAATTCAGTTCAGCTTTAAAGTCCTCCAGTTCAATTTTGATGCTGTTCCGCTTTATTTGGAAGTGTATAGTTTGACATGAAACCAGCATAGTATAGTCGGCGCTCTATAATCCTCCTTTGGCCTCCAGTTACAGAAACGCTTTGCCACCAGGATCTGTAAACTGCTTCGTGCTCTCGACCATGCTCCGAGCTTCAGCGTAAACATGTCCCTTTTTTCAGCCATGTCGACGTCACCGCCGCGACACAAGTTCTTTCTCATCCGTCGCCCACCGATCAACTGTACGGTGATGACACCCTGCATATCGTGCCTGCAAACATGTACGTTTTCCTTTAAATTTCCGATACTTACTGTTGAAGCCAATCCATCGACCTGTGCTACCGAGCCTTTCCGTGGTTCATCACTCGCAACTCGTTGTTGTTGATAAAGTGGCCATCGGGCTATAGCAAATTAATTAGCAGCAGAAGAAGTTGAGGGAAGTGTTGCTGAAGTCCTACCATGCACCTGTTTCCGGGCATCTCCTACTAATGAGGAAAGGCCTACTCCCCGACATATTACATTTTAGTTCGCCATTTTCGCTCCTTTTAAGCAGGGCAGCTTTTAATGTGAACAATTGTATATTTGTTTATTTGACATGAGCACATTCGTGAGCCTTCCCTATAATAATAATAATAATAATAATAATAATAATAATAATAATAATAATAATAAGAAGAAGAAGAAGAAGAAGAAGAAGAAGAAAAGCAGAATAACTGAAGGTTTCACTGAACGACGTTTAATAAAACATCATGTTATGAGTTCAAATGCAAATCAACAACATTTTTTACGGCTTCATAATAATTAGTGTTTTACTTTTTGCGGATCACCACCCGGATCAATGCCTTCAAATTTATATCGTCTAGGAATGGTGATGCTTTTTCCCATGTAAAGCCACAAGTCACGATTTCGCGTTAGCAGCTCTTAAACTTGGAAGGAAGACGAATGACCGTAATAATAATAAAGTAAAAAAGTAAAAATGACCGCGTTCCCTTCCTCAAACTTGTCCACAACGAAACCCGAACCCGTGCCCTCTTTCTTGTAAATGGCTGGCCTCGTAAGGGCTGGGATACCATAATCCGGTTAATGGTTTAACGAAAAACTTGTATACATGAAAAAACCTAGCTGTCGTTGGAAAATAACCATTTTTAAACTACTTGACATGCTTCAATGAAATCCCAATATTACTTTGAATGAAACTGTCCACAACTGGCACTTTCTGTCTGTAGAAAAAGATAATCAGGGAAATGGAAATGACGCAAAAGCGAAAAGAAGGAGGTTGAATTTCGAATCGCTTCAAAATGTTTATTTTTTAAGTTGCACAATTATTTTTTACCCATTGGAAAGCCGAACTCTAATTGAGTATTGCGTTGTGCACTCGTCCTTTACTTTCACTTTAAAATCAATCTATAAACGTTTATATAGCTTAATGAGTAAGCGTTTTTAGTAAAAGTTTTTTGAACGCCAAGGCGACATTTTGGCAGGAGAGAAATATTTCAAGAGGTAGCTCGAACTTTTGGATAAAACATTTCATATGGTTTTCCTGCAGCGTGCATGGTTTAGTTTGGAAAATGTCCCTTTTTATTTGAAAGATGTTCCGGACTTTTTCGAAAATTATCCAGCACCAGCATTATCAATAATAAACATGACGACTTGCTGGAGTTGAATATGGTGCAACCTCTTCTGGTACACTGCAACTTCTTCATTTTCCTTTATTAGAAAATAAAGCTGGAACGTTCTAATAGCAGGATGGATAAATCTTATTTTCATTCAATCATCCATTCAATCATTTAAATTATGAACATCTTTTCCTGGAGCATTCTGTATAGGTATTGTGTATTTAATAACAGTTTTTTGCAAACGAAGTGTTTTTAAGCATTTTTTTAAACGTCTTCACTTTAAAATTCCAGTTGTATCTAAAAAATATCCAGTCTGATTTGAAAAATGAATGAATGGAAAAGTGCCCAGCTGAAGCGAAAATGCTACAAAACGAAGGTCACTGCTTTGCAGTTCCTTACGCAGTTCTCGGATAGCGATACTAAGGTTTGAGTATGGTGGTCTTTCTCAAGTTAAAAATCTTCATGAGACTCGGTGACGTGGTCTACCAACAAAAATAGCCTTTCATTACTGCCAGCTAACACATGTCTTAAAGTGTGACTGTGGCGCTGCTTCGCCCTCGCTTTCCCCTCCTCCCTTCTCTTCCCCTCGCACCTAGTTCTTTCTTTGAGCGTGATTGTTTCGCCCATTGATTCCCTGTAGCCCTGAAGCACTCCTCCTGCGACGGTCGTTCTTGCACAACGGAATGCAAACCTCTCGATGCATCTCGCAACGGAGCGCATTTGCTGAGTCCAACGTCATTGCGATAAAGGAAAAAACGAATCGGGCGAATGACTCCTCGCTGGTTAGATTCAGCACGCGTCTCGGCTGCTCGGCGCTCCTCATGCCTTTCTCCAGTCAAAGCCAGTTCCATCTCAAGCAGTTCAGCTTTCGTTTCCTTTGCACTACCGAGTCAAATAACAGCTGACTTATCGTCAAGCAACACCAGTCGGTTGAGGCTGGCGGCTTGAGCGATGAGAGGTGAGGCATGATTGTGTGGACCGGCTGCGTTGATTGTTTGCTTATGACTCGCTTAGATCCGTAAATTGTTGTCATCCGTATAGGAACAATGGTAACTACAATATCTAACGATAAGTACGAAGCGCTGCATATCTGCTGAATGCGGCCAACACTAACTGTGTATGGTTTCCACGGCAGATACCTGCGCCCACGTCACGCAGTTGTTCTCCATTTAATTCGGCACCCAATTCCAACGAACTTCCTGAGAGATCGGTTCGCTGTGCAGCGCCAGCGAACTTTTTTGGAAGGCTTATCGCACTGGCCTACATATCGGGTAGCGTCCATGAATTGCTGTATATGCAGAATACTCATCGAAGCTCATTCACGGGCCACGAAAGAATAAAAATGTGTCGCGCGTCCTCACAGGGTTCTCGAATTCGATCATTTTTATCCTTCTGAACTTTCACCGGACGGCGTTCATATAGGACCACATATCTACCACAGTGGGGGAACTAACACTCAACGATAGGACGCTGTCGGCCCATTTCCATTAAAAGCTTTTCCCTAGAATTCCCCTACGCCATGTACATAAAACGCGCGTCATCGAACGTGACCAGATTAAGTCATCATCTGAGGCCCGCTGTTGTAATGTAGATGAGTACCGCGCGGGTAATTTACTTTTCCATTACAAATTCAGCTGCATGTTTGTTCATGTAATAAATAACAACACGGGTGACTTCGTATTTATTGGGTTGGTCCAAAAATGACGTCACATTCAACCCACCACATTCAAACTAAATCATCTCGGTTCATGATCCACTTTTTTAGCAAATCGAAACTATTTCTTCGCTTTTTTCGATAATGGACAACGAGTAGAGTTCCATGTGCATGAAGCCCAGACTTCTGCAGTCGATTAATTCAAGGAGGCCATCATTGCTTCAGTATCTATGTTATATCTTCCATTTCCCGCTTGGCGGCAAGGTCCGATCTTCTGGTGTGGTGGCGCAACATTGCACGATCAGATGCCTGATTGGGATACCGGCTTTCTTCAAACCTTCCGCTCTTCCACTTGCAACGTATTAGGCTAACGTAGCTTCGGCCCAGGATCTTGTTTGGGGTTCGATATTTGCCGAAAATTTCTGACCCCTCCCCCGCATTCCGGAGAGGATTTGGTGTGATTCCCCTTGCCTCTACATACCACTGCTTTATTCCTTCCTTGTCCTGATATTTTCTTTTTATCTATGTGATGTTTGTATCTCTTCCGTCTTCCGAAAACGCGACTCCCACCTCATCTCATACTATAGTGGGAGCTCCAAGTCTCAGATAGACTTTGTCCTTGTCAAGGATCGCGACCGAAGCATTGTCACAGACGCGAAGATCGTGCCGTATGAGACGGTCGCCCCACAGCATCGACCGCTTGTCTGCACCTTTAAAATCGCCCCTCCGAGGATGCAGCAAGTTGAGCGATGCGGTGCTGCGAGAATCAAGTGGTGGCGAATGAAAGAGAAGGAAGCAGCTGTGATTTCCCGCGTACGGTTACCGACAGTCACGACTGTCGACGAAACTTGGGAGAGAGCAACCGACGCGATACGCCAAGCTGCAAGGTTGGAACTCGGCATAACGAAGCCTGGGCGACGCAAGGTCGATAAGCAGACATGGCTGTGGACGGACGATGTGAAGGCAAAGGTTAGAGAGAAGAAGTCGCTCTATCACGTGTTTCTCAGCGATAAAACAGCCGACAACTGGCAGAAGTATCAGAAGGCGAAGAAGGCTGCAAAGAAAGCCGTGGCTGTTGCGAAAGCCACTCATTATAGTGATGTCAACGAAAAGCTCGAGTCACGCGATGGTGAGCGGGATTTGTACCGACTTGCTAAGACCCGCCATCGCCAAACCGAGGATATTGAAAAGTTTTTTGGCATCAACGATGAGGGCGGCCATCTTCTGACAGACCGCAAAAAGGCGCTGAAGCGATGGCGTGATTACTTTGAGGAAATCTCCACTATGGAATTTCCTCACCCCGCCATCCCTTCTGTGGGTTCTGTTCACGGTCCCGTTCACAAGATCACCGTGGAGGAAACAGAAACGGCTCTAAAGAAGATGAAGCCATGCAAGGCGACAGGACCGGATGATCTGTCAGCCGATGTTTGGAAGTCGAAGCTCTGGTATCCTGCTGAGTGGTTGGCTGAGTTCTTCAATCAGGTAGTAAAGGAGAAGAAAGTACCGGAGTGTTGGCACAACAGTACGACGATTCCGATTTGGAAGAAGAAGGGCAGTCCTGCAGACTGCTCCAATTACCGTCCGATTCGCTTGCTTTCGCACAGCATGAAGATCTTCGAGCGAATCCTCGACAGACGAATTCGTGAAATCGTCAGGCTCTCCGACAACCAGTGCGGTTTTGTGTCTGGTTGTGGGACCATTGATGCTGGGACCATTGATACACGCCGCCCGCCTTCTGGTGGAGAAGCATCGTGAGAAACAGAAGCCGGTGCATATAGCCTTTCTCGACTTGGAGAAGGCCTTCGACCGCGTACCGCGTGAGGTTATATGGTACGCCTTGCGACAACACAACGTACCTGAGGAACTCATAGAGTGGGTGCGGATGCTCTACTCTTGTCCAAAGAGTCGAGTTCAAGCTGCAGCTGGAACCTCGATGGAGTTTCCCATCTCTGTCGGGGTGCACCAAGGTTCTGCGCTTTCTCCACTCCTCTTTGTTGTCGTCATGGATGCCATTACGCGAGATCTTCAGCAGCCTGTTCCATGGACGCTGCTCTATGCTGATGACGTAATGCTCGCTTGCGAAGAGAAAGATGATCTCGAGCGGCAGGTGCAAGCTTGGTGCGATCGCCTGGCGATGTTCGGACTCAAATTGAACGTCAAGAAGACCGAGTACCTAACGACTGACGTAAACGAGTCCGGCTCCATTAAGATTAACGGTACTGAGCTTCCACGCACTGCGGTCTTTAAATACCTGGGATCAGCAATAGCGTCTGACGGCGGTCTGATGGTTGAAGTGAACTCACGCGTGAGTGCAGCTTGGTCCAAGTGGCGTTCGCTGACCGGTGTGCTCTGCGATAGGAAGATACCAGAGCACCTGAAGTCGAAGATCTACAGAACAGTCGTGCGGCCGGTAGCAATATACGGCGCTGAGTGTTGGCCTGCGACTAAGGAAGTTGAAACGCGCCTCAGCGTCATGGAGACGAAGATGCTGCGCTGGACGGCTGGAGTCACCCGCATGGACCGCATCAGAAATGATGCTATTCGGCAGAAGTTCGGTGTCGCGCCGATAGCGGACAAGATGCGCGAAGCTCGCTTACGATGGTACGGCCACGTTCTGCGTGGAAAGGAAGACAGCGTCCGCAAGATAGGCCTTGAGTTGGAAGTGTCCGGAAAGCGGCCTAGAGGACGCCCGAAGCAGCGTTGGTCGGATACGTTACACATGGACATGAAAGTAACTGGCGTCCACCCCGATCAAGCGCATGACCGGGAAAGGTGGCGTCATGACACCAGAATAGCGGACCCCGCGACGAAGCGGGACAAACGCTGAAGAAGAAGAAGAAGAAGAAGAAGAAGATGTTTGTATCTCTTAACAAGTGTCCTTTCCAAGTCTGGTTTCGACGCGAAGAGAATTGTAGGCAGCTTCGTTTATTGAGGGAGACAATTAAGTAATGAAAATAAAACTTTGAAGCTTCGATTGCTGATTCTTCTACATTTGAATACAATTATTTTCAGGTAGCAGCCTTCCAGTAGATCCACCGGTTCAGTTTCTACTAATTCTCTCAGGATGCCATTGACAGGACACGTTTTTCTACCTGAAGAGGCGACATCTGCATCTGAAATTGTATTGTATAAAATTTAGAGTGTTAATTACAATTACTTAAGTGATTTCCCTAAAAAAAATTTGAAGCGCTCTTCGAATCGATGACGAAGTCGCAACCGAAGAATGGACTTGTCGCGGAAATAAATAATTTTCTCCCTTCTGAAGGAAACAACGTCAGAACGTGAAACTGTACCCTACAAACATCAAGAAAGAAACACGGTTTAGAAACATATTGTTTCCTTTAGATGGGAGAAAATTACTTCCATACTTCAAAAAAATCCTGGGAAGGCACTTAGGTGATCTTTAGCAACTGACACTCAGCATTTAATGCTATACAATTTTAGAGTACAACTACAGAAGCAAATGTCGCTCGTTCAGGTAGAAAAATGTTTCGTGTCCATGGCTTCCTGAAAAAGTGTGCAGAACTGTGACTTGTAAGACTTCTACCAGAAATTCTTTGTTTGGGCTGTAGTACAATTGGTATCTGAAACCTTGAAGACTTTTATTTAATTCTGGAAACATGTCTTGCTCAGTGGACTAACTGTAAGCCGCGCGCGGCTCTCTTCAATGTCGAAACCACATCTGGAATGGAAAAACCTCTTAAGAGATACAAACTCACCTAAAAAGCTGAAAAATACAAGACATTCCCCTGTCAAAACCAAGAGCGTGTGTGACCAAAACGAGGGCCCAGTACAACGCCCCCTCGATTCTCGATCTTCAAGCTTGACCCTGCTTCGGCCACCTTTTAGGCCGTTTTCCGGGCACATTTATTTTAGGACCAATCTTCCGAACGGTGTAATTACTCGCACGAAGAATATGGCAACACCATTGTAGGTGAGTTTCACGTAGTTCATCAGCACTTGAAGCGACGCCGAATTTTTGACTTACACAGGGTGCGCCATAAATATGGTCTTACTCACGCGGATTCGTTCAGGAAACAGTGAAATTTCTTCTACAGTTTCCAAGCAATTCACTCAACAAGCAAAGCGGATATCATCCTCCAATGTGACCTTCCTTGGCACAAATGACAGCGTTCAGACGCTTAGAGGTAGGACTCAATGGCGGCACGCAGGGTTGCTTACAGAATTTCATTTTACGTTTTTTCTGCTCAAAACACGCACTTGTTGCCTATAAGTGGTGAAAAGGCATAAAAGAGGGGAGGAATCGTTCAGGGAAACTCTCATGCAGTTTCTCTGATGGTTTGTGCTGGAAGTTTTTCCACAGGACCGTCTCCATTGGTTTTTGCTGAAAAAAGAGCCATAATCGGCGCCAAAATATATTAACTTTAACGATATTTTAAAGACGATGTTGGTTCCCTGGACTCAACAACAAATTGAAAATTCAACGTGGACCTTTCGACAGGAAGGAACACACGCTCACAAGTCCAAAATGACTGCGCGGGGAATCCTCCAAGCTTCAGTCCTGCTTCAGTATAGCCAACAAACTGGCCAGATCTGAATGTTGTGGACTACTGCGTTTAGTCTATTCTAGAGGAAAAGCATGCGCTAAAAGGCACACTACGATACGTGGTCTCTCTCCTCACTGGCAAACGCATGGAAGGAAATTCCGCAAGCAACCCGGCGTGCCGCCACTAAGTCCTACCCTAAGGTTCTGGCAGTGTCATTCGCGGCAGTGAAGATCATATTGGATAATATCCACCATTTTGCTTGTTAAGTATATCGTTAATGAACTGTTGAGGAAGTTTCGCTGTTCCCTGACCAAGTCCGCGCCTGTAATTTGATCCTTATTGAGTGGCCATATTAATGGCGCACCATGTAGTAGATGTCCTATATCGTTAGAAGGAAATCGGGCACAGAACTCGATAGAAAGTGATTAACTCTGAAGATATTTGAAGGCAAGGGCACAAGTGTTTAAGAGCCTGATTCCACTAGTCTCTGGAGAGTCGATATTAAAACCTGCAATCGAATATTATTATTGCACTGAACTTTTTGATGTTTTTTGAACAGAACTCTCACAAGTCACACAGCTGCTGGCGGGTACTTTACGGTCGGAGATTAACTCATACTGCTGCAAATATTTTCTGAGGTTAAATGATGCCTTTGTGGATAATTTCGTTCAAACAGAGACCCCTCTCCCTGTTTTGCGACCAAACTCGTCTCCGGGTTGCTATCCCTGAAGCCAGTTGGTCAACCTGCTTCACGTCCGACTACTGTTGCCGAAAAAGATTCATTTCTAATGTGTAATGGATAACGACGCAGATGGGAAATGCCTTTCTGCGGTTCTGCAAAATTAGGCCGAATGACTCTTTCTGGTTTTTTTCCTTCGTGAGGTAGTTCATTCATAATTATTAGGCATTTTTTCATATATACATCCACCTTTTTTGTGCTATCCTTTGTCCATCTTGCCTTTATTCTTACTAATCCTGCGCGTTAAGGACGTCAATAGCTACTTCTGCGAAATCTCTATGTATACAGTGCGTTTCAAAAGTATGTAGCCACCTTGAAATTGATAATTTCACGATTCGCGTTCGTTACTACGAACTGGCGTTAGCCGCATTGGATTCCCCGTAGACGAAAATAGCTGGATTGCTCTTTCAAGAAAAAAGCTTGACCTCCAGCAAAAACTAGGCGTTTTTGAATTTTTTTCAACAGTATGTAGCCACTCCAGGATACCGGACATTTTTACACTCCTATTCAAACTTTGCGCGCTTTTTGGCTGGAAGTTCTTGTCATAAATAGCCAGCTTGACCTGTTCTTCAAAAATAGCCACTATGCCCGTCCGTGGACGTCTCCTGACTATCGAGGAACAAGCTCAGATCCGATCGCTCAAGGATGCTGGCTTGACAAACGCCATTGCTTGTCACGACAAGCGCGAACTTGTCAGCTCGGACGTTCGCATGGATGTGTCGACAACTTCCTTCGAAATCCCAATGGTTATCGGTCTGCACCTGTACCGGGTCGTCCGCGTGTGATTTTGAGCCAGGGTCGTCGACGAATCAGCCGCATGGTGTCGAACTCCACATGGAGCGTCAACCAAGTTCGCGCTGAGATGGGTCTATCTGCGTCAAGAACAACGATATGACGTTTTATTCGATCGATCGAACACATCTTCAGACAGACCATGCAGAAAGCACCTCGTCTCACGAACTTCCACAAGTAGGCGCGACTGGAGTTTGCCCGCAAAAACATGGCGACGCAATGGGAAAAGGTAGGAACTTTCTGGTTTCGTCGGTGTCATGAATTTCACACGCTTATTGCTTCAGGTCATTTCACCGACGAGAAAAATTTAATCTGGTTACCGGTATTAATGGGGATATCTACGACAGGCTCCCATCACCTTCTCTCGACGGAACTTCGGAGGCGGGTCTCTGATGACATGGGCAAGCTTCTGCAGGGAAGCTGAAGCTCAGATTCCCATAATGTCGTATGGACAGTCTAGAGTATCAAGCCGTACGGGAGTCCAGCCTGCCGCCCTTCCTAACGGGGAGAAAACGGCAGACACATGTTCTGCAGCAGGACAACGCTGCAGTTCATGTGTCCAAATCGACCACAGACTGGCTCCAGCATAATCGAATCCGAGTAATGGAATGCCCAGCTTGCTCACCTGACTGCAACCCAATGGAGAACATGTGGGGTATCTTGGTCCGGCAGGTCTACTTGAATAACATGCAGTTCAACAATGTTGGAGAGCTAAAAACTGCTATTTTGACTGCCTGGGACAACATCAGTGACGAAGTGACCCAGAAACTTGTTAGTAGCACGCGTAGCAGGGTATTTAATGTAATAAGAAATAATGGTGGTCCAATTGACTATTAATTATTTTTTGAGAGTGGCTACATACTTTTGAAACAAAGAAAAAATTTCAAAAACAATCTATTTTTGCTAGAAATCAAGCTTTTCCTGTAAAAAGCAATACAGATGTTTCCGAATTCAAGGAATTGAATGCAACAAACCCCGGTTCGTAAAAACAAAGGCGAAGAATAAAACTGTTGAATTCAAGGTGGCTACATACTTTTGAAACGCACTGTATTAGGGTGGGCCAAAAGTAATGAGACAAATTCAACAAATTTATTTACCTCTTTATAACTCAGTTACAACTCAACGGTGCTGAGGAAAGTATTCGCCATTAAGGTCAGTGACCTTGCTGCGATCGATCAGCCAACTTCCTTCCTTCGATCCCATCCTTCTGCTTAGGCCTGGTGATGATCCACTGCTCGTTACGGTTGTCGAGGTCTGCTTGGGTCCTTATGTCCCTTCCGACCGTGAAGTCCTATAGGGTCGAGAAGTAGTGGTACGCATGGAGAGATGTCCAGCGAATACGATTGGTGAGGCATGTGAACGTAGCCCAGCTGAGTATGCTTATCCGTGGTCACTTTTGCCCGATGGGGTGCGGCGTTGTCGAAGACGAGGACCTTCTTGAAGCGCTGAGACCAAATAAGTGCGAGTCGCCGTTACATCTCTTCTATTTCGTTCACCATTGCCCTAGAGTCGTCGTGCTTTTGGAAAACAGCTTCCAGTATATCGGTCCATGGGCGCAGACTCAAAAGCTCAGAAGGTGTTTCTCGCCGTGAACATCCCGCCGAACGAAGATCGGTAACGATTCACCAGGCCTCACCCAGACTGGCTGCTTAGCAGGGTTAAGGTAGAAGACGTACTTCTCATCTTGCGTGACTATTGAGCCCAGGGTGCTCGGGTTGGGAATTGGGTGAGATTTGCGCGACACTGGTCGACTCGTCAGGCTGGGGTTTTGGCATGAGACAGACTGGGGTTTTGGCATGCTTCTGGAAAGGGCGAAAGTGTTCACTTCTCAGGTGGCCTTCAGTAAGTAGCAAACAAACATCCAAATACGAGAAGCACGAAACCGGACTCCAGTCAAGGCACATGGGCACGGCATGGAGATTCTCATTACTTTTGGCCCCAACTAATAGCTGAAGACTCTGGCTTTTTCTGTGAAATGTCTTACGCTAACGCTGTACTGCATATTTGGTGGACGTATCCTGTCCAGATGTGATTTGCGCTTTACGATTTGCTTTACGGATGTAGACCCTGCTTTGAATTCGTAAGTGAAGTCGTGGTGAATCCGCACTTTGTACACAAAAGCGCTGTAATATTTAAAGAAATTTAAATACATATATCTATTAGTTTGTTATAGTCAATCCCTCGAAATGAAAAAATATGCCAAATGCCCAGGGAAAATTTAGCGATCTTAATGTCGAGCGGCAGTCGGACGTGTTGTAAAAAATCGCATTTATGACCAGCCCTATATTTTCAGATTCACAATCTATCATAGGTCACATCTTTTAGGATGCAGCGTCAGAAATCCTTATGGCGTTCTTGCTGTACGTAACAGAAATAAGTTAAAGATTGTAAGAAGGAAGCTCTATATGGAAGGAAGAGACAAGAATAAAGGAAAATTGTTGTTCGTGTTGGGCTTCAACAGTAACACTAGCAATATTTGAATGATACTGCTTGCCCTAATCTCTGGATGCCTATCCTCTGCGTGATGAATGTCAAAAGCAAACTTTTCATCGTTTTCTTCTTCATTTTCCTCCTATACTTCAACTGGGTTTTGATAATTCCATCTCTGCGTAGAATGTCCAGTGCATTTCGTTCCCGAGCGAGCAAAAAACGATACATTTCCCATTATTTCCCACCCCAGCTAATGCTGTGGAAATCTCGTGAAAGTAGACCTTTTGACTGGATACTCATCTGCAGATCAGAAAGACTCCATGCTTTTGTCTGCTAGCTTCGAATTTTCGGCTTCTTTTGTTCATTATCGTCTCTACTTGCTAACAGTTGCCATTTACGCAACGCCACCAACTCCCATTCTACAGTTTCGTTTCCACTCTCGTCCTCATTTCTTTCTCTCACATTTCCTCAGAGAAGACACTGAAAGAAGTATGGTGGGGATGAACGAGAACGCTCGGCGTTACTCAATCGCTTTGTGGAATGCACGTTCTACTTCAACAAGATATCGTGAAAAAAGAATGCGTATGTGACTTATGCAATGAACTGCACTGACCTCACGATGAAATGTGCAGTGTGCACTTTTTTTCTTTTAGCGCACGAAGTTTCAGAGTCTGTGTTTTCCATTCATAAACGCATGTCTTTACCAATTCATTTTTCATCCCGTAGGAATGAAAGTCATCATTGACTGAAACGGAACCTGAAACTTAAGCCTTTGGTGGTGTGCATGCCAAGAGTCGATGGCTCCCCCGACTATTCGGATGGGGCAGAAGTACTAAGCTAAAACTTCGAATCAATATTAAACGGGAGTCACTCTCCGCACGGGGTGCGTGTTTCACGTATTTACGTGTTTGTGTGATAGTTATTGACGGGACTCAGAAGTTACCACTTTTCCCTTTTCAGAAGCATGCCGAATCACAGCCTATTTCAGAGCTGTGCGGAAAAAGAAGCGCATCGACCTCTGTCGTGCCAGATTCACTCAACCTCAACACTTGAGAACTTGAGAAGTCAGGACCCGAGCGTCACGTGGATGAGTTGTACGTCTGCTGCCTTATCCTTACCAAGCATCCACCCTGGGGGAGGCCTGGCGACTCGGTCGCGACCTTCGTTCGGCGAGATGTGCACGGCGAGAAGCAACTTCTGAGCTTTTCGGAGTGCACCCATGGACCGTTGCACTGGAAAGTATTTCCCAAGAGGAGGATAATGGAATCCAACGTCATGGTGAACGACAACGAAGAGATGGACCAGCCACCCGCGCTTATTCGGTCGCCCCTCTTCAGCACGGGTGCTCCTCTTCAACAACGCGGCTCCTTATCGGGTTAAAAGTGACCATGGACAAGCTTGCCGAGCAAGGATACGACTATATCCCGCACCGACTGCATTCCTCTCTCCATGCGACTACTACAACCTCTAAGTAGTTCTGGAAGATTGGAATCAAAAAGTTGGCTGGGCTATGGCAACAAGCTATCCGCCTGGAAGGTGAACATCTCTCCCAGCATCCCGGCGAAGGGATGGAAGCATTGGTTGACCTGAGCTGGAAATCCGAACCAGAAACCCGCTATCTGGTGCACGTAACAGCCGGCAGCTCCTCCGACTGTGCTACACGCTCCCGTACAAGTGGGTTGAAAGGAAATAAATAAGTTGTTCTATTTGGCTCAATACCTTTGGCCCACCCTTGCATCAGGAAATTACTAGAGCAAATTAAGCGTTGTATAAGCTGGAATAAAGTCGTTAACGGAATTACTGATCTCTTCGCAATACACAAAAACAATTTAAAGGTCAGCGTCAACCAATTGCTCCTGGACTGCGCCACGCGACCTAGTTCAATGCGAAATCATGGAGTCGCGTTCACTTATTTGCCGAAAATAATGACCTAAGATATCCGGTATATAGAGAAGTCTAGCGCCAGTTCCCTCCTCCTTTAGGTATGGAATGGCTCGCTGGTCTAGGCACGATTTAAATCCAAGAACGGCTCAGCGTGTACGCGAGTCTGTTCCGCATCTGCAGCCATATTTTAGGGGCTTCAACTTGTTCGATGAAAATCTATAGGCGATAGGCCGCCAAAATGGTCAACGAAACAGAAAATGAAAGAGCTCCGCTTCTGTGTTGTGTCGCCACCCTTGCTAACAGAGTAATCGCGGTATGGGTGGCTATTATGATGGATAACAAGGGATTTTGATTTTCAAAAGCGCTTACTTTATTATAAAGGCAACGATAGCTTAATTTAACTTTCCTTATCTCTGTCGATCTCAGCTCTCAAAGAAAACGGCGGATTACGCGTAAGGCAAACCAGAGAGGGACATAAAGTTGAAAACATGCAAATTTGAAAGGCTAATATACTCTCCAACAGTATCAGTTACATCTCCCCACCTTCGACGCAAAGAACGAATGCCCTTCTTAAAGAACTCCATCGGTCGTGACACGTAGGAGTGGAAACCCCCCACCCAAGCGTTCGCTTTGTTGAGGTTTCCAAACATCTTTCCGGCCACGAAGTGCTCCACTGACTGACGAAATGCTATTCCGGCGGCGCCAAGTCAACCCAGACAGCAGATGTTTCCTGGAGTTTTCGTTGCGTGATTTCTTGAGACCTCAACGCCTTGTACGCTGACTCGCAGGGCTTTCTTTGTACTTTCACGACTGCAGAGGTCGAGGAGAAACCAGAAAACTTTTTTGAACAAACATCGCCCGGAGGTTATTTGGGATGCAGATCACGGACATGATACCCATTTTCAAAATTTCGGCCGACTACGGTAGATATGGGTAAGTAAAGCTGTCTGTGCCATGATCACCGATTTCGTCCAAGTTTTACCTAAAGGGGGTTATTTGTGGTGCTAGTCAGAAGTGTGACATCTGTATTCAGTAGTGCGCTGGATGATATGTTACCTTGCATGCTGGTGAATAGGCCTGTCTACGTCAGTAGAATCGTCTCCTCCCCCTATATGTCGTATTTATTCTCCAGTACAACCTTCTATCTTGAGATAAAAAGTAATGAACGAAAATTTGCTAATTTAAAAAAGGGATGACAGAGTCATGGTCAGCAGCCTAAATAATTCCAATACGTATTGGCTAAACCGGTGGTCATTGAGCCCGCCCTCCCCCGCCCTCTTACTCACTCATATCCACCGTAAGCTACCGTAATCGGCTCACATGTTGAAAACGGATATCACATTCATGATCAGCACCCCAAATAACTGCCCTAGGCAATGCTACTATGCTTTTTTCGATCTTTTCCCGAATTCGAGTAGCAAAGCACAATAGTTGTGCCCGAATTTCATATGTGTCGAGCTTACTCCTTGACGACGCAGCGCCTGGGTACACGTGGCGTGCGTCTATGAGTAGATTTCCGCAATGAGGATCCAGCACCTCAGGATGCATCGATCGCATACCCCTCCACGGCAAAACCTTTTTTCCACGGATGTCCGGCTTCGGAGTCGGCCTCGTTTGTTCATTAGCGACCAGCCACCGCCATTTTTATCTCGCATTGCAATAGGTTCGAAAAACCGCCTGCTCCTGGAGATGCGGAGCAGAATTCCCCACCCACAGGTGGCGTCCGTACCAGAATAGCACTTGACCGCGTGTAGGTGCAGTGTGGAAGCCGTGTATCCGAGAGTGTGTGCAGTCTCCGAGGACGTGTCTGCGAGTCGGTCCCCGCTGTTTGTTCGGCGGCCGCGCTGGATGCTGCTGCTAGGCGGCCGGCTGCGGCGCGTGCACGCGTGTGTGTGGTGCGTCGCGGTCACGTCTGCGTCTCCCGACATCAACCTGCACGGTGGTCCGTTCTCCACGGGTTTTCCAGCACCTCGCCGACCGCCCTCTCTGCTACCGCCCGTCGCCGACGCCGTCGCCGCCGACGGATGCTGCTGTCCGACTCGGCTGGTGGTGCACAGCAATTGATCGCGACCACCAGGGACGCAGAGCGGTGGAGCGTCGCTCCCAGTCTACTTCTCTGCTGCTCCATCGTCACGGCCCAGCATCGACGTTATCCAGACTTCGCTACTGCTGCTGCTGCTGGCGCTGTTGGCTGTAACTGCTGTTGGCGCTAGCGCTGGCGTCCAGCTCAGCCTCAGTCTCCATTGCCGTGCCTCTCCTCCTCCCCTCGCCCTCGCTCTGGCTTTGCCCAGATCCGGCGCGTTCGATTATCGCAATCGTCGCCTCGCTTCGTCCTCACGGACTTGAATCGACTGCTCCGGTACACCGCGGGTCTGCCTCAGAATCTCGGCCGATGCTTTCGTGGCTTATTTGCCCGCAGATGTCCTTTCTCTGCACTCGCACTTAATCGCCATCTCTTCATCCGGCTGAGGACATTATTAACTTGGACATTGAGGATCGGCTGCACCCACTCACTTTTGCTGTACTTCTATTTTCATCTGCTACCGTATCGAGTAGAGCACGGCGAAACGCCTGACGTGCTTTGGTGGCCATGCAGGCCCTGCGGTCCGTTCGAAGCCTGATGAATTCCTGGGAGTTCTGCCTGAGGAGGACAAGCATAGCAGATCACGCTTGGAACCCACTGTTCATGCCAAACGCATTCAATCAAGTTTCATGCAGGATATCATGTAAATATAAAGCGCACGGCGCGACTCTGACACTGGTCTCAATCAACCGCTTCCGGCCTATAATCCCCTAATTGCATTATTGAAGCTAAACTAAACCGATTAGTCAAATCAGGGGGTGTTCGTTACTCTTCGCTTGAAAAGGTGAAGGTAACAAAGACCACAAATTTAATTAGGGCATGTAAAGTTGATAGCAATTAACTCGTTGCGAGGCTCACATTAGAGCTCCCAAAAAAAATCGCACAAGGTACCCCTATATCACGAGGAAAGTCTACTAGACTCAGTTCAGGATACGTCTTAGAACCGTACAATGGATTTTTCGGCCGCGAGATAAGCGCGGCCCCGACGGTCCTTTATAATTGCTATTCAATATTGATCGATTTCAACGGCGATTTCTGTAACCGAAATTGGATCATCGCCTCGGCTGAACACACGCCGCTGTTCAATTCGACGGCTCGCAATTTCAGAGCGATCCAGAACGTTTTTACGCGTGCCTCTCCATTAGGAGGCGCATAAGAAAGCACCCACCTGAGAGCTACCACCATCCTCTGCAGAGACCACTCATTGTTTTTTTAAAATATTAATATTAACAGTTTCTCTGAATACGCGTTTCCACGATCATTAATCCGCGGTCTCCTAAATCTCACGGCTTCGTATGAAATTTGACCTGCTGAGAAAATCCACCGAGATAATAACAGGTCTGGCTGCTCACTGAGGGAACTACAGGGTTTCCCATAATTATTCCTAAAGGGCCTTATCTGCAGGGAAATCTTGAGAGGGGGCAATATCTATACACCTTGAAACGTTGGTTCTCAATGGATAGATTACATGATCCCGTTGAGCAATTTTATTCAAAACAGCTTTCTCCTGCCATGCACATAGTCCTCTCCCAGACGTTTTGGAAGATTTCAAGGTGTTTATTGTTACATGTTGTTTAATGGAAGTCTTCCTTTTCAACATGATCCACAGGGAGAAATCCTAACTTTGCTGGGAGTTTGCTGGACGTTCACTCGTTCTCACCTGTTGAGCAAGTGGACCGGGATCCACTCCTACCCAACCTTTGTAACCAACGACGCTTTTCGGATAGAGTGTCGATTTTGCTTCGACATGGCGGAATTGGGGAGCAGAAAAAATGGCGTTTTCTTATGGTAACCCCTAGTAATTGTTTGTGCCGGTTTTCAGACCTTTCTTTGAGAGAAACGAGGCATAGGACAGCTCTTTCCCAACCGTCATAGAAGCTAAATGAGGTTAATGTGTGTCCACTGATGTCATCCGCTCCATTAAGGCTTGAATAAAATAGGTTATTTTTGATTTTCTGCTATTCCTCAACCTGCTGTTGATGTAGTGAATTCTTAAATCCGTCGTGAACCCGTATCATTACTTTATTAAATGATAATAATGCTCCGCCGTTGTATTTAATTATGTAGTAAGTGAATAAGTTTTTGAACTTTATGATATTTGTCCCAATCTAGTAAGTTCTTCACTGGCAATATTTATGGGACATCCTGTAGTTGTACATGATTCTACTCAATAAAACAGAATTCCGCGATTTTTGCGTTTACGTAAAGATCTGATGGTGGAACGCCTATTTCACCATTTGAGAACGTAGAAGAGCTTGGCCCATTTTCAAGATTTCGGGATGCCACATCCGAATAGAGTTCGGCTGAAATTTTTGAAGAATCCATACATTACATGTCGAAGGCCAATATTCTTTGAAGAATCTACGTTGAATAAAATTCTCGACCCTTTAAAAATATCACAGATCAAAAAATAGAACCGTGTAGAAGATATAGCCCTTCTCGCCCTAAACATTCCTCACCTTCTGATGCTTGTTAGTGCGGACTCGAAGGACTTCTGCGAGAACTCGGAGAGCGTGCCTGGATTTGTCTAAACGCTGACCTCCAACGTATCTAAAGCCAAGCAAGCACATGAACGTCGTCGATGCCCTGACGTTGTTGTAGGTATTTGTCGAGGTGTTCCCAAAGGGCGGAGTCATTGAATAAAATGTCAGAGAAGAGTTTGCGTACACTTTGAAGGACTCATCGTTCACTGACAATGTGTTTAAGAAGGTCCCAGCGCTTTCCTTATCGTAACCTGAAGATGCAACCTTTACAGACCGCAGCAGGTTGAAAAGCCTCGTTTGAGTGTATACACTCTCCAGCACAACACAGAGACCATGTGGTACAACCATACAGATGAAGTAAGAGCTCTGAACTGATGCTATTCGACAGTGAGGAAAGAAGCAACAGCGGGATGAATGTCGCTTAGTCGCCTAACATCACGTCACTGACTAAACAAGTGTTTCAAAAATCTGCAGATCCTGGAGAACTTGTTCTATACCAAAAATTTATTTGAGTTGAGGTTTACTCGTTTCCCATTTTTATGGAAAAATTAAGCAAGTTTGCAAAGACAGGACCGAACGCAGAAAATACGGTATTTCAACGATTTTGCAGCCAGCTAACTGCACTCGTATCTCCTTTGTGACGCAAGGCCTTCAGCTGACGATGACAATAACTAGCGGTTTTTATACGTATCGATTTCTCGACGGTGACGCAACAGGCATATGACCTTTGGCGAACAGACGTATACCTTGGAGAAAGCGACGGCAGTAATGACCTCAGCACAACTTTGGGTACATTACTCGCCTCAGCATCGATCCGCCTGTCGTGCTTTTTTGCTAATTGTTTACTATTCTGTTCTATTTTTTTTTTCAAATTCATTTTTCACGTCATCCTCTCAACTTTTGGCTCGCTTCTATCTCATGAGCTCGATAGCTCGATGTTTGCTTGTTTCTATAGTTTCTTAGTCGGCAGTGTTTCGCTTTAAGGGCAAAAGCAGAATTTACGGTATTTTAAAGATTCTATAACCAGCTATCTGGAGTGGGTTATCTCGCCAAGCCAACATTTTCTGCTCGTTCTCGTTTGATAAGTTTTCTCATTGAAATGCGGTAATATACGTTTTTATCTCCTCTTACATTACAACGCTGTCAGACATTAAGGTTATATTTCTTTTTATCATTATTTTTCGCGTTCATTTCTAACGTTTTTGTTCATGACAAGAATGTAATGCGGAGAACTCATGGAATCAGATCCACTTCCTGTAAGGAAGGAAGATTGGGATACTTACACCTTGTATGTAGTATGTTCTGAGAGAAAGATGAAAAAAAATCTTTGCAGCCAGAACACGGCTAACTGCACTCGTACCACTTTTATGACATTAAATTAAATCTTTTCTCTCTCCAGCCTCGAAATCTAAATGCACCTCTTGTCCCCTATTCCATTTCGTCCATAATGAATCTTCAGAGGCTTTATTCAAGGTTGATTCCGGTATTCTATGCTCGTTTATCTAAGCACTCAGTTGTTTTTATTTCTGCTTTAATACATAACTGCTATCCATAAGGTCTAGGTAATGCTTAATTTATATAACAATTTCTTCATTGAGGTTGGAGCAGGCAAAGCGTAACGCTAGTTTTCTCTGTAAAGGAGTGATGATTTGGAAAATGATTTCGACGTATGCGTGGCCAAGAGCTCCCACAGTAAACAGATGTCATACGCACTGAGGTCTTGCGCTCTCCCTTCATCTCGTACTAGGAAATATATGAGTGGTGAACTGTAATTCAAATTGAACTACATGTGAACTGCGCCAGTGGATGTTCATTGTAGTCGCCAAGCTCCTCCAGCTCTCTAAGAATTTCAGCAGGATTGATTTCTGCAGAGAAAAGCTGGAATGTGGGCGAGGCTCTACACACAGAAGGTGGCTGACAATCTGTTGCCTGTTCGTGTTCGCATTATTCCACAAGGCCCCATTTTCCCAGATTGGAATGCCATCCGCAAGACTGTCGTGCTCTGTCGATTCGCATTCTGGTTGTCAACGGGCAGTGGCTGAGAATCTTGCAAGAAAATTGCTCGCTCATCAAAGATAATACCCTTGGAAGCATGCAATGGATCTTATTTGTCTTCCCCTCGAGCGTAGGAAGATCTGAAGGAGCTCAGAGCAATTTAATAATGTGTCGCAGACGGATTAGGTCTGGGATAGTAAACCCGGAAACCGACTCCCCTCTCCCTTTTTCTGTATCTCATCCAGAAAGGAATAAAGGTGATCATTAAAAAAAAGCTGTGCAGGGAAATAATTCGATTTTTAGAAATCATGTTCAGCTGCCAATACACAGCGAAAAATCCTTTGTTAAAGTTAAGGTGTCACAACGTCTCGGTGCCTTCCATCTTTTGCCTAGGATTTCCTTTTGATTGCTTTGATGTGGGTTGAGATATATCTAACTCAATCCAGTCTTTGAGCACATATCCAGAGGCAACGCCAAATGATGTAGCATGCACGGTGTTGATGTTTCAGAATAATCGTCAGGCGATAGCTGTATATAAACAGGTTCTCTTGTCACTATCGTTCAAATTTTCGTCGTCATCAAGGTCAAGTTCGCATAGAAATGATCAACAAGTACGAAAGCCTGAGTTGTGATGAAAATTCGAACGGAAAGTGAATGCTTTGAGATTTATTCGTTCCCGTTACCTGCTGCGCCTTGTGTCTGTTGTGTAAAAAATTCAAAACTATTCTGAGAATGAAATATTTTGCTACAAGGTGACCTATAGGGAAAAAACGAACTGGCACCTGAAATTTTTAGAGATTCACGATCCATTTCTGTTGCGGTTCGTAAGACTCGATCAGGTTTCGTATATCTGCCTGTTTTTGCCGATCGTCCGTAAAATATTCCAAAAAAAATATAAATAGTTGAGTGTAAAAACTAGAGATTGCTTCAGTTGGGGAGTCGAATTGTGCTTAAATTCACAGCTTGTGGATTGCAACAATAATCATAAGCATTATTAAATTTCACTGATAAATTATTTATTTTCCTGGACCATTCCATCTAGTAATGTGTTCCCTTCTTGTCTTAGATACGAGGGTACTCGTTTTCTGTCGTATCACAGTATACAAGCCTGATTTGATTGATGGGTGTGTCAAATACCGAATCAATAGGTGAACATTTGTAGAGGTTTTTGTTTTGGATTAATATTGTACCACAGTACACTTTCACACGATTTTAACGTGGAAGACTGCTTACTGTATTCCACTGCTAAGTATTCACTTGAGTGGTTTGCCAAGCTGTTAACAGGCTTTATTTGTCCACCACCGTCCGAACCTAAACGGTCGAGGACAGCAATGAAGCTAGTTTCCGAAGTGTCGCTTTATTATGAAGGGCAGCGATTTCAGGAAAAACAAAATGAATCCACTGTAGTGATGCCATAGCATTAAAAAACTACTCTTCGGGTGAGTTTCTGTATATAAAAATAGCTGGAATAGACTTGGTTCTTCCTTTTCCTATTTTAATTTCAATTCGAAATTCTATAAGATACATCCGATACGAAACCGAGTATTGTGGTTGTTGACTTCATGGTTTCCGATTATCGCACATCAGCTCTTTGGCTATGAATTTCTCATGGTCAGTCTGCGACACGTTTTTGTATTTGGGCAATATTCAGATAGTGCAGCAATTTGACTCATTCTAAACAGTTAAGTGCGAGCGCTAGCCAAAATTTTTTAGATGAATTTTTCGCTGAACGGTGCTAAAGCTCTCGAACTTCAAAGCTTACGGTAACGTCAGATGACATCTTGTATCACTTCAGATATGCTATTCTCATAAGAATCTATTTATGCATACTGTTACTGACACACCTGCAGCGGCAAAAAATCAATTTTTCTCTGTAGCTTCAAGTACATCGAATGTGAAACAGTAGAAATCCAAGGGGGTGCGGCTAGGAGGAAGGCTGGAAAGGCCCTGTGTTAAAATGCTAGCAATCCGTTCTCCAAAGCCATGGTCGATAACAAACTCTGCTTCGACTGGCAACAGTTGTAGAGCCAATTGCTTAACATCATACAGAGCAGTATTTTCAAAGAAAACATTGACAGCATCTGCAGTCTTTTGCAGTGCTCTTTTTGTCCATATTAATCAAATGTCAGATTTAATGAATTGTCCCTCGGGTGAATTTATGCACGTGAAAAAAAATATGGGCGCATCTCGGTTTCGAATTTCATTGAAAAACTGTCCAGCGAAATGTTCACCATTTTCTCGCTGTTTCAACTCGCCCTCTTTTTTTCTAATTATGGGTAGCATAATTTATACGCCATGAGTTTAATGCTTGTGTAAGCAGGTCTCGGCTTTCTCGAATGTATGTAGCCAAAATGAAATTTTTGTTCGATTTTGCGAGGAATCTGTCACGCATTCTGGCCTCGTTCCCTTGTTATCCCGTGAATGCGAACTCCCACGCATTAAACAGTGCGAATGCGGAACGCAAGCGATAAGATTACGGACTGTAACAGAAGTTTCACACATCTGGAGGCGGTCGGCAGGCGGTGAGAAAACGGCCGTCGACCTACCTGTCTCCCTTGACTGGAATCGATTTGGCGCTGGGTGGCCACTGGCCAGGTACCCCACACGGAGGCCGCCACTTATCGATGACGTGCTATTTTTCACTTGTCCCTCTATTTTTTATGCGTTCTCCGCTATTTTCTCCTCGCTTTTTTCAGCGTTTTTTTTTCGCTGCCCGACCGTTGGCCGTCGTCGGCTCTTCCTCCCTGTTTTTCGTTTCCTCGTGCATTTATCGCCTTAACGTTTTTATTCCCACACGTTAAAAGGCTCTTTGGAGGCGACGAACTTCCATTAGTGCATTCTAACAAGTCACTGACTGATAAGAGGTGTATCTGCTGCCTATCTGAACAGTTTGAACTCCGGTTTTTATCCGTTGCTTCTCTCGAGGAAAAGGCTTTAAAAATTTAGAACCGACCGACAAAAATGACTGGCTTGAGATCACGCTGAGTCATCGCCAGTGACTGCTGTCGCGTGACTGTCAGATTTCGAAATTAGTTCGCCAATGTTTCGTGTCATCAGCTAGACCTGTCAGAACAGACGTTCCGGAACAATCTCCTACTTACTCAGTGGCCGCTCTCTATCCTCTTTCAGCCAAGATTAACTAACGGCATTGTATAATGTGGATTAGTCGATGATTGACGTCACATGTTCTTGGAAGCCCTGTGGACTGTCTTGTATTATCAGAGGCTCATGTGGGGGCAATAGGATTACTTCTGAGCGACCCCAGGGATAAATAGGATAACTGTTTCGGGAATGTGCTTCAAATCTTCATGTAGGGTGAGGATGGTGAAATTTTCGAAATCGAAATTAGAGCAGGAGGTGCCTCACCAAAGGTGAACAGTCTCTTTTTATTCAGACGAATCTTTGTATAGCACATCGATTGGTGAAATGGTAATTGGTACAAGTTACGATCAATGTTTGCCTTTATCTATTTCTTTAAATAGTAACACGCACTATTAAATTACGTCCTGAAGAAGCTGTTGAAAATTTTTGAAATAAAGGCTGGAGCAGATGAAAAAACAAAAATGAACCAGTTCAAGAACGAATAAGGGTGGGTTCACTAAAAACTGAAAATCATTTCGAAAGTTTTGGCACAACACCAATTCTAAGTGGGCTTGTGCCCACATCGCACCAGCAAGGTCCTAACTCGAGTAAATTAGACCAGCTACACCACGCAGTTCATTTCTTTTCCTCTTTCTCTCTTAGAACCATTTTTTACTTACCAATCAGTTCTATACCTGCAACTATTCTCCATCCCTATTGTTGTGAATTGGCTATACCACACTATTCCATTTCCGATATGATGATGGATAATTTTGTACGTGTTGTTGCACTAGAATTCATCTTCTGCTCATTAAATAATTGTAGCTTATTTGTTGTTTCCTTTTGTTTTTTAACCTTTATTCCTTTTTAATCGTAAGCTTTGACGTGGATGAAATTTAGAGAACGTCAAAGTTTAGAAGGCGCGGGAGTTATTGGGAGTTATTTAGTAAACAAGTACGTATATAAGGGTACTTTGAAGTCGGATGTGTAAGGGAACATCGATGACCTTTTGTCTGCAAGTCCTCTATTACAGTGACGTAGAAAATTTTCAGAATTGGAACTGTAACTGTCTTCTTGGAAGAAAATCTTATCTTGCTTTGATTTATTTACGCGTGGCGGCTTGTTCTGTTTTGATCGTTTAGCTCTGTCGTACAATAGAGTTTGGCTGGGAAAAGTTTGTAGTTTTGGACCCTTATATGAGTAAAAAAGGTTGCTTCTGATGTATCGTTTTGTGATGTGCCACGCGCTCTGCCTGCCGACGATGTCGTAGAGCACTTTGTACATATCCTTTTCTTACTACAAACAGTGGAGAGACGAGGGGTAGCCTATCTAAAAAGCAGTATGTCTCCGTTGCAAGTTCGGCGGCTTCCCATGCGTAGGCATTTTCCTTAGATAGGACTCATTTCTAGCACCTCAGACACGTTCCTACTTTTATGTCGCGCCATTTTTTGAATCATGTCTTTCATTTCTCTCCCCTCATCCTTTCTGTTCCCCTGTGAGAGCTTGAATGTTGAGAGTAGAATGACACAATGACGAGGTGCTATCTGTGGGCGGTTATCGTTGCTATTATGAATGGAGGGTGAATTACTCTTCGACGTGCCAGTAACCTATCTCCTCTGTGGTAACTTTTCTCCAAGTGCGCGCCTTATCTTCGGCTTCCTGTAGTTTCAGACGCTTCTAAATTCGAAAAGTACGAAGCAATTTTTTCGTTTTCATTGCGCAAATAGGATAGGGTTTGTTGTTGTTGTTGTTGATAGAAGTGTCGGCAGCGTAAAACGTTAGTAGTCACACCGAGCTTGTTTTAGCTAGAGCAAAACTTAAATGCAATCAAACTGTGTTCTCAGATTACATAAGTTTTCTGGACACTTCTTGTTCATAAACAGCTTGAGACAACCTGATGGAAGTGTATCTAAGATGGCTTTAGAGATTTCGACTGCGATATCCTAGCATTTAGAAATATATGCTGCGATAAACGTTCTAGTAAAGGAATTCAAAAGTCCTTTCCTCACGGTTGTTGACTGGAGAAAAAGGCCAGAATGTACAAGCTCAACAAGAAGCGTTCTATTGCAGACAGGATTTGTTGTGACTGTCTCACATTTGAAGACTTTATTGCTGATCCGGACTCTGAAGAGGCTCCTTTCGCACCCAGAGATCCCACTACAAACGCAACCTTCATGTTTCTTTCGATAAGCGGACACGAGAGAAATGAATGTCCAGTGCCATTGCGGTAGGAATGACCCTGATAGCAGCGCTGCATTAGATGAATATTCATCTCTGCAGAATTGTCGAGCCGATTTTCACCTGCCGGGACGGCGGACGCTCATTCCAATTCCGTTTCTGATTCCGAACATCATACGCCCCTCATTTTCTGCTCATTTTCATTAGGTGCCATGATTGGAAAAGAATAGGAGAAGCCCAAAACAACAAGTACATGCCACTATCGATTGTTGTGTGGTCCTGTCCTTCTATAAGCTTAGCGTAAAAAGCAGGAATGAACGATGTTAGGTTCCGTCTATGGAAAACGGCTTGTGTCTTCGAAGCTTTTTCGAGCCAAAATAAAAGTGGGAGCTCAAATCCCTAGGGTTTAAAAATATTCGTTTTTATCACAATGCGACGATGCGAATTCGTCAGCCGTTCTGTTGCCATGTTTACTCATCGGTACTCCAACAAGTTTATCTCGATTTTGCATTTCTTTTATGGCTCTGCCCTGGGCGAAATATGTGCTCAGGTGAAATTTCGCTTGGTGTGCTTGTTCTGGGGATTAGAATGGCTTCAATTACAAAGTTCTTCACCTTGGTTATTTTGTGAAACAGATATCCTTTACATCAGGGCGAGAACATTGCGATTTCCGACTACTGGCCTTTCTGCTAGAACGTAAAATCTAAGATCGGCAAGATTTTTTTGCTTAAAAATCAAATACCGATGTAGCAACTGGTATGGTTGCCTCAAAGAGCGCGTTAAACAACGTAACCGACTTTGTTGCATTTTGGAAGTGCCTTACGTGGGCAGGATTTGCCTGAGTTCTCCGTTTAGTGTCGGCCTACGTCAGTTTTAATCGTTTGGCACTCATCCCCGATTAGGAGCGAGCTTACGGGAAGGAAGCATCACAGTCGCTTTGAGCATCAGCACAGCATCGCTTTAGAACAAATTAGGTGTCGAAGATGCCACTGAAGGCTGTGGAGACTTCCGGGGCTCTAACCGGCATTGATCCTTGAAGCGCTGTAAAATAGTGCCCAGCATAGGTGCACAATCTCACTCATGGCCTTGTAATTTAATGATTTATATATGTAGATTTCTTAATGCAGTAGTTCCATGTAAAAAATTTTGAATTGCAGGTTCGGCATTGAATGTGTTTGGGAACTTCAGAGGATTTCTTTAAAATTACACGCTATTTTAAATAGTATTATTTCAGTTTTAGGGAGCAGTGACTTTATCTCCTTCCTAAGGCACTGTTGTAGTTAACTTCTCAACAAATTTTTGAGGCTATTAAAGTACTAAGCAAAAATGTATTGTTGGAGCTCGACTACAGATTTTTTTTTTCACTGAAGGTTCTCGCAGTATTGTGAGCCTTTGCCACAATAATTAATTCACTTAAATTTATCTTTCGTTTTGCACGAATCACTGGAAGGTAGCGGAAGCTAAAAATAATATATTTAAGCTTTTTGGTCTATATGGTGCTCCTTAATTTTCCGATTTCCGTTAGTGTCCTGGGCAGAAACAATATTTTAGCAGCTATTAGCTTAACAAAGCTTCTTATTCCTATTGTTAGACATTATTACAGGTAGTTTGCCTGTGGTGGAAGATTTGTTCTTCCCATGTGAAATTTAAGTCGAGGTTTATTCCAAGAAGACATAATAAACAAAGTGGATATAACCGTCCGCGGCGCAGTCGGCAGGAGGCTCTATCAACAGCACTGAGAGTTTTCTTTAGGATTTACAAAAGCTGAATGCCAACTCAGTTTTTTTTTCCACGACACTGCGTAGAAGTGGAAAACGTGGCGTCCACTGCCACGCAGTGTCTTTCTTCCACTTTTACATGGTGTCATGGAGAAAAACGTCCACTTCTATATCTTTTAAACCCATCTTTATTTCTTCCACGTATGCTTCTAAGACGACATGGCAAGTTTTCAATGTGGCATGGTTGTAAGCGTGTGATAGCACAATCGGTTGAAGCGTCGGCTGTCGCATGGACCCGAATCAAGGTGGTTCGGTCGGTTCTGCTTCCACGCAGCCAACCAAGCCTTTCATCCCTCAGGGGTCGATATATTCGAAGGGTTATTCTTCGGAGGTTTGTCTGGAAGAGTAAAACAATGAGCTGTCCATCGGGTGATCACAGTAAGTCATTGCGCATCCGAAATACGTATCATGTAGCCCCCACGATTTCCCCTAGAAGTCGAATGTGTGGCACACCTCTCAAAGGGGTTGGACAACGCCCTTTATCTCTATTCTTCATCCCTTCTATCCTTCATTCAAAGACAAAAAACTCTTATCGTTTTCCTAAATTAATGAGCTGTGAAGCAGTTGAGGTACGCGTTCCAGACTCGTGGTTTGGAAGTGTAATTCATATCTGCATCCGAACGTGAAGCAAACGATTCTAGCGCAGTAGGTACCGGTTACAGCCGCCGTTCATCGTTGAGAGGACGTTCTTCAGGCATCTTCTCCTTCTGTTGTCTCAGTGGCTTTCAGCGATCTTCGATAGATCAGGGGCTGCTCGTGCTCTTCAAATCCGGCACATCAGCGTGGCATACCATCGATTCGTTGCTGGCGTCCTTCGTATCGCAGCGAAGTGTGAACGCTGCTGCTTCCCTTATGTTCGCTTCGACTTCTGATTGAACAAACAGCCACCTCTGTCGATCGTGGTTTCCGCACAGTAGCTCTCCTCTTTTCACTAAACAGCTGTGGTTCGTGTTCATTTCCATTCACCATTCATTTCCTAACCTCCCAGATTCAAATCCGTTTTCTTTGTTTCTTGGTTGGGGAAGTCGACATCAGAACACAACGAGTCCAAGTCAGCAGTAGAAGCGCAGAGAATTAAATTGCTCGGGCATACGGTTTTTACTCACGGATAAACGATTTCCAGTCAAATTGAACACTGTTCTAAGTTAACTTAAAGTTCTTTGAAATCAAAGAGAACTCGAAATCGAAATGGGTTTCAGGCAGGTTAAACTGCAGATCCAATAAGATGGTCGGGAAATTATTTGTTCAAGGAAAACATTGGTGTAACTTTCTTTGATTTTTCAAAGTTTACCTGCCCTCTATAAGTATGATAATTTTTAAAATTTTTATTTTTAGAAAAAAAACTAGCAAAATAAAATTTGGATCAAGGCACAGCAAAGAATCAAGCATACAACGCAGCAGAAGATCAGACCGCGCCATACAGTCAAAAGGTTCGCCGCAACTTTTATTTGATTGATGGTGCAAACGCCATTTATTACATGAGCTATCCAAGTGAGGATATGTGTGGTCTTTGCAGTTTTTTTGTTGATCGTTAACAGGTGTCAAACTCCATCACCTGTATCACCTGTCGTCCCGTTGATCGTCGACTTGCTCGAGCGGGCGCCATCAGCGCCTCCATTCCACCCTGTCGCGTGCCAAAGTGCTCCAATGGAAACTCCTCGCTCGAGGGACACGAAGAGCGTCATATCGGTCCTCTTTCACGAAGAAGTCCGACCAACGCGGTGGTGGGCGTCCTGGTGTTCTCTTGACATCCCGCGGAATCCAGTCAGTGATGGCTCTCGTCCAGCGGGTGTCTGCGAATCGCATTACATGGTCGGCCCACCTAATTTTCGACGACTTGGCCCATGCGACAGCGTCTCTGATCTTCGAGCGTCGGCGAAGCTCGGAACTACGGAGGCCTTCTCTTCGCCAATGACACCTCCACCAATTAACGAGTTTGGAAACACTCATGAAATGTTTCGAGAAAACTAGGGCACTTAGGTGCTCTTAGAATCCAATCGAACTCCATGCAATTTCAAACTGGAAACGTGCTCTACGCACTGGAGCATCACAATGCCGTTTTCAAAACGGGAGCACTTTGTGTGCTCTTAGAAAGCCTCTCATCTATTTATTTATGCTCCTCGCGCAATTTGGTGGGCGTCCTGGTGTTCTCTTGACATCCCGCGGAATCCAGTTGGTGACGGCTCTCGTCCAGCGGGTGTCTGCGAATCGCATTACTTGGCCGGCCCACCCAATTTTCGACGACTTGGCCCACAAATTCCATTCAAATAGAAATTCTGCTATCGATCAATTAACCCCTTCACGGCATTCTCCGACGATGTCGTCGAGCACCATCATAAAAATAGTTCATGGAAAATTATCAAGCATTTAATAGTACAATATTAATCAATGAGTCCACTAATATCTGCGGTCAAGATGGTCCTTGGGAAACTGCATTCGTTACTGTTTTTCATATTTAACAAATAATACAAATAAAATAATTCAAATAATCAGCGCGCGGGAAAAATGCGCGCTGTCCCATTCGGCAGTCACCTGAAAGCGCGTGTGTCGTGAAAAGGTTGAAAATCGCGACGTATTGGAAGAGGGCATGGCGCAATACTTTTTGACACTAAAAAATAGCCCGCCTTGCTGCTCTTTAAAACAAAGAAAAGGCAAACAAAAAAGCTTTGAACTAATATTTTTTCTCAAAAAATAAGATTTGTGTAAAACATACATTTTTTTTGTGTTCACTGATGGGGTAGATGTGTTAAAACTGCAAAGAAAGTTATACTGAAATTTTCCTCGGACAAAAGATTAACCTGTTTGGAGAGTATCTAGTTTAACGTAGAAAAAAGTTTGATATAGCTTGTTTCAATTTGAAAGAGTGCTTTTATTTCAAAAGTCTTAAGCTATTTTAGAAGAGTGTCCAGTTTGATTTGAAGTGTCCAGTTCGACGTGAAAATGTTATATACAGGGAAGTAATAGAACCTGAGTAAAATATTCTGATGCAGTAGTCAAGCACTATCCATTCAGCCTTGTTAAAAAGTCATCTTAAGACATTTGTTTCTGGGAGATGGCTAATCCAAGGATGCTGGGTTGTGATTAGAAGTTTTGTCCAGTCTGGGCTTGTACACATATTCGTTGCTTTCTTGGCTAGGGTTACTGCATCATTAAGCTGTTTAAGAATAAAAAGCAATAAACGACGTTAGCCAACGCTTGTTTTGGATACACCACGCATTTATGGAATATTGTGGAGAGAATTTGATGGTGAATTTGGTCTACAATGGCCTGTCCTGGTCAGCTCATAGATCGTTCAGTACTTAGTCCTTTCCGGACGGGTGTTTTACCAATTCATCGGCACAGGAGGAATGGATGTCTTGATTGACCTGGGCCTGAAATACGAACCAAGAACCTGGTACAGGGTGCACGCGACAGCCGGCGGCTCCTCCGGCTGTGCTAGCATGCAAGGGAGCACTGTTTAACATAGGTTATTATCCACATACCTTTGGTCACACCTATTTAATGGTACGACAAACAACTTTCTAGGTTGGAAGGCAAAGTATGCTTGTGCGATGTGAAAAATGCAGTCTTTAAACCTTAGTACACCTTCTTTTATTTTCTAATAACGAATGACGCGGTTCTAGTCCTGAGCAGGAACTGAAAACTGAAAAAGTACTATGTTGCTACTCGCTGCACTACCAGGGCACGTTTATTTTTTGGACAAGAATCTAGATTACGGAAAATGCAGTGCCGACTTACCGTAATCCAAAATTGCGTAAGCGGTGTGTTGTGCAATTACGGCACGCCCTGCTTCACGGGATTTTCACGCGATATACAAGGAGCGTGCTTTGGGAATAATTCCCCAGCTGATTAAAGATAAGAAATAGTGCGAAATTATCCATTTGTTTAGTATAAAACCAGTTTATTCGAGGAAAAGCACTTAATTGTTAGTATCCTAAGTTTACCGTCGACGAACCATAGAATTTCCTGTGTAGAATCAGGCAAACGTTTTCCTAGTCCTCCTTTAACGGTTTTCTTCTTCTTGGAGCTTGTGGTTATCGTAACATCTCGATTCTCTTAATCGTAGCACAGTTGAACGGTTGTTTGTTTGTTGGCATCAGGACGAAAAAGGTTAAACTATATAAATGAAGGAAGACTAGTTACCGGAATGCAAATCAAAATCATATTTTTGTCCCATTCACTGTGTTTGATGTTTTATTTATCTTCAAGGCTTTAGCATTGTGCTACGGAGTTCTCATATACAAAGTGTAATCGCTTAACAACGCTAAAAGAAAGAAAACATGATGGTAATACCGCATTTTAACAGCAGAATGTGGACGAGTAGAAGATATTTGCCTGCCCGAATAATTCCACTCGAGTTTCTAGACAGGTAGTGTTACCACTAGCCTAAACAGCGACTTCCTTATCCGGAATTCGTTCACAAATTCCAATTTCAGACTCGTAATAGCCCGGGATTGTCCACATTCTTCACAGAAAAGCGAGTTTTTGTTTAGAAACGCATTACTTCTAGTGTATCCATGTCTCCAAATTTCGACCGTCCCCAAATCTTAGCATAACGTTGAACACTGATCGTCTTCTGAACCCCTACGCACAATTTATGACGTGTTCGGCACGTTTTCTGAACCCCTACGCGCATTGTACGACGTGTTCCGCACGTCTTCTGAACCCCCTACACACATTGGACGCCGTAGACCTTACCAACAAGTCTGTAGATTCCGATAGATTTTATTGAGTCTGAGCGGAAATACTTCAATCTGAATATAACGGCTGAAATCTGACAGCCTTCGACCAAACTAATAGAACAACATCGTTGAAGTGGACGCGATTCCTTAAGAAAATGTAGGAGGGCTGCATGAACAAAACCGACTGTATGAGTATAACATAAGGAACTGAATTTCACAACCCGGGGTGCAATCCCTATGGGGGCAGTCCATTATGAATTGTTAACGATAGCTACGCATCTGTACATACAACATGCAATGCAACATATCAATACCTTAACTTACCTGTTTCCCTCCCTTAAAAATTCCTGAAATATAAAAAGATTTTATTACAGCACCGGCTATGAAGAGGCTGGAGCATGTTGCATTACTTTAAAAGTTGGAATGGAGGCGAGCTGCCCGCAACGACTAGCTCCAAGTCTTGCAAGCGTTATTGGTTACCGTGGAGTAGTAGCGCCAGCACTGACTCACGAATGTGGTGCTCCTGTGACTTTGTAGGGTGAGGGTGTTCATACTCCGCGACGGGAACAAGGGAGAAAGCGTTCGTATCGATTTTTGCGCACGAGCGCACGAGCCAATCGTTACGTATGCGTTGTCGCATTGCTTCTGTTGCAGAGTATGGTCAGGAGCTAACCGTTTACCCTAGGAAGGAACGTCTTGTTTCGTTGTGTGTTGTGTGTTGTTTCCATAACTTTTATCCTGTGCTGCTGGTTTGTCTTCCCCTTGCATGCTAGAGTCCGCGCTCGAAGAGAGATTATTTGATGACGGCACCTTATCGTTTTTAACCTCTCTCTTGTTACATGTTTTTTGCAAACTAGTTTGTCTGGTTTCAGATCCGAGTTATAGTTGTCGCTTAGTCGGCAACATGGA
Organism: Heligmosomoides polygyrus bakeri; assembly: GCA_947359475.1. Lineage (NCBI taxonomy): Eukaryota > Metazoa > Nematoda > Chromadorea > Rhabditida > Heligmosomidae > Heligmosomoides > Heligmosomoides polygyrus. Next base: position 72,199,139 of record OX375870.1, read on the forward strand.
TCTCGAACGAAGCCTTCCCAATTTAAGCATCGATGACATACCATGGCGGTCACAACACGATCAACCTCAACAGGTACTACTAATTTCTTCTGTAGAGATTTCGAGTGTGTATCGTCTCGCATCTTCTGCTCGTCTCCGAGTGTCTTTGTTTTTCCGCCGGCAGTGTGATGAATAGAAAGTCGCCGAGGACTGCGTCCCATAGTTGCGTGAGAAGCATCGCAGAAAAGATCTGCTGTTAGCGATGCACACAAAGGACAAAGTGCAGCGAAAATGGCGCCGCCATGACGTAGCATTGTACTATTATTCATGCAGGTCCTCGGCACACAACTAGCCTGTCTAAAGAATGGCGATCCAGAGGCTATCGTTGTTGTTACTGCGAGATCTAGCGACCACTGCTTTGTTATGAGTCCTCACAATAATTGGTCGCTAACGACGTTTTTCGGCGCAATATGGCTCGGGGGGGGGGGGTCACCTCCAAACAGATTCAAATATGTATATAACGTCAAAAAAACCTATGCTGAATGCAGAGGAGCAACAGAACAATAAAAAAAAACACTAACCTGCTCTTCTGTCATGCGTCGGTGAATATGTATAAAAAAGCTCGATAAGGCACCGGGCTAGAGTGTGTCGCCGCATCGACTGCCGCTTCGACTCGCCAGATCGATAGGAACGCGCAGCGGCGCGTCGCGTCGACATCCGCCCTGTTCAAGCTCGCCAGCGAGTGCGTCGTTCGTTATCGTTTATTCTCTCGAATCTGTGTTTGCCAGACGTTACATATGTTGCTAGGTTCATTCTCGATAGAGGGACACCGAATAACGTCGGAAGGAAGGCCGGCGAATCTGTTTGGAGGTGACCCCCCCGAGCCACATTGCGCCCGTTTTTCTTCTTTCGGCTTCGCATTTAACATTCTTTGGAGTTAGCACCAATTTTACATGGCTAGCGTTGCACTGTGATGTGAATGTGGGTCAGGTTTTACGATATAATGCTTTTTAATCACATTTAATGATCTTTACACAGAGTCATCATCACTGATGGATTCACTGTTGGGTAGCTCCCTAGAATAGTTAAGGTGCCTACATTTCTTCTGATTACTAAATTTTATGTATCGTTTACCTTCACCTTTTTGTTAAATAAACCTCGTCAGCATTTCGAGGGCTCATGGTTCGCGTGCAGTATCCCAGAATGCGGTGATGCTCAAATATGTTAACTAAGCTGCTGTTACGACATCAATAGACAAGGAAGCTTGGGTATAGGTTGGGTGTTCGAATCTGTGTGAAAATGCACCATTCTTTGTGAGCCGGGGTCGTTGTTGCACTTTCGATGTGAGCGAGGACGACGATCCGAGTTTGGTCGCCCATAGTATATCATATCACCCTGTTCTTATAAAGTGTCCCCTCCGACTTAGAAAAAGCGACGCATGAAAATTCGAAAAAAAAAACGTGAGACTTGCTAAGTACTCTTCAAAAAAAAAAACAAAAGTATAGGAGAGGATCCAAGTTTCCTGTGGACTTCTATCTAGGTCAAAAACGACTTGAAACTGCTGCACTTCAGTTGCTAAAACAAAAGTGAGTCATGAAGCTGCATTGCGGAGCTCAGAAGTTAACCTGCAAAAGATCTGGAGTTTAGTAATAGTCAGAACATGACACCTGACGAATTCTCAGGTTACCTAGTTGAAGCGAAAAAGCACATTGAGGAAAAACATTAACCAGAAAGGCGGAAGCGATTGTATGGTCAAATGGATAGCGTTCCGTGTATGCAAAAGATGTCAGAAGCTCGACTCCGGGGGTGGAGTGTATGCACTTCTCGGTCAATTCTTGCGCTTTTAATAATGTTGAGTGCATTTTGGCCTCGCTAGGCTACCGCCTTCGCTTTTTAACGCCGTTTTTGGCATCTGGACAGATGTGGAGCAGGACAGTTTTCGTCACGTAGAGATACGTCGCTCGCCGCCCATTAAATCATGCTTATCTCGCTTGGAGAGCTTTCTTTATTTGATATCCATATTGTAGCGTAGTGTGTTAGTTTTGGAAGTGTTTCTCATCGTACACCCTTTGCGACAACTACTGCTTTAATCCTTCGCCAGTAGTGGCCAATACGTACTGATCATCCACCTTGTTTCTGCAGAGAACTTTTTCTTGTAACTTTTGGTAATCTATTAGCTGTTAGCAAACCTAGAGTGCTTTATCAACCGTGTGAAGCTCAATAAGATAATAGCCTCGGATTTGGACATTTTTCGAGCAGGGGATCTCAGGCGTTCCACGTTTGTGTTAGTCGGATCTTGGAAAACGTTAAGTTTTTTTTTTCGGATATGACATCACAAATGTACATTTTCGTCAAGCGGGAAAGAGTTTTAAGATAATAACACTGAATCTCCCTATCAATTTGGAGGATGGTTCGTTTCAGTTCTGTTGTTTAGCCGTCAGATCTCAGCATTATCGGTGACTCCTTTCTCGTCGAGGACCCGCCAGAGGCTAGCGGCATGAGTGCAACAGTTCTTGGACGCCATACCAAGTTCAGTGTTGCCAACGCATCTGATAGGGTAGCAGATATGCGCGCTCCAACAGGTTGTTCCAGTTCAATCGAAGCAATGTTCAAAGTAACTGCATCGCCAGGCAATGACATCGAGAGAGTGAGAGGGTGCTGCGCTTGACGCGAGGTGGTGGTGGCTCCTTGTAAACCTGTTCGGTGGTTCTCTATGTGTGGTGGTTGGGGGAGAGCGGCAGTGGTCGAGTTTCTTCTTCCACATCTTCCCCACCTCGTCCACCATCGCGATCGCCGCCGTCGCCGTCTACACCGTTGTCGCCGTACGGTAGCACCATTCGCACACGCTGGCTGGCCAGCCTGGGGATCCAGCCCTCCCTAGACACGCTCGCGCGGCCTGTTCTCGACATCATCGATTCGTACGCGCATCGTTGTGTGAATCGTACGAATTGAACATCCCCGAAAAGCCCCCTTCAACGGCGCGCCGGCTGCCGCTGCATCGCAGCGTTTCGTTGGTTCTGCTCCTTCTTTGAGCCGAGTGAGCAGGGGGACCTTCTCACCTGGTATGCGACAGGCAGCCTGACGTGCAGGAACTCGAGAACTGCCCGCACACCTTCAGACACACACCCGTGCAGAGGCACGCTCACACACGACGCATACCTCAGCACCACATGCGCCCACGCTTAAACACTGCCAGCCGGCTGCTGCCGCCGCATGTACTTTCCACATCGATTTCCTGCCCACTTTTCGGCTTATCGATCTAGCATTTTACTGGTTTTCTTTGTGCGTTAGCGCTCACGTGAATGCTCTTTGTTCACCAGATGTGATTTCGATTCTGTGGGTGAGATACCCTTCATATTTATTGTAGTTTCACAAATAGCGTTTGCTCTGCATTTCATAGCTTTCACTTTCACATGTCGCTTTCATCTACACGATCTACTAATATATATTATTGAGTTATCCGTAACTAACTATTGGATTATTATTTGGAAGCTGCGGCGTATGCAAGCCGGTTGCTGCTCTGACTATTATCATGGGCCGCTATCACTAAATTGTAAGGTCATCATTCAAGTCCGAGACATACTGACAGGTTCATATCTTCCTCAACATCACTTAAGCCGGATTTGGGAATACAGCGAGAGCAACATGTAGAACCGAATGTATCGAAGGAAGCTTCAGAACATTAGTTCTGAGCAGCCTAGTAGTACTTTACAAGGAGGCATCAACTTTTTGAGTAATAACAATAAATGAAGCTAAGAAAGTGAGGCGTTGCTAAACGTTTTAAAGGAGTAGCTCGTGCCTTAGGACGAATGACTGTGGAAGTGGTGAACAACGTGGAAAAGCGAAAGGACGATCCATTTGCAATAGAAGGGCACACCAAAGCGCGATCGGGCTGCCTAAGGAAGCTGAGAAAGAACCCAATGTTTTTCGCAGGTACAATTAGTGTCCCCGGTTTGGCACAAAGTCAGCACCAAAATTAAGCTCCCGTCAAGTCGAGGAAGCACTATGTTAAGCATAGAGTTCATCACAGTCCTCCGATAAACCAGTACGAAATCATTCCTCGAAATGGGCAAGTGTAGGGCGAGACACCGTTCTGTGTATCACAGCACTTGTATCTCTCGCTTGCCAAGTTGAAACTGCCAGTCAGCTGTTAGAGAGTTCTGACAGCAGCTGAAGCCGTGTTTCTCATTAAGCTACGCAGGGTAGCCATGCTGTTAATTGGACCATATCCTGTTCGGTTGTAGTCACTGAGACGCGGTGCGGCGGGCGTTGAAAGAGAGTGAGGCAGCCCTCAGATTATCGAAGTACGTAGGCGTGAAGATAGCTGCATTTTAATCCACCGCCTGAGTATAGTCGGAGAGGGGGGTATGTGAGAGTCACAATAGCTCCATTGGGTTTGCATCTCGTCTACCACTCGCGTCTAAAGCGACATGGTAGTGACGAGTTTTCCGGGGCGGGTTGGACGAGTTTTCGCACAGTATGCAGACGATCGTTGCGGGACCCAAGTACTCCAATCAATCATCAAGAAACCAGCGAGCGAGCGTAAGCTTCTGTACTCAGCAGGAATCTATGGAAGTTGAATTGAAAAGGAGACGAATGCTAGGAATGAGCAGTAACTACAATCATGGAGCTGGAAGGAATAGAAAACCCTCAATTCCCTAGAAATGTTTGCAAACGTTTGCACTGTTGGGATGGGCATGAGCTTCTGTTTTCGCTTCCACTAGAGAATTGACTATGGCTCACATGTTATATTTGTTTTGAAGGACTGATCCATACACCTGTCCACATTGTTCATTGATGGTGGAAATTCAATTTAAGCGGAGTTCTGCAGTAGATGTTGAACGATTTTCTTAGTCTGCTATAACGAACTATGCCGCTGTGGTAGTTGTGGGGGGGTCACCTTATAAAAAGTGTCACTAACACGAACAAAAAGAAATGATGGCAAACCTATAATGAGGAAAACAAACAAACAATGCTATAGCTATGTTCTGTGCTCTTGATTTAAGAAGGGGAAGGAACTCCAGGATGTGGCTGGAGTGACGCACCCATGTTAAAATTGCCTACATCCTGGAGCTCCTTCCCTCGCCCAATACGGAAGCAGACAAAATACGGACCTGTAATCGAAAATAAGAGAAGACTGCATTTACATTGGCTGCATGTAGCTACTCCACTCCCGCACCCCACGGTGTGCTATGGTGACCCCTCCCCTAACTACCATAGCGCCACTCCCGCACCCCACGGTATGCTATGGTGACCCTTTCCCTAACTACCAGATACCAATAGTTCTCTATTTTAAAGCAGAAATCTCGATTGCCTGAGGCTGCCCCACAACTTGGTCCCAAGCTTACAAGAGCAGCTGAAAATTAAGTAGCCTATCTAAATAACAGTGGATTTGGTCTTTTGCGCTCCGAAGCAACGTTTGAAACCTTCTGTGGCTAACGCTTTCCTTCTGCGCTGGCATCACCCACAACGTTATAGCTGCAAGTAGCACTGCAGTAAAATCTTCTTCGGATTGGAATAAAACATGTTATAATCGTTTATTGATGAAGGTTTTTTCGTTTCCGTCTGCAAGTCCAAAAACAACAAAGGAACATAAACAAAGGAACTTAAGAACGTCGGGAAATGGTTTTAGCAGAAGTGTCCTAGCGCTTTTAATCCGCACTTAAAACTATTATCCTTCTCTTGAAGGGGCCTAAGGACCAAGGGTGTGCGTAAATGAAATGTGAAATTTCGTAAATCGTAATTACGAAAAAACCGCCGTAAATCGTAAACCGTAAAATCGTAAGAGTCACCGGAGGTGTAGTGCAGTACAACTAAATTTGCAGAGGCTTTTTCCATTAATGTTAATCAGATGTGATTCAATATGTATTTATTTATCATGCTATTTTCAGCTTATTCTGAACAGTTTTCCTACCCAACTGTTTCCCATTTTCACGCCTTCTTGCTAGTAAGACACCTTTCAAATCAAACTTTACACGTTTCTAGAAAGTCGAAAAAACTGAAAATTCAAAAAATTAACTTAAGCCTATGCATGGTATTCCAACAAAAGCCTGCATCGTTTGAATATCCATTAAATTCCAAATTGACTACCAATTTTTCGCTTGGCCTAAAATTTAGCAGAAACAACAACGAAAAATTCGCTGGCAAAATTAACAATTAAAAAAATAGTTTTTCTACTGTACAATGCAGCGAAAACAGCAACTGCGCATGTAATAATCTAACAAACATACTGCGCCATACGATGGATTGTGTTCTGAGTGAATGCATGGCGCAATCCCATCGTGTGTCGCACCGAAAGATCTACGCTGTTCAACATTTGGAAATAAGTCCTAAAACATTCAGAACACCTTTGTGGTGGAAGCCGAGGAGCTTCATCAGTCACCAGAGGGAGGTGAACCATGGTGCAATTCATGTTTCACCAACGTTCACCTCCATTCGACGGTGACTGGTAGTGCTCCTCAGCTTCCACCACAAAGGCTCTGAAGAAGGCGAAACCGCCGAAACGTAAGCCGAATAAAGTGTTGTAACAATATCGGTTGTCAGCTCCACGAACCAACAATTCAACACGATGCATCATGCTGAGATTCATGGAAATTCGGACATGGAGTTAACGTATAACTTTCCTGATACATCTTCAGCTTGGCATTTTTATAGACAAACAATTTTTATTTAGAATGTGTCCAGCTCGGTTTGAAAATAATCCTACTTCAGTTATGAGCTGGGAAGAACACGATCGAAGTTAAAACTGGTTCCGTTTGAGTTTGCAGGAGGCCATTTTAAACGCGGCAAGTGGAAACGGTATATGCTGCAGGAAGGTGGCTACACATCCATTGTTCAATGAGATACCAGGTACCAAGCAATAGCCACAGCGTGATACTCCAATTCAGAAGCTCGGTTAATTGTAGAGTGACTGCAAAGAAGACGCTTAACTTTAAAAGTGCTCTCAGTTCTGAACCATTGATAGACAACATCATCGCGGCAACCGAAACCTGCTTAGAGCGCAGGTTTTCTATGCAGGTTTGCCTGCATTTTTCCAAATTTGAAAACTAAAATATGGAACTAGTATTAACAGTTCTCTGCACTCACTCCGGCTACCCTTCGCCAGTTCTGTAATGAACGTTTGCTCTCCGAGAGTCAGCAGCAGCAAGTGAATCAAGGTAAATGCAATCGCCTCAATCAAACCACTGAAAAGGGAGAAGAAAAGTGCCAGAACCATCAGACTTTTTCTTGAAATTTTCACTTTGACTGTCCTTTGTACAGTAATTTGTACTACCCTATGAAGTGCAATGTAAACCGATAGAAACATCAGTGGCTTATGCTTTCCACATCAGTGTAGCAACATTCCAGACCCCAAGCACGAATGATACTCGATAGTGGATTTCCGCCATTTCTATTCATGCAAGATTAGAATGAATCTATTATAAACAAATTCAAGGGCGTTATTACCAAACAAGTGCTCCGTCGCGTTCCTCGCACTTGCGCGCTTCGCGCGATGTTGCAGTATCACTAAGCTAAGGAGAATCACGTCAAGTTAGGTGCTCTACTTGCACAGCTTCCTTCCCTTCGAGTATACTACCATATGCTATACGTATATGGTATACTATATACGTATAGCATATGGTGTGATAGGGCGATCTATTGGTTCCCCACTATTGAAACGGTCCCCCATTACTGCTACTGCTCCCCTTCACTGATCCACCCTCAGCGGACGACGTGTTCGGCACGTCTACGGCTCGCCATGCAGGGTTGCCGACGTGTTCAGTGCATCTACGGCATCGCCAGGCACGTAGAAGGCGTCTGGGTATGTTCTGCTATTTTCGCGCCCCTGATGTTTCCGCCCCTGATGTTTCAGCCCTTGATGGTTCCGCCCCTATTTTTTTTTTTTTTTTTTTGACGTGCTCCATGGCTAATCGCTTAGCCCGTTATTATAGAGTATGATAGGACGCGGGTCAAAGAATTCTCGCCCTCTTTCTTTAAGAAACTGCCTTCAGTGCCTTTCTGTGGGCTGGAGTGGAACGACTTTCGACTGTAGGAATGCGATCTGCCTTACTAGCCCTCGGCCGGAAACCGAGGAACCCAATCTCCTAGAGAGGAGATAATTTTTTTTAATGATTTATTGCACTTGTTTCTCCTCTTGAGCTGGTTCGGTTCCAAACGTCATCCCTTACAATGTCAGAGAAATGATAAATTTGGTTAAGCCAAGAGATAAGTCGTATTCGAGAAACCTATGCGCAGGATGGTGTCTTCTACCACAGTAACACATTAGAAATCAGAAACAACTCTAAAAAGAAGTAGCAATACGCTATGAGAGGAAACCATTGGAGTGACCACACCTTTATAACCCGGTACGCGTAAATTTGGGCCCCAGTTGGTTGTTGATCGAAGACCACATTTACGAAAATTTACGATTTACGACCCGAAATGTCGTAAACCGAAAATCGTAAAAAAATCGGCAAAAATAGCCGTAAATCGTAAAATCGTAAATCGTAAATCGTAATTACGCACACGCCTGCTAAGGACCATTGGTACACTTGGTGTTACCTCCCGAGATGGAAGGTCTTATGCGTGTGTAAACCTTGTATTGTGTTCCCACCCTTGATCGAGTCACGGAACAGTTCAGCTCGACGATGCGTCGGTTGGCTGCGACCGCGTGGCAACCGCCAGTCGGTACCGCGACGATCGCCTGCATACTGTGCGAAAACTCGTCCAACCCGCCCCGGAAAACTTGTCACTACCATGTCCCTTAAGGCCCGTTTATACTTAATCGCGACGCGACGCGATGGCCACGCAATGAGGCCAAATTGATCGATCGCGTCGCACAATCAATATGGCCACTATACGTGGAGTCGCGTCGCGCCGCGACGAAGTATAAACGGGGCCTTAGACGCGAGTCTCGTCTACCTCCTTTGAAGAGGACTGCACCACGACTCACTTGTAACGACAGGTTATACCAGGAATGAATCTCAAATGAAATGAGAAATCTGCTGAACTACTTGCTCTTGACCTCTTGTGCTCTTGAACTACTTGTATCATCTATTAGGTGAAGGATATGTGGCTGCAAACATGCGCATGCTCTCATGGTCTTCTGAAATCTTGTCCTTTAGGTTTATCCCTTTTTCACTTCAAGATGAGCGCTTTTCATGTAGGATATGATGTATACCAAATCATTTTAAACACAAAAGTCAAAAGTAATTTTTCTTTTTGCTTTTAAAAACGTGCTTATGCAAGGAGTAGCAAGCATGGGTACATGTTTTGAATGGTCACACAATTCTTGGTTTTTCGATGGTATTTTTCCTGCGGGCGCGTGTGGCGCAGTCGGAGGAGGCGCGACTGTCGCGTGCACCCGATACCAGGTTCCTGGTTCGGATTTTGCGCCCAGGCCAACCAAGCCTGCCATCCCTCCGGGGTCGGTGAATTGGTACCAGACTCGTCTGGGAAGGATAAAGCGCTGACTTGTTCATCGGCTGGCCACCGCAAATCATTGTATGGCCAAATACGCATTCATGTCGCCTCCACGACATCTCGTAGAAGTAGAATGCGCTGGCGCATCCCAGAAGGGATTGAGTAACGCCGTCCTTTATCCTTTATTTTTCCTGTGTGGAACGAGGAGTTTACTTCATGCTCCTGTCCAGTACGTTACGGTTTTTTGGTCAAGTTCGTAGTTGCTATATATGAACGGTTGTGGTTCAGGAGAAACAATCTTAAAATACACACGGAATCCTTCATTAGACCGTAAGCGTAAAAATCATTTGCGCTTTTAGCCATGAAGTAATGCACCGATTTTTTCTGCTTTGAAGCATTCTTATAATCGAGGACTATTCATGCAGTGTTATCCTTTTTGGGACGATCAATACTCACGAATAAAAGGTTGATTTAGACTTTCCTACACCGTATTCAGATTGATTTTAAGTGTACAGTCTAGGTGGGTGCGAAGGTGGTATATTTAGGATGTTTTTTGTCTTGCTTGCCCACAGTATCATCGGTATTGGATTCATAGTGTGCTATTTAGTTCTTGTTAAGTATATACGTGATTCATGATAGCTTACAAGCTGCGCACCTCTCTTTAAGTTCATTGAGCATCAAGCCCATTAGTAATGTCACCTATTCAAAGCCAAACCGTATTCAACACGAGCACCCGGTACTGAGTTACGGCCCTGGCCATAGCAAACAACTCGATGAACAAAGTAGTTATTTTAAGTATTTCATGGATAGCTGGTGTTGAATGCCGAACTAAAAGGGAGTAATAGTGAAGAGTTATCCATGATCTTGAAGTAGGGTCGTGACGATGGCTTCCTTCTACTGATGCCTTGAAAACTCACGCCGCTTTCTTTAAAGCTTTAGAGAAGCTATCCGAACAAGTACTGATTCACGTCAGGTCACAGTTGCAAATTTCAACAAGGCGAAAAGAGAGCAGAAAAGTCTGAACTAGAGAGGACGAAGTAACGGACTGGACTTAGTCGCCCACGTATGACTTCTCTGCACCACAGTGGAGAGCGCATCACTGTGCTAACCTGAAGGTGGGAGTCATCATGTATTCAGTGGACTTCTACCTATGTTTACGTCTAGCACAACTGTAGAGCGCACAACCGTGGCATAAAGTATCGGTGTGCAAGGAAACATTGTATATAATAGCAGTGTGACAAGCTAGCCTCCCCCCCCCCCCCTCCCTCCTTCTCGAGTCACACAGCGCTTATTCTCCTACTTTCATAAGTCAGCTGAACTATCTTGCCCTCGCCTCACTTTACTCTCCGTTTGATCTTGAAACTAATGTAGCATGAAGCTATATGCTATTTGCTATTTATTACATGCAACGGCATGTTGGAACATATCACAGCATAACTACGAAAAGAAAATGTGCACCAATCATACCCTGCACCAACAGTTTTCGAATTTTGGGAGCCGAGTTTTCTGCATTTTGTTGAGTTTGCAGTCCCTTCAAAAATATTTGGCGCTATGGTAGTCTGGGTAGTATGAGTGGGGGGGGGGGGTTACCGTGGCATGCCTTGACGCGCCTGCGAGTGTCTCTTTGTTACGACCACGCATCCACTTTCACATTTGGCTTCATATTTTTCATATTTAAGCAAGGAAAGGAACTCCAGGACGTAGACAATTTCAACACGGTGGTCTAGTCGGGCCGCTCTCGCCCCTTCCCTTCCAAAGTCGGTCGATCACAGCAGTGTTGTTTTTTTACTAACAGTATCTTTCGTTTCTCATTTTCATCCTTAATGAAGTTATTTATGGAAAGTGACCACCACCCTGCCAAGTACCATAGCGTCAATGATTTTTTTCTTGCATTTTTCTAGCTTTTAAGGAGCGCGGTATACCGTATCATGAGCTTCGTTCGAAATAGGGGACATTCTTCAAGAAAGCTGGGAGGGGGGGCGTTCGTATCGGCTGGTTGTAGGTGCCGACGTTGCGCGCTCAGGTGGCCATACCTGCGGCGTCATCTCTCCGATCGCCGTCTCCGCTCACGCTCTGGCACCCGTCGCGCGCGCGGCGACAACGGCCCGACGGAGGCCGTCGTCCGGCCGCCGCGCACGACGATGCCACAGAGTGACCGGAGCCGGCGAGTGGGGGATGACGCCGCAGGTATGGCCACCTGGGCGCGCCTCCGCGGCGCCCACGACCAGCCGATACGAACGCTACGCACCCAAGAAAGCTCAGTGTGAGTATATCCTTGTGTTCTTCTGGAGTATGCCTGAAAATTATAATTTCATAGTGGTATAGAAACCTTATTTCCAATTTATGCGTAAGGCCGTTGGATTAATCCGTACCCTTGTGGTACCCTCTACTCTCTTCGTCAATCCTGTTGAGGCTGCGTTACTGGTTGGATCCGATTGGACTCTTTTTTTATTCAAATTGCTATCCCAATTTCTATGACCAGTTGGTATCTTTTCGAAGAGTTGGTCTCAGAGAGCTCATTCTTTCACCGATTCAGCACTGATTTTCTATACTTTTGTTCAACTTCGAAGACTGGTACAGCTAGTCTCTTTCGGCTGAATATGTCTTCGGATAAATCACTCCCTGTGTTTTAATGAAGGTGAATATTTTGCCTAAAAGGAATTTTTCCTTCAATCCTCTTTTGCGTTACCCGTCGAGAAAGTCTGAAACAAAGTCATAATTGTGCATTATCGCAGCTTGAAAGGAAAGTGAATGGTAATTGGGTCTGTTTTCCCTTCAGCGCATTTCTGTGGAGCAAATAGGGTTCGTGTGCTGCAAAATATTGGTGCAGGAGCAGCGGCTAGACGCTATGTTTCCAGCTAGCATATGTGTCTTCATCCTATTGCATTCGATTGGTCTAGACGACGTTAGCGAATACGCTGCATCGGCGTCGTAAAGCAATCCAGTTGGTTGCCGTTGCTAAGCCGGTTGCTTCTCGAATCCGCTGATCGCCATCGAAGGCGCCTTTTCAAGTATGGTTGGCGGGTTCGAGACTTTACGTTATTGCATGTATAAATGTCGTCGAGAACTGAGTCATAATTTGTAATCCGCGAATGTCTCTTCGATAGCGTCAAATTGGCATGAAGTAGATTACAGCTGGCTAAGGGCGCATGTAGCGCAATCGGAAGAGGTGCCGGCTGTCGCGTGCACCCGATGCCAGCTTCTTGGTTCTGATTTCAGCACAGGTCAACCAATCTCTCTGTCCCTCAGGGGTCGGTTATTTGGTACGAGACTTGTTTGGGACGGATAAAGCGCGGACTTGTTCATTGGCTGGGTACCGCAAGTCATTGTATGGTAAAATACGCGTTCAAATCGCCTCCTTGTAATCCTGCAGAAGTAGAGTGCGTGGCGCATCCCAAGACGGAATGAGTAACGCCGTCCTTTATCCTTTATCCTGTAATATAAGGATGGCTACGATGTTCATGGAGCTCTCGACACGGCGCGTGAGGTTTGAATGTTCTTTCAAATCAGCCGTCGGCGATTCACTCTCTTCGTTCGCCGCATCGATTCCGGCACAGACAACAATGATGTGTCGCTGAGGAAGGGAGAGAATTAGGGTGAGCTGCGGCGGTCGTTATTACATTACAAGGGAAAACACTACCAAAGCATAAGCTTTCAGCGTTGCGTCTAATCCGCCCAAGCTTCCACTACATGGCATTTAAGATGTGGGATTATAGGGGAATGATAGGTGTTTGTTTGCGCTTCCGAATCGTCTGCGATGAGAATGCCTGGGCAACCATTTGTATTCTGTTGTGCCGGATCGATATACTAGAATGGGGTGGGGAGGTAAAATTTATCCGCTTAGGTAGCTTCCGAAAAGAGAGGTTTTGGAGGTTCGAGCTCCCCCAGTCTTCTCGTAGTTTTCAGTTTTGTTTCAAGTCCCCTCCCCCGGGCATGAAAACACTAACTGTTAAAAAGCTGCTCTGCTTCACCTTCATATGGCGGCTCCCAGTACGCTTACTGAAGTATTTGTTGGTAGATGTGCAATTACTGAACAGCCATGGTGTATGAATATGTGGGAGACGATGAAGCAGAAAAGAGGCAGCAGTTTGGTGCTGTAGTTGGACATTCCTTGCTTGTTTGTAGGTTTTGGCACTGGAGTGCCCCTACACTTCATTTCAGAAGTGTGCTTCTTATTCTCCTAAATGACATCACACGTCACAAAGCAGTTGCCGGGCAATGCCTTCTCTTGAACGAAAGAAAAATGCGTCGCAGAAAACAGCTTCAAAAGTTCTGCATGGTTGATTTATCAGAGGTGTTCATGCCACAGTTCGGAGTTGATAGCATATTATTCAATGTATTCAGTGTTTTATAAAAGAGAATGTAGCTGTATTATTTTTTGTCGTCGGTTATTTACATGGGTGTGACAATTGCTCAAGGCAATTGATATGCCGGGATTTTGCCCTCGTTGCGGAATACAGTTCCTGTCATGCGATGCACGGATCGGCAGCTAACATTCCTTCTTCTGTTTAGTCGTGCAGTTTTTTTGGCACAGCAGATAATTATGCGTTTTCAGCCGTGGGCTTCCGGCATGCCTGGTGGAGGAGCATCGGGTGGTCAAGCTGGTTGGGGTCACATGTCACCACAACAAATGCGTAATCCGTGGCAAGATCCGAACGCACTCGGTATGGTTTTCATATTATTTAGTTTTCTTTGTTTTTACTATTGTTGATTTTCTGATTTTTTAAGTGGAATCGACAGCTGCCGTTTTAGTTTCTAGTTTGGTGGCGCTGTAACAGTTAGTCTTATCGCGCTCAAAATAATGGAGTGTATCTCGCCATGAAGAGCTGTTGATATAAATTTTTGTCGAGAACAATTAGGTTCGGTCTAAGCTTATGCTGATGGGTGTCTGCTTCAGGTTCAGTCTGTTTCTGGAGTACAGTTGCCTTTGACGCACTTACTTGCAAGCGCTTTATGGACGGAAACAGCGCTTGTAGTTGATTATATTATATTACAAAAAACGACTAACCGCAGTTGAAGTTACAGGATGATTGATGATGATAATGATTTGATTTGTTGCCTCGCATTTATTTACTTCCTAGTGGGAGGTCGCCCCTGTAGCGTTTTAAGTGCTAAAAAGTTTCCACATGCATTCCCTTCTTTCCGGAGGTTTTCATCTCGTCTCTAAATACCCGATTTTAAAAATATAAGCATCATCTTTATTTCGTTTTTGCAAACTACACCCACCCTTTATATACGTACGTGCTTTTTGGCGGAGCTCCATGCGAATCGGCGCGAAAGGACCGAGCTCTTCTCTACTTCATTGTTGCGCTATAAATGTACCCTCCAATGGGCCATATTTATTTTTGTTTCTGAATTCAATGAAATGGCGCTATGCTGAAAATGATTTGATCTGATCTGCAACAAACCTATTTTTTGTTGAGGAGTAGTAACTGCAAAGAGGAAATCCTCTGAAAGGAAAGCAAGTTCACGCAGTCGTTGTCTGCAGTTCTTTTTTTTCGTAATAGCATATCAGGGTGGCTCATAATAGCATTTCCTAGGTGGCTCATTTCGGATGTTGCAAGCGAACGTCGGAAGCATTGAAATTAGACCGCTGTTGTTAGCCATTACTGCTGGAATCTGATACAAGATCTTCCCGATTTCTTAGCACCCAAGTATCAGATTAGCTATTAGCTAATATTAGGTTGGAAAAAAAGTCTTTTTACACTTCGAAATTTTTTTACCCTTCCCCTTGTAAACGCACTAGCCAATGTTGATTGCTGATTTCGTAATCCTATCACACTTGTCTACCGTTCGCACACGGACACAGGTTAAGACTCTTCTTGTAATTCGTTATCCATCCAATCTTCCGGACTCAATGCCAGATCTACCTCATGGCCATTTTCAGCACGGCATTCTTCATGAATTCATTAAAGAATCCACAGCACTTCAGGCAGCAGACCAAATTAACCATATATATGGCATGGGATCTGCTACTCATCGCGCCTGTTACGGGTGGTTCGGAAAGTCTTTAAAGGGAGATTATTCACTGAGGGCAAAGCATGGTCAGGAAGGCCAACTGAATTGGACGACACAGACGACAATTGGACGACACACACACTCCATCTTCTTCGTACCGATAGTAGGCAGACGACACGTCAGCTGGCAGAGAAGCTCGAAGTGTCTCATAGGATAGTAGGAATCCATCTGAAGAATCTTGGCTTTCATGGAAATTTGGAGCTCGGATTCCACATGCCCTGTCAGACACTCAGAAAGGTCGACGGCTCTCCATCGCTGCTTCTCTTCTGTCCAGATAAGGAAGAAAATCGTTTCTTCCGCGGATTGTGACAAGCGAAGAGTCCTGGGTTATGTGTGCCAACTTCGACGAAAAGGCAATGGGTACAAAAGGGAGAGAGCCCTAAGTCTGATCTCAAGCCCAATGTTCACGAAAGGAAGATTCTCTTGAGTGTTTGGTGGGATATCAGAGAAGTGATTTATCGGCAAACTCTCAGAAGTGGAGAGACACTTACTGCTGTCACATACTGCGGCCAACTCCACAAAGTCGTCGCAACTCTCTAAGAAAACAGGCTGGAGAAGTCGAAGGTGATGATCCTGCATGACGATGCAAAACTACATGTTGCAAGACTCACAAGAGAAATAATAAGGGAGCTAGGCTGGGAGGTAATGCCTCATCCACCGTATAGCCCTGACCTCGCCCCTACCCACTACCATTTCTTCCGTGCTCTCAAGCAAGAAATTGGAAAGAAATATTTTGAAGCAGATGAAGACCTCAAAAATTGGATTCAGCAATGGTTCGACTCCAGAACTGCGGTCTTTTAAGCGAGAGGAACTGGAAAATTACCCAGTCTTTGGAGAAGTGTAGCGGAACAAAATAGAGTTTATCTCAATTGATTTGACTTTGTAGTTGTGAAGTAATAAATCTTTGAATAAAATGAAAAGACTTTTTTTCCAACCTAATAATAATTGTAGTAACGCTATTTCTAAAACCTAACTGAAACATGTGTTTTGGATAGAAATGCCTTCGATTTGAGCCGCTTGCGGGATGGTCCCTGTTGTGCCTATTTCTATCGGGTTGGTTTTTAGGTAATTCTAAAGCTAAGAAAAAAAATCAGAATACATTTGAGAACAATTCCTCATTTCGATTCTATTTATGCTTTAGGTGGAAGAAGATGGAGTCTTTTTGTCTGTTTGAGAATGAGCACCCATTTGTATCCTTTGGCTTATACATTCAGGCCATGCATAGCTGTGCATTTGATTTGATTAGATTTAATCTTCGGCATAATTTCTTCACTAGATACGCTCATAAGGTACGTCCAACATATACCAGAGGAGATGATAGGAAGTTGAACGTTTGCAGAAGCAGGTACCAGAGTCCTTAGTGTATGCTCATTATTCAGGGTACCTATTCACTGAAGTTGAGGTTTTTTTTTCAGAGCATCTTCTTGTGTATCTATTTTGTGTGCAGTTCTATGCACCAGACATGGACAGCTGTGAAGAGAGTACAGTTCTGCTTTCAGCACAAGGCGTAAACGATGCTCTGGGAATCGGCGCTACTCCTGGCGGTCAAGCAAGTTGGGGTGCGCCAATGGGAGCGGCACCAGGCGACTTCGGTGAGGCCGCGAAAATCTGGTCCGACCCTCACGTAGATCAACAACAACAACAGTTTAACCCCATGCACGGACATCATCGTAAGTAACGCTCTAGCACCCTTAATGCATGCATGATGGCAGTGTGAGTGACCAGAGCAAGCAATGTGGATGGGGGAGATTGACAGACAGACCGTCTCGACGCAATCAAGCCGCCACCCCATCTGAGCGCGTCAACAGCTTCCGTCATCGGTTGTCGGCCATGTCTGTCTCGTCGCATTCTTTTCTCGTCACCTTTCGCTTTCGTGGTGTTCTCCCTTTTCGAGCGCTATGCGTGCGGCACACTTAGCACATTCTGCGGGCTGTGTACCATGCATGCCGTCGACATGACACTTGTGAACTAGTGGGGAAGGATTGTTTCGCTCTTGTCGGTTTCAATGTAGTGGTGGTGGCGGTGGACTGTTGTCGAGGTTGTGGATGTTTGCTCAGACGGACGGCATGGTGTTTCTCTTCATTTACGGTTTTTTGGTGCACCTGAATTCAGTTGAATGGTAGAGCCTATACTTACGGCGATGACGTTCGTTCATTCCCACCCCGCTTGAGCTAATAAAAAAAAAGAATTGCCTTGTTGCATCCCTTGTAACAATGAACGCTTGTATGATGTCTTTGCTTGCACACCTGATTGTATTCGTATGCGCACGTTTGCTAAGCGAGTAACTTCTAGGAGGAATGAACGGTATGATGGATCCGCAGGGTGGAAGTGACTGGATGGGTGCCACTCCAGGTTTGAACCAAATGCCACTGTGGAGCGATTTGCAGAAGCAAGAGCATGATGGCTATTGGAAACATCAGCAACAGGTGCGCCGTTGCGATCGTTCTGTCATATCCATGTCTGTTTGATATCCTATATCTGATTTTTTATAATTTTTGCATCGTTTTAGGCTGGCGGATGGGGAGGACCACCAAGTGGTATGGGAGCTTGGCCCCCTCGACAGATTCACCCAAACGCTCCCCCTCCACAGCATGGCGGGCATGGACAGCCGCCACGAATGTTTGTTCAACGGCCTCCGCAAGGTGAGCGCTGCTATTCTTCTCCTTGAGTGCGAGTTCTAGGTGCTTTTCAATTGTCTAGTTCGTTTCTTCGGTTTCAATGCTCTGATTTTCAGTCTGGGCGCCAAATGGTGGCATGATGGGTGGACCTCCAGTGGGAAAACAGGCAATGCCTTGGGATCAGCAGCGTTTAACGGGAATGCCACGAGGTGGAATGGGACGAGGTGGTCCTGCCGGTGGTCGTTATCCCCCTGGTGGCATGGATATGAGCGTCCCTCCTCCTATCGATCTACCTGTTAGTTTTATACGAAAGCGTTCGCTTCTCATTCAGTACAGGCGTTTTTATACGTAATTTTCAGCTTAGCGGAATGTCGGGAATGCGACAAATGGCTCCTCCTAACGCAGCTGGGACGTGGAAACCCGAAATCGGCGTTGCTCCGAATGGTATTCGGGGGCCGGCAGCATTTGGTCAAGTGAGTAATGCTGCATCGGTGTTTACATCCGTGTTCAGAAAGGCGTGCGCCGTTATTATATGAAACGCTTTATTACCTCGAAACACTTAGGCACAATACATCCGAAAGATTGCTTGTGACACTTATAGAATTATAGTGTTGGGTATTAGGAATCAAGTGAAGGTTTCATATTAACATCGGGAGGTGTAAATAACCAGTACTGTGACAGCCTTCATATGCTTCGCTAAAGTTCTAGTTTTTTTCTTGTTGTCAACGATTCACCTCGATGATTCGTGAGAAGGCGGGCCACCACCCGTTCGAAACGCTACTTTCAATTTCGGCTGCTTATAGTGAACTGAAACCAGCGCAGTACTATTTTTCATGCTAGCGAGCTGAAGGGGTTAAATCTCTAGTGAGTATATAAAAGTAATAGATATTGGAATCCTGCATGCTTTTGCCTATAACTGAAGGTTGAATAGAAAGTACTAGAGAAGGTACCAAAAATTAGTTGCCGAACTTCAAGAACGTGTGGCAGTCCCATAATTTATTCTGCTTCCCATTGTACGAAATGTTGTCCAGTGTGGTTTTGCTTTTGATAATCAAGAAAGGAAGTTTTGATCACTCTGAAAGATACGCACTATTAAATCTGCAGATGCAGTGCAGACAATGCTTTCAGATGGCCGCTCCACTGATAATGTCTGGAAAGCCTCAGGCAGCACCGAGTCAGTTCCCGATAGGAGGCGTTGACGACCTTATGTGGCACGACCCAAATGGAGATTTAAAGAAGTGGCAGCGCGACACCGGAGTCTCCTTGTGGGGTGACCCAGAAAAGAACAGTACGTTCGTTATGGTTTTATTTCTAGCGATTATTTGTTAGTTTGCTTATTTTTTTTGCACACTGCGCCTTATGTGAGTGCTACAAAAACGTTGTCCGTATCAATAGATTATTTCTGTAGAGGTTATTTCCCATATAATAATTGAAAAGCAATATTAATTCGCTTACTCTCAGTGCAAATGCTTTGTCGAAACGTATTTTTGGAGGACAAACAAATGTTGTTAGCGAGTGTACAAGCATTAAACTACTACACAGAAATAAGTTATAATATTATTGTTACCACAATGTTAATCTTGCTATAGCTATAATGTGTGTTCCTTCCTTTTTATGTTGTGTAGTTTTAATCTTTGAAGATGAACGTCCCGTGCGCTTGTGGATGATCGGCGAAGGAGAGGAGGAGGACCTCGAAGTGGCCTTGATGAAGTGCCCGGTTCCGCAGAAGAAGGTGGATGGAAGTGTTAGTCTATAACGCTTAATCCCGGTGTCGTCGGTTACTCAGTGACGCTCCGTCCTCTGTCGCATAACAAGGAAATCCTTGCGATTAACCTGCTACAGCTTGTTAATGTTCACTTTTAGAATGAAGACGGCTCAGCACGGTTGCCGTTTCCGATCCCGTCCAAGCGTCCAATAGTTGTCACCGGCTGGGGAGAACTGCCGGAAAATGATCCGAATAACCCGATAAAGCATGGTAAGTCCGTTGAATACTGTAGCTGAACTGAACGTGGAGAACGTTCTTCTTTTAAGACGAAGCCCAGCCTGGTTCTGGTAAATGGGGAGATCTTCCGTCTCATTCGCAACACGCCACTGACTCGCCATGGTTCCTGCCTTCTCAGCAACAGCCTCAACCTTTTGCCCCTGAAGCGCCGGCATGGGGCCAGCCGAATACGGCCGCCGCCCCTATGCCACCTGGTCCCTCACAACCCCATACTCAAGCCGTCGCTGACCAGTTGAAGTACGCCGTTGATAAGGTAGGTGGCTTTATGTTTTTGTTATATTTTTTTCGTTTGTATTATCACAATAGTAGAATACTTTTGTTTAGGGCTACCTCGATATGTCGGTTCTGCAACAGATGAATTTGCCCCCTCATGTGCTGCAACACATGAATAAAATGCTAGCCTTGATACCTGCTCTCGAATGTTGTGAGGCCGAGCTCAAAATGCTGGTAAGTCCAACTAATCTTAAAACATTGACTTCAAAACACACTTTGCGGTGCTGAGTGCGCGAAACAATTACTTTCGTTATCTTCATGGTGAACAGGCGTCATTTGAGCTGCTCCATGTCCGCTATGGCTTCATTCCATACCAGAAACGTAGCGGCATCTCCTTTTCCTTCGATGTTGTTTGAACGCATGGAAAGCGGGGCACAATGCGTGTTAAGGGATGCACTGTTGTGACCAGAACTTTTCTTACTTATTTTTAGCATAATTTTAATTTTCAACGGAGTCCAAGAATTTAGGTGTAACGCGCTAAAGAAGCCGCAACATGCTATCTTATCCTACTTTGTGTCGTACATCGAAGAAATCCACGCCTGGAAGGGAGAGCCCCTCTCCCCCCCCCCCCCCCAATTCGCATGGCGCCAGAAGCTGCACTAAGGCAGTGCTGAATATATGGTTACATTCTATAAGGACACACAAAAATCAGCATGTTAATGACCTTGTTCTGACAGTAAATTCAATTCCAAGGTTAGCAACAATAGGGCCTGTCGTTCCACGGTTGCACGTGATTACGTAGAACACATACTGCGTATTGCCGTTGACATGAAATTCAGCAGTATGGTGATAAAACTTCAATTCTCTTTTCATTACAGTGTGTTCAGCTTTCGATTGTTTCGATTTAGGTAGACAGTGTTCGACCAGACGGCGAAGTGGACGGCAACAGTCCGCAACGGTGGATGAATGATGTTCAGAAGGTGATTGTTTGAGTTCGCGCGGTTGCTAACGTGTTCATAGTACGAAGTTTTGTCAGACTGAGAATGTCTTTCAGTAATTCTTCAATGGTTTGCTAGTTAACTTGTACGTTAGTTCAAATAAAGTCATGTCTATTGGTGAGATATGTTTTCTCCTGCAGCGGCCTACAATTCCGAGTTGCCACTCTTCCCTGAAGTCAGTGAATTAGATTCTGAGGCGAATATTGATTAAACAGAAAAGCTTCGTGAAGTGGTTGGCAGCATGTGTCAAAGGGGCAGTGTCTGGTAGTAAGCTAACATTGCAAGCAGCTTCCGCTTCTGAGTTCAGAAGTGGGAATGGAACACACAGCATTGAAGCTCCTGTGCTTCTCCTCACACCACTGCCAGGTTCTCGGAGTTGGTATAAGTAGAAATGAACATACCTGCATTGCGGGCACCCGTTCGAAGACTTCTCCTAGGTCTGTTTAGCATTCGCAGCTTAAGGCATAGAAGTAGCGATATAAGAAGGATAAAGCAGTAAGTAAATTTGCTGGATTTTCTGCGTATACTACTTCTACGGGATGTTGTGAGTGCTCTTTGAACCCACATCTGGTCTATAAAATCATCTTCTGTGGTCAGCTGCTAGAGAGGTCAGTATTTTTCTTTTCATTTTCTCTTTTCCTTTTTGTTCTTTCGTTTTCTACCGATTCACGAACTTCGGAGGAATGCAAGCCTTGGTTAGCATGAGCACATATTCAACATTGGAATGCTTCGTGCTGTACTAGTTACCGTCGCCTCCCTGCTACATCACATTCTCCGGTGAACTCGCGATGCACTAAATTGCCGTTTCCTGTAGTTGTATAGCATTTCCACCTTTAAAAAAATACAACTTTTGAATGGATATCTTCGAAGACATCTCACCGCTTTTCAAATCAAGCTCAATACTTTTGAAGATCTACGTGGACGTTCTGCAAAACAAACTGTGTGCGCTGCAGAGAACTTCCGCATATTACTGTTATTCACAAATGCTTCCTTCAAGACGCGTTTATACAGCATGATGTACTGTTCGAGTTAACATTAGTCTTATCCTTCTAAGTAGACGACTGTTTTCTGGTTTATTCCAACGTGTGTCGAATGAGATTGCGCCGTGTATTTCCCTGCATGTCATGTTCTTATACGATCGATAGCGCAGGCTACGTTTAGTTGCACAGTTGCGAATTGCATGTACCTTTTCTTTCAATGGTTTCTGCTAAACTTCAAATCCTCACGCGAGTAACATATTTGTAATCGACCAAATACTCATTGGGAGGTACTCTGCGAATGCGCAACCTCTGTCTGACATACTATACGTTTTTTGTTTTTCTGCTATATTTCTGAAAACGTTTCTATACCTAGGGTAGGAGTTTCATGACTCTGAACGGTGAACGTCTGAAGATGTCTTTAAGACTTTCGAGCGATTTTTTTGCTTTCTCAAGACATATTAAGTTCTGCTTGAAGGATGTTCGTATTATCTCGCAGTTATTTATTTGAAGAATAGCTAAATAAATAACCAGTTGTATTACGCAATTTCATTTTAAGTAGATATTTGATTTGTTGTGGGAGTGACGTCTATCAAAATTTATCTAGTTGTGCACTTGGAAATAAAGTACTGCGGTACCACGTGCACGGGTACCAAAAGAACCGCCCTTACGAGCACCAGGCATGTATTTGCTACTTACGTGGGAAGGACCTCAGGCGTATGTCTGAATGGCGAAAATGAATACCACCGCCTGAATCTCCATTTCTCAAGTAGTTTGTTACATTTTACAAAGTTCTTGAATCTATTGAGTTAATGGCGCCAGAAGTTACCCAGTCGTACAATACTGGTCCCTCGAAACACCGAATAAGCAAAGAAGTGAAGAAGTTATGTAAGGTCAAGGAATCGGCCGCCTGAGCCGCCGGGGGTATGAGGCAGTATTTTCGCATTTGCTCTGCATATTCAGTGTTTGGAAGGTATTGCTTGTGCGTCAATGCGTTCCACCTCCTTCCACTGTGATTTTCGGTGCCTCTATAACGTGGCTGATTCAAGGACTGGAAAAATGGAACATGCTATTCTGCTAGTTGAAGAATAGAGATTCCCGCAGTGGCATTCATTTTCGCTATTCAGACATACGCCCGAAGCCCTTCCCTCGTTAGCGTTTTCTAGGTGGACGGTTGTTGCTATACTTGTACGAGAAGGGTGAAACACTGGCTTGTTCACCTGTTGGCCACAGGACGTCATTGTATAGGAGAAATTTGCGGTCAAAGTGCTTCCATGATATCCTATAGAAGCAGAGTGCAATTTGAGTGTGCAGCCTGAGATCAAAGCGCTTTATTCCCGTTGAATGTAGAAACCTGAGGGCCGTTCTATTGCTCCTAAGCGATGTGACTGTCGTTGGAGCTGTCCACACAAATCGATTGGTCGTACAACTGATCGATTAGTGTGATTTGCTCAGCGACTTGCCGCGTCGCTCGCTCGCGAAATCTCACACGGTTTGCATAGGAATACCAGTGAACTTGCAGAGCTTCCAATGGCTTTGTAGTCTGGTGTGTTGTCATCTTCTATTATT
The DNA here is from genome assembly GCA_947359475.1 of Heligmosomoides polygyrus bakeri. Lineage (NCBI taxonomy): Eukaryota > Metazoa > Nematoda > Chromadorea > Rhabditida > Heligmosomidae > Heligmosomoides > Heligmosomoides polygyrus. The sequence continues at coordinate 72,222,915 of OX375870.1, forward strand.
TAAACGCATTGTTTAGGTGGAGTATAACCGGCTAATCATCGAGGTGACGACGGTGAAAATCGAGGTGGCAGAGCTGTCGAAGAAGATTCAGCGTGGTCTGGCCGAAGCTGGTATGTCGAGCGGCAGCGCCACCGTCGAAGGTCTCGGCTCCGATGCCTACCACTACTCATTTCTCGAGTAGAGAAAGAGAGAGAGATTGCTATGCCAACCGCTCAATGAACGCAGCAAACGCAGCATACCCCGACCAATGACCGTATTCTCATATCGAGTTCGGCATCTCTTCTATTACCAAATCGACGGTTCACACAGTCTTGTTACGCTCAGAGATCCTCCAGAACCTATCTTCCTACACACGGGCCGCGTTACGCCTTTCCCAAATCTCAACCCCATATGCTAATACGCGTCCAGAATAAGATTCCACAACAATGTGCTCTCTTCGTGTCTCATCATTAATTTCGTTGCGATGTTTGTTGTTTTCGTACTTATATTTGGATGTATGAGGTTCCAGGACCTAGAACGATGTCATATTACTCGAAATGTGATGTTAGATTCTCCACCCTATGATTATCCTTCCACCCGCCCTCTGCACATCTGTCGCCCTCTCGCCTCCCTCCTCATCTGTCGCCCTCTCGCCTCCCTCCTCATCTGTGTTCGATTTGTTTCAGCGATGTTTCGCGGTCAGTTGCGCCCTGTAAAATGTAACCGCTATATCGTGCGCAGTTCTATTTCAGCCTAGGTGTCTGTAGCATAGAGCCAGCATCGCGTCGGGCGCGCCCCAAAAGCGTTGGCGCCTCGGAGCCCCTTGTAATTCTTTCACACTTCGTCGTCATCAGCGTCGATTTCAGTCCTGATAGATCATAGTCGTTTGTCATGTCTGTTGTTCTCTTTCTGTTCTTCGCCGCCAACGGGCCGCTGATGCCCGCGCCGACCTCTCCCCTTCTCTCCCAGTCCGTACCGTACGTCATCCCTCTCGTCCCTCGCTCCGTCTCTCTTTTATGGGTCATTTATTCTAATCTATAAGCATGGCCGAGAACAAGACCTCTGTCTCACTTTTTATTTCATGTTTGTCAAAGTTTTTCGTGTATTTTTAAAGCTATATATTATCCTCTGTGGTGATATATGTAGTAGACGCAAGTGTTCACGTACCATTATTATCGTGAATACCCTCGAGCTGAGCCTTAACTGACGATATTTGTTCTCTACTATTGCCAAAAGTGGATTCTCAGTGTACGGCGTGCTTGTGCTCTGGAATGTGTGTTCTTTCTCTCCCGGCCTGGAAAGTAGTGTCGGGTCTAGTGCGCACGGTCTCTCTGTTCTCCAATCCCGCCCGTCCGTTACTCATTCTCTATTCATCACAACCTGCTTTCATTTCTCATTTCATCCGTGTATCCGTTCTCGATCATCGTCGTGATGGTGGTCATGTCGTCCCGGCTGTCGTGTTCGCTTCGGACACGCTCACTGCAGACTAATCACTGGTCTGTCTCTCTGCCTGAGCGTTCTTTGGCCCTCCGAAAATTTCACTCTAGTTAAGGGTAGCAAGTGTCTCCAGTAGTGTAGCATGTATTACTTGTTGTGCGTCAAAGAGGGTAGTAGCGTCACCGAAGATGGTGCGCACAATGCGACACGAAGAAGTAATTGTGAAGCGAAAGATTTCAGAACACCTGTCCACTAACAAAGCTGTTCTTGTACGTGTATTCGTTCGTTGCTCCCGTGGTGTATGTACGTCTTCTTTGCCATGTTCAGGGTTGGTCCAGTCATCGTTCATGATCGTTAGTGGGTAGGCGGTTTCAGCCATCGTCGCGCAGGTGTCAGGAGTCGCGGTCGCGGACCGCCGCCGCTGGTGGGTCCGCGACGCGGCCCGGCTTCTCAGTCCCGTCCCGTTGCTCCGAAAGACCCTCCCCTTCATTACAATCACGTGCTCTCGTCGCATACCTATCTGATTGTTGAATTACGGCTTCGAGTATACAGGGGGCTTGGCTAAGCATCAGAATTTCGCAAAAAGGTCATAAGTTTTATGCTAAATGTTGTTGTTTACAATTCTGTCCATCCCCAAACAAAGCATTAGCCCACCCCTTAATTTTTTTTTTTGATTTCGCTTCTTGATCATGAAATGTGGTAGTTTCTTTCAGGTATTTTACTATCCGCTTTTTATTTGCCTGCACCTGGTTTACGTTGTAAAAAGGTTTTCCTGCAATAGTGTACATCGTATTGCACATTGACTGTGTACGCATTTTATATTCTGTGGTCAATAAAAAGGATTTGGAGTTAGTAAGTCGTGTTTTGTTGCAGCGAAGTGTTGCTTGATCTGTAGGTCAGAAAGCCGTAAAAGCTAGTGGAAATCTGGTGATGAGCTGGCGACAATGACTATGAAGTGTTATGAATCTTAGGCTGATCATTCGGCAGCGATATTCTTCTGAAATGTTCATGTTTTCTAGTGCTGAAGTGTGCAGAAAACAGCGTGTCTGGGTCCTAAAATATGCAGTGGTGAATGTAAGCCGAGTTGGCACGCTCAGTTCTCGGTTTGTGGGCAATCTGTCCGGCATCGTCGTGAGCTGATCATCGAATCGCTCCAGCGACCGCTATCAACGTCTTCATTCGTCTATTTCGTGCGCCAGAGTCCAATGGATCCTCCTCAGCGTCTTCACAAAGAAGTTGGTGGGCGGCCTGGAATCCTTTCGGTGACAGCTCTCGTCCAGCGGGTGTCATGGGGCACGACACAGATTCGTGTGACAACAACAGGATCAGATGCTATTTATTTCTGACCAACCCATTTCCAGCTACAATAACCAGCTAATAATAATAATACCAGCTAGAACGCTTGAGAGACATGCAGCAACTTGTAACTCAGTACTCGCGCAATATGGGTATGGCGGGGGGGGGGGGGTGTACCGTTATGACGTCGATTTTTCTTGCTCTCCGCTAGGAAAGCGAAGTATTCTATCCTACCGCTGCAGTTATCGAAAACCTCCAGGACTTCAGGAAGCTGGGCCCTCCCACTCCCCTCCATTTCCGTATTGCGCCCATTAGTCGTGCGAAAAAATAGGTACTAAGAGCTTCGGGTCCGTGCTGCTTGTTTGTGGGCGATATCAGGGCAGATTAATTCACTTGATCCTGCGATTGGAGATCTCCATGGCGAATTTTAAGTCCTTTACCTCCAGCGTGGCCCTCCTGCGATGGATTGCAGCCATTTGTCCATCGATGAAGCGGCAGAGTATGTGTACCTCTGCCGCATCCTAAACAGTGCAGGTTGTTAAGCTACATAACGATGCCGCCTCTCCCTCCCTCTACTTTAAGCATGAGGAATGTAGATTCCGAGAACCCCATCCCAGCTATAGAGAATTTCCTTCAATTGTTCGCTGTATTTTTTCTGGGAAGAGAAGCGCAAAATGAAGTTTAATTCTGTGTTTTTAATGCTGGAACATTTTCCATCATAAAAAGCTTCTCTTGGGTGCAGAATGCTGGTGAGAAACTGAGAAATTTTCATCTCGACCGACGGTTGGCTACAAGAATATGTAAACCCTTTTCAACGCTATAGTAAACAACTGTTTCGCTACACAGAAGCTTACCTGCAAGAGGAGCAGCGCCTGTGACTGCCATTTAAACCCGCCTCCGAATCCAGTCTTCTGATGTAACTTGAAAAAAATTCAGATACAACTATGTCAGGTAAAAATGCTGAAACGGGAACCCACATCATCTGCCACTTCTTTTACAACGCGTCAGAACGCCAGCTTTCCGAAGCAGAGGTCAATTGAGCGTTGCATGATCCTTATTCCGGGAAGAGCCCTCACTGCAACACATATTACATCTAATCTACGTGGTAAAATAACTGTAAAAATGATTTTACAAAAAACAGCTTTACAAAAAACCACCAATTCCGTAACAAATCAATGCATCATCTGCCCCTCCTAAAGCCCGTGCTTCCTCCCCCCTTTCTTCATTTTCATCGTCCCCGCTGTCTTCGTCTTACGGCTGGGTGGGTCGGCCTTACGGACCATTTCTGAAAGAAGAATAGTGAATTACACGAAAACACTGAAAAGAGTAGGAATGAGGTGTATATGCCGACTTAGCGGAGTCTGGGCGGTGCAATCCCAATAAGGGGGGTTATACACCTTATACACTCATTCAAATAAGAGTTGAGATGGTAAACATGTAGCATAATGTACAACGTGAGGCAGCCACTAGACTCTCGAGGAGCCCAGGAGTTGGGAGTGGGCACGCCAGGGGGACGAGGGATAGAGCGCACATCCCATTATAAGGTGGAGTCCCCTCCTTGGGATTGCACCGTCTCGGCAACCGCCCCGTGGCACCGCACAAGAAGGAATGACGGCTCCACGTTGGCTGGTGCTCGGTGCGGCTCCGGTCACCAGGTTCAGACAGGTCGTCCGCCGGCGCCGAGATGAAGCTGGCGAAGTTGCGCCTTGCCGGCGTGGCATGTCCTCCTATTCGAAGAGCGGCCACGTTAATCGAAGCCGGCGCCATATCGAAACAATAGTGGATGTGGTTTGCGCTGAGTTCTGCGCAAGTCCGGTATTCCTTTTTCTGGGCTGACCTGGAAAGCTTCTCACTGATCCACACTAAGCGCGTCAAAGGTATCTGTGAACAATCGCCGAGGAAAAAATGTGCTCAGAGAAAGCAAGTTCCACACGGCGAAGAGAGGGCGGTTTTAGGAAAGCACTTTTAGCACCTTTACATCTCGCAAACGCAGTGAGAATTCTAGAGTGGTCCATCTTCTGGAGTTATGCCGGGCCAATGGATGGTTGTTGAACTACTGCAAAGGTTTGTCTCGGAACCCTAGAATAGATCTGCTAACGTGCGACAGCAAATTTCACGATGGTGACCAGGTGCGGTAGTTTTTCAGGTGCTGTAGGAGTGCCACACGCTAGGTCTAAGATCAAGCTTTCGCTCATTGCTGCTCTCCCTGCTGACAATCTACTCATGTTTGTGCGATTTTCTTTGTGCTCGCCTGTCATATCCCAGCTCGTCGTGGGTTAGACAAGGCCGTTTCCTAGCCGCTTTTGGATTTTTCAGATTTTTACAGAATAAATGTGCTTAGTCGAAACTCACTGTACATAATAGTTTTGAGAATAGGAAAAAATAAAGAGAAAATGGCGAACAGCTGGCGTGGGCTTTGAGAGCGAGCGTAGAAAATATTATTTTAAACACCGGCTAGAACTTGACACCTGTAATCATTGGTTATTAAAAGTGCTTCAGGATTTAAGCTTTTTTATATTTAGAACAGCAATATGGTTCATGTTTGCAACAACAACAACGCAGATATATACAGTGAACAAAGAGCTTTATTATTGCAGAATCAAAATGATATAATAGCAATGAATGTCTGGGAACCACCGATTTGAAATGAACGATATAACCAGTTCCTATCGAAAAAACCCCAGCCTGTACTAAGGCTATAGCGACTACTATGCACCAGTGTCTATATGTGCAACAACCGCATTCAAGAGATGAAAACTTGCAATTGACAAGACCTGCCAAGCACTTAAATGCTCCTTCGCCTCACTGATCCCATACCTCAGTTGAGTTTATGACTTTGTTTATGCTTTTTAGGGCAGACGCGAAATAGAACTGGACCAATACAAACAGACAAGCAGCGAAAATCAGTAAATAGGACGTTTTCGCAAGCCTGCATATAGTCGATATCAGCACCTAGATTCCGCCGAACTTCAGTAAAATTTTCGATCCGTAACGCTTGAACTGAGGAATGGAACACTTTTTTGAAAGCCTTTTCGTGAGTCTTATGGAAGCGGTATCTGCTCTGTGAGTTTGGGCGAATTTGGTGCTTGTGACCTCATCACCCTCACATTCATACACTACTTTAGCCTGCCATGAGAAGCTGAAATTCGGAAGAAATCTCAGATTCGTGATCGGGATAACTTCGATATTTTGAATTGCTGTACAGCCTATCTACTCCGAAACATACCCAGTTGGCTTTCATCCCGAATATGTTCAAAACTCGGTCACCACCGTTGGTCGAGAATGATAACCAAAGGGCGAAGTTCGATCTAGGCTCAAAGCTTGAAGCAAGGGTGTATATGAAGAGGACCGGTTGAAGAAATAGCATCTTGTTCATGTCATAGCAACTTCGAAAATATTTGAGTTTCATTTATTGGCCTAAATACATGATTCGATGACTATGTGACCGTTGTGGTGTTTTTGGGAAGCTTTGGTAAGAGGATTGTTGTTAGGATTCTAAAGTGGTCATTGTGAAATCTTTAGATGTCGAGCAAAAATTATTCAGTAAGAGTAACTTTTTGAAAGGAGGAATTTCCTGTGAGGGGTTAACTGGCTTCAACGGAGAAGGACTGTTGACTCAAGCCAGATTGAGGAACGGCGGTACGATTGACTTTCTGTTGACTCTAAGCAAAGACTAGCTTTCATGCATCTATCTGATATTACGAGTAGAAAGTAAATCACCGTATGGTTCGTCCCAGTAGTTCCATAGAGCACCGTGCCTTCATTCGTTTTCAGAAGCAACCTCCTGCGTTCGGTGCAAAACAAATCAGTGTGGTGTCGTCAGAAGATTAGGCAGAATGAAGAACAGAATTTGCGAATCTCTTTGATGGGTTAACCGTTGCCCCATTTAACGAACAGCTTCTACAGAATCCAGCTCTTCAGCTAGCGATTGGCAGGATTTGAAGTGCTAAAAGCTCGATCCCCGAATCTATTAATTTAGTAAATATTTCAGATTCTCCCTATCTACCAACGAAAGTAAAATCCTCCCATTAAAAACAAAAATTTCAGTCCAATTTAAAGCTGACCTAATTCAGGGGTCGTTTTTGAGATGAGAGCTTAAGAGTTCAGGGCAGTGCAAAAAATTCTGACCTCTGGAGTGAAATTCTCAAACGCAGTTGCTTCACTGGTTCCCTACTTGAACACGACTTCAGTTAAGAGTGTCACTGGGTTCAAGGGCTGGAGGGTGATATAAGGTTACACAGAGCGATACATACATTGTGTGCCTTGTCCGCTCAATTTCTTCGTGTACTATTTCACGTGCGACTGTCGTTGAATCTCCGCATGTCTTTGAACAGTGGGGAATATTGGTATAGAGCTGTAGTGCCGAGATTGACATCGAACCTTTATTCGGCTTGAGTTTCGGCCTAGGCGGCTTCTCCATGACACCAGAAGGCGCCAGCCAGAAGTCGCTGTGTGGCTGACCCGAAGGGAAAACCTCTTTCACCCACAATTGTCGTCATCCGAATGGTGACTCGGTAGCCTTTCGGATGTTTACATAAGGTCAGTTGGGTTGTGTTCCTCACGGTTCGTCTCCTTCTCCCTTAGCTTCTAAAATGTTGAAACTTTGAATGATTCCTGGACGAGTAAATTTCCAAATTCCCTTCTCTATTCCAGGCTCTTAAGAATGCGGTTACGCCGTGACTAAGCCGAATAAAGGCTCGATATCAATCTTCGTAGAGTACTTTCGCAACGACTAGTCAAGCATATGCGACCAGCTTGAGGTATAGTGGTTTTTGCTCATTATACATTGCCAAACATGACGAACAAAAAATGAAGTGGGCCTGCACCGTAATGCCCTTCTCACACACCACCTGCACAAGAGTAGTGACAGACTGGATTCCGCGGGATGTCAAGAGAACACCAGGACGTCCACTAACGCATTGGTCGGACTTCTTCGTGGAAGTCTTGAACGAGCAATATGACGCTCTTCGTGTGCTTCGAGCGAGAGGAATCCATTGGAGCACTCTGGCACACGGCAGGAATGAGTGGAGACGCTGTTGACACTCGCCCGTGCAACTCGATGATCAGCAGGACGAAAATTGATGCAAGTGAAACACTGCTATAACCTGCTATACCTATACTGTTTTCAAATCAAATTGAACCCTCTAAGCAAGCAAGATGTCTTTTAATCAAAGCGTGACGCTTTTTCATCGAACCAAACATCTTTCAAGCGAAAACGTGCACCTTCCAGATTAAACTACATAGAGGGTCTCCGAGAATGATGGGAAAATTTGGTATAGCTTTTTTGAGATTTTAAAGTTAATTGTCCGGATAAGTGAGCGCACTGTTTGAAATTTTATAAAATTTTTACGTCCTAAGCAAAAATTGGAAACGACTGAAATGATTCCTTCGTTAAAATGCAGACAAGCTGCAATCATTTAATGTTTTAATAGAAGGGGTCTCGCCATGCACTCTACTGCATCGTCGGGAATTTTATTCGATTGATAGCGGAAATGCTGCTCACTTAAAACAGTGATGGGGAGATATGTGCTCTTTATAGCTGTCCTTCTAGCACCGCTCACACGCTTGTTATTCCACGCAAACAGAATTTTTGCTATCAATCAAACAAAAGCAGTCAGTATCCAGACAAGTGCTTAGCGCGATCTCTTCTTTTAGTACAAAAAATTGACGTTCTTCTGCCCTCTAAAACATGTTTTAAACCAGTATTTTATTCGAAAAATAAAACCTTTAAGAAGATTTAAATGCACTGTTTGCTGTTTGGGGAAGATAAAATAAAAAATTTAGAAGGAAATCATGTTAAGCTTTCCTTGTACAAAAATCATTCCAGCTTGCTTCGAAAGTGTTTCATAGAGTCCGGAAGACGTTAGCGTTGATTTGAAATGCTCACTTTGATTTCGAACGTCTCAAGCTTGCTTAGAAGAGTGTCCAGTTTGATACGAAAAGTGATAAATTTGCGTGAACGACGTGAAAATGGTGTACAGTGGAGCCATTAGTCGCGAGTGCTGTCTACTTTGGAACTTCTTCTCCTCCTCATTTGTTACCAAAATGATAGCAATCACCTTGTTGTAATATGCTGTATGAACAAAATTTTGTCTGGTGGAAACTATTGAACCTCGACTGCTCATCATACCTCCCTAAGTACGTGAATAAATGTCAGAGCCCCTGTACCTGGCGAAGTTCTATGGTATCAATTAGTAGTACTCATTGTGTAATGGTATGACACGCTATTGGAGAGAGTTTGCGCAGATCTTTGAAATCATGCTACGGAAAAAACTCTCAAACCTAGCTTAGCATTCTCTGATGGTTCAAGTTAATGTGCATAGTAAGTACTAGACTTGAGCTCGATTAATCGGGCCGAATAATTGTTCGAGCGATTTCGAACAATTAATCGCTCGATTACTCGAAAATCGTAAGTCGCTGTTGTTCGAACATTGTTCGAAATCGACTTTCGCGAAAAACCATTATTCGAACATTGTTCGAAATCGACTTTCGCGAAAACCCATTATTCGAACATTATTCGAAATCGACTTTCGCGAAAACCCATTATTCGAACATCATTCGAAATCGACTTTCGCGAAAAACCATTATTCGAACATTATTCGAAATCGACTTTCGCGAAAAACCATTATTCGAACATTGTTCGAAATCGACTTTCGCGAAAACTTATTATTCGAACATTATTCGAAATCGACTTTCGCGAAAACCCATTATTCGAACATTATTCGAAATCGACTTTCACGAAAACCCATTATTCGAACATTGTTCGAAATCGACTTTCGCGAAAACCCATTATTCGAACATTGTTCGAAATCGACTTTCGCGAAAACCCATTATTCGAACATTGTTCGAAATCGACTTTCGCGAAAACCCATTATTCGAACATTGTTCGAAATCGACTTTCGCGAAAACCCATTATTCGAACATTGTTCGAAATCGGACCTAGGAAGACACTGTTCGAACATTGTTCGAAATCGAAGATCGCGAAAGAGCATTATTCGAACATTGTTCGAAATCGACTTTCGCGAAAACCCATTATTCGAACATTGTTCGAAATCGGACCTAGGAAGACACTGTTCGAACATTGTTCGAAATCGAAGATCGCGAAAGAGCATTGTTCGAGTATTGTTCGAAATTGAACAATGTTCGAACAAAACCAAGAGTTGGCCGCCTGAGTATGGGCTCTGTTCCCCGAAAAACCAACGTTCAAACTCGCTCCACTTGTGCGCCTACGGTAATTGGCGGGAACGGACCGTTTGAACGTGCTCGACGGCATTTCACAGGTTCAGCCTCTCGATATCATCGATCGAGTCGGTGCGCTCTGCGAGTGCAGATTGATCAGGCTAGGTGGGAACTCGAACATGTAATTTCGTTTCGAGGGTTCTGTTGATTTCGCTTCTAATTGAAAATGAGCATTTCACCGGATGATTCTGCCATATTCAAACTCGAATCTGTGATTTCGTTTCGAAGGTTTTGGCGGCCGACTCTCGATGTTTTTCGAACATGGTTCGATTCAATCGCTGATTTTGTCATTGCTAATATTCAGGGTTGATACTTAAAAGCGGCTCTACGGTTCTCGATTTTTCTCTGTTCTAAAGGAAGATTCTCACACTATTGATCACTTGTTTTGCTTTGTAACAGTCTTCCCAAATGTCTTTTTAGAGCAGTTTTTCGAAACCATGGAACTGAACTCTTCTGTGGTAGCCTTGTAACTTGATCAACTATATAATTCTTGCAGTCTTCGCTGCGCCGCACACATGATAAATCTCGTAGTTACATTTGCAGTGGGATATGACTATGTTGCTGGAATACTAAAAACAGCAAACACGTGGCGGCGAAATTGAACAAGAGCAATGTCATCAAATGTTCTTATCAGAGGTAGCGCTTAGAAACATTATGACTTGGATGCCATTACAATAACCTGTTTCTACAGCTATATCAGGAAATTCGATTTGCCGTCAATAACTCCCTCACAGACTCCAGAACACGTTCCAAATTTCAGACGATATACGATTTTCTAAACGCTGTTAGTGTTCTCTGCATAATTATTAGGCTGTGTACAAACACACTGCTATTTAACGCGTGGCTCAGCAGGCTTGGTAGCAAAGGGACGAATTTATACGATTGCTCGACTTTCAGGAACAGCAAAAAATCGAGTTATTCGATTGTTCGGTTTTCGAAAACAGCGAAAAATTGCTCGGCTTTCGAAAATTTCAAAAAATCGAGTTATTCGATTGTTCGGCTTTCGAAAATTTCAAAAAAAAAAATGTTCGCCTTTCGAAGATTTCAAAAAATCGAATTATTTGTTTGCTCGATTTTCGAGGACAGCAAAAAATCGAGTTATTCGATTGCTCGATTTTCAAAGACAACGAAAAATCGAGTTATTCGATTGCTCGATTTTCAAAGACAACGAAAAATCGAGTTATTCGATTGCTCGATTTTCGAAATGTTCAAAAATCGAGTTATTCGATTGCTCGATTTTCGAATGCAGCGAAAAATCGAGTTATTCGATTGTTCGATTTTCGGAGACAGCGAAAAATCGAGTTATTCGATTGTTCGACTTTCGAAAATTTCAAAAAATCGAGTCATTCGATTCTTCGACTTTAAAATGTCGAAAAGCTCAACTCTAGTAAGTACAATTAGGAAATTTTCTGTGAAATTCAGATTCAAACGATGTCCAGATTATAGGAATTGTACTCCTTCAAGAACTGGTTCCTGAGAAATAATGTTTATTGAACATATACAAGAAAAAGTGTTGAAAGACTGCACTGACATCACAGATGTTACAATTAATCACTGAAACATTTCAGCGAATTGGTTCAGAAGGAAAGGGAGACAATTCTTTCAGTATATGATGGAGAAAACCGGATAAAGGAATAAATAAAGGATGAGGAGCGTCAGTAAGTCATTTTTGCGATGCATCAGACATTCTACTGCTGTGAATAACGTGGGATATTTAGAATACGCATGTGGATAACTCTGGGCAATCCAATAATTGACAAGTAGGTGTTTAAACTCCAACAAGCCTGGTAGCATTTTTTTCATGGATCAGGGCACCTAATGCAAGAAAAATTAAGTCAAGCGTGATAGCGAATTCGCCTCCTATGGTTTAACGTAATTCAGATCATCGGAATTCCAGGGAGGCCAAACACTGTGCTCATTGCCCGAGACGTGCTTCAGATTACTTTTTGAAACTGTGTTGGACTTGAAAAGGAGTAAACATTCTCGAACAACCCGGGTACCCATAAACGACTTAAGGGATAGAAGGTCGTTTGGCCAAGGTGTGAGCTGAAACAAAATGTGATTCGGAATGCGACAACCGTTCTTCTCGCGTGCATTTCTGACGGCTGCACCCTCCTAACTGCCTAGCGGCAGCTGCATACCGATATGTAGAAAACCAATCTTAAGCACTACCTATGGCAGTAGAGAAACCAGTTACCGTTGCACGGAAAACGCGAACAGTGCGCAAATAAAATTGACTACACCAAAAAATGTGAATTTTGAACTTTGTACACATATACCTATGACCTTCTATGATGCCTTTACAAAGCGGATAGCTTTAGGTAAGGCGGCAGTCAGCTTGGTTTTAAAGAACTCTGCCAAGGTTTTCAGAGAAAGGACAAGGATAAGGATACGTGATTACCGCAAGCCGTTACTGCAAGCCCTGCAGCTAATTTGGTCAGCGATTTCCCTTGGACAGAAGCATATCCTATGTAGCAGGCGAATACTGAAGAAGGGCAGGAAAATCCACGTCGGTTTCTAGTCGTATAAACTTGTCCTGAATGACTAAATGTTCGTTCCTGGAAGGGAACTGGAACAACGATGTCACGGGCACTCCACGGCTGATCAGCAGTTCCACAGCGTCCTCGAGGAATGGCGTCGACATCTCGACGAGAAGGTTGACAGCCTTAAGTGAACTGTCTTGAAATCGAGTAAGAATGACGGCCCTATACTCCGTTATGGATAAGTGGCCTTTAAATCAGTTGGAAACGTATGGATAGCTTAGATATACATATGTCAGTAGTAAACAACCAAGATGGGTTTAATTAAGCCGTTTATACTGTGTTGTGTTCCTTTCTCTAATGTTTGCCCTTTCTCAGCAAAGGCTCATGCTTGGTATACGGAATAAGAAGAAAGGGAGACAAATTAATCCGACACGAATAAAAATGTCGTGAAAAATTCCCCAGGTCGAACTCTTACTGCAGGATGGTTGATAGACCCCTATACGTAGTTGGTTCGTTAGCGTCGGCTAAAGAAGTTCGTTACGACAATTTTATTGTGGCTGCAAATTATTGGTGAGCACGTCTAATAATTCAGTGTAAATGTTATCGCAATTCTTCCTGCACTGATGTGAGCCAAGCCTGCTTTTCTGCACTGTGTGTCTCGAAAAAACGCATACACTGTTTGAAAGGTGATAACTTTGCTCACAGAAAAGGCACTGAAGAAAATAAGAGGCCACATAAAACTTAAAAAATAAAAATTTTCGGAAATGTGAGCGTTATGGATTGCGCCATGTATCCGCTTGAAACTTTGTATTTCACACTTGATTGATCGTGCATGGGCTGAATGCTTGTTACAATTTTGTTACTACCTGGCCACATTAATCTGTTTCGTGCTTCTTCTAAGGTCTAGAGCTTGACAATCACGTGGAAGAGAAGCACAATGTGAGCTCACTGGTTGTACAATTTATCGCTCTCGTTATCGCTCTAATAACGCTCTCGACATATCTGATTCCATAACAAGGGTTATGCCCGGCTCTACGCTTTCCTTCCAGTAGAAGTTCATCTTGAAGTGCCGCTGGAAGTTTGAAAAGGTCATCGAAGTCCAATTAGAGAGAGGCGATTTGCCGCAAAGCTGAATCATGCGTGCTGTTCCTCAAAAATCAATCGAGTCTAAAATGCTAGGTTTCAAGCAGGTGTATGGCTCAATTTTGACCATTCGTCCAACACAAAATTCTCGTTACATTGCGTTTTCACGTGTGTTGAAAAGTCTTCAAGAATTTCACTAGCGGCTACGGTTAGAACCTTCCAAATAGCACCTGCATTTTTTAGCATACCCTACATTTTCGCAAGCCAAAGTGGGTGATTTCAGATTTAAATCTTAAAAACAGCACAGATCAATTGATACGGCCACTTTGTGAAGAAATTATGACAGGCATGCAAGCGAAAAACAATCAAATGAGTTTAAAATGAGATGAATTCGGACGAGTGCATTCTGCAACCGCTCGTACGTCTGGAAATTTCTATTTTGTTCAGCTTTCATAGGAGCTCTTCACTTCATCGGTCCCTATAATATGAGCAATGTTATCACCTTTCAAACAGAGTAGACATTTTTTGAAACACCCTGTATATGTCTCACAGCGAGTTAAGAACTTGTGGTACAAATTATTCTTTCAAAGCCTAATCAAGAACTAACCTGTTGCGACATAATTCCGACCTGACTGTCAACTAGAACGGCCTGGGTCTTCATTGAACTTGCGAAGCCTCTCACCTAAAGTAAATATTGATAAGGTGATAAGAGACGACGTCAATCAATCCCCGTTTGTGAAGGGCCACGTATTCTAGACTTGCGGGATATCATGTATGTAGGTAATGTGAATGCGTGCCTAACCTACAGATTCACTTGAGGAGGCAAGGCAATGGACATTTCAGTGTTTTATCTTTCTAAGACCAGTCTGGTAGCAACACTTCGATACCGAAGTTGGCCTGAAGGGGATCCGAATCAAGGACCTGATTCGGAGTGCATATCGCCTCATTTGAACGCGCTACCACTCACCCTTACCTGAAGTACTCTGTATGACGGACTTCGTGGAGAATGCTAGAACCGACCACTGCAGGCAAGTGGTAGAAGAGGTTGAGTAAAGGGCAGTCATATGCTCACCCTTCTGTTCTCAATCGCCAGTTTCAGAATGAAGTCCGTTGCAACGTTAATGCTAATAAGCGTTCCATGATTCCGCGCAGCAACTGACTTGGAGATAATCTAGAAAATGGAAATTATTCAGGCGTCTATGGTTTTCAAAGGATATTATACGTACGTCCAGTGAGGCGTTGACGAAAACGGTAGCCTGGCCATCATGCAATGCTATGATGGGAGCGTGAAGTGTGGAAACCTAAAAAATACTTTCTCATGTGTTTTTCAATTTAAATTTTTAATCTAACTGTTTTTTAGGTTTTAACCTTTCTTAACCGACGCGGCAAGCACAGTATGTAACAATGAAAAAAACTTTTAAGTGGCTCTTTGCACTGTCGCTCTGCCATCTCCTCAATATTGCTTGTCATTTTTCGCATTCATTTTTTGGTGGTTCACCAACGGATGCGTCTGTAGCGAATTGTAATAAGTATTTTATTACTTCACAACTATCAGAGCACAACACAAACAATAACTCACAGCGGTTTATATAAGGAATTCCTAGAGGAGGAGCCTAGAAGTATGACATATATTGGTCAGAGAGGCTGATAACCTCTAGTCTTAAAAGGGTGTACCGCGGCTGGAGTGTAGTCTTGTGCATTATCTTATTTACCTTCTTGCGGTATCGTTAGGTCATACTAGTGGATGCTATGCAACAGTGCTTACCTTATATTGTTCACCTAAACGTGTTATCATTCATTCCTATTTGTTCTTATTATGATATAATAATACTACACATTTATAGATGTAGACCCTAGTTGGGTATTCACAACACATTTTGATAACCAATCATCTATGTACCCTATGTACCCTTGCCGACTACAGCGAATAGCACGGAGGTACTCCTGAAGAGCCAAGTCGAGAAATTGTTTAATTAACTCATTTGGTAACTTCCTTTCGTCACGACATTTTTAGATTGAAGTTTCCAAAAAACAATTATGTATGTTTCAAAGAACACATTTCAGATAACTTTTTGATGACAATGAAATTGAAATTTTGTCAGACCGAAACATTCATCAAGCGATATAGATAGGCGCTACGTACTAAAACAGAATGGTTGAACACGTTCGTTAAATTTTTGTCGAGATTTGTAAATATAAGTAAAGCTGCAGCAGATGGGAGAACGATTAATGCAATATTCTGCAGCTTAGTTGTAGAATCTTGCATTAATCCTAACCCATCTGCTGCAGCTTTACATATATTATACCAGGCGAAAGTGGGGCAAACTTCACGTTTGAAGATCGACCACGCCTTCCTCTTGAATGCAAGCACACGATTACGAAATCCTCCATGTACGCCGCTGTTTAGGAGACAGAAACTGCCAACGCACCTGTACGGCTAAAGAAGAATTCGGCATCGCCTCTGCTAATTCGGGCAGCACTGTACCAATGCAGAGCACATCACATTGCGTTTGCAAGAAAGGACTCTGCACAGTCGTTCTGGAACGGTGAGTATTTTACGACAAAAAAAAAGATTTCGACCATATTCGTCTGAACTACTGGAAACAGTTTCTGAAGAGTAAAGACTAAACCGCCGAAATCTGAACTACCACGCTGTAGCAGAACTGAGCACGGCCAACTAACTGGTGTAGCTGGGAAACTTGCTAGCAGTGCGAAAATGAAATGTTAACAATGTTGATTTCCTCTCTAGGCACGTTATGTGTTCGTCAATAAATTCTTTCACCCATTGCTCAGAAAGGCTTGAGATGTGAATTTTAGAAAATGGAAAATGTCGAAACGAGATGAGATTTTGGAAGTGTCTCATGGTCAAACAAGCAATGAGACGTTTTTGCTTAGACGTAGGCAAACCTCACACTGCTCATTACCTCCGGTTTCCCTCAAGCCACCACCTCCTCATCCATCGAACGAACATTGCACTTTCCATCGAATATGATTAGGTCCTCCAATAGAAACTCTTGAACCGGTAAAATATTCAAACCTAAAGTGTCCAGCGTAGTGTGCTGCCTTCAGGATGTTTTGGACCGTGTCCTCCTCTACAAAGATGCTGATCATACGTGAAGATTGCTTATCCGTCTCTGAAATGCTGTTCTTTGATTGAAATTGAGGGTTTACTAAGAATGTGATGCGTCTACACAGATATGTTCAACACTGGTTAAGCACGTAGACAGTATAGACACGAGCGACAACAGATCGACTCGATCACGTGGAAATAACGTGAATGTTGTAGGTATGGCGTGTAGGTGTACAAGAAGTCTATGTAAAATTCAAGCCGGTGGCATTTAGTTGCCCTACTTACAAAGGGTCGAAGTGTTAGTTCGTCCGAGCTCGAAGGTTGAGTGGTCAGATAGAGATGACATTTGAGGAATTCCTGCTTCTGTGGAATAAGGGCCCTTTCAAAACGAATACTGGGAGTGCGGATAGGGAAATAAACGCGTCGATCCTTTTGGATTCTTCCACAGGACGCCTTGGTGGCAATCTAAATGCGAATTTGTCACGATCATGGGCAGCTGATTAGTAGTAAGTCAGCGTATTTTGTCCTTCCCAGAGAACAGCCGCACTGATTTGACGCCGGAGGAGTGGGAGATTTGTTTGGCCTGAATGCTATTCAAACATGGCATCGATCCACGGTTCGCTCGAGAGCCGCTCTCCGATTCTAGTGGTGCTTGGTGTTAGTGGTTTCAAGGTGTTTAAGCCAACTTGGCAGCACTCCGGCCCAAAGGCTGGTCTGGCTACTGACAGGGCAGTGTCTCCGTGATTGTTAATACCAAATATTATTAGGCAGATGTGAAGGATTCAGCATTGTCGTCCTTCAAATCCAAGCGATCATAACATAACATAACATAAATTGTACTGGCCACTTTAGTTAAGATAAAAAGCTCTTATTCTAGATGATCCGTAGAACATCGCTACTAAGAACTTTGTGGACGTTAACAATTGGACGGTTAGAGCTAACAAACTGTCTCATGTGATTTTTCGTATCCTCTTGGACACGTAGATATTTCTCTCCTGAAAGCTTTCTAAGAAATCTGGGAAAACAAGGCTTGGAAAGCGATACGCTGGCAAGTTCAGCAAAATAAAGCATGGCTTTCAAACCCAAATCCTATATAGTCTCTGTACGAATGAGTATAATGCCTTGGAAAATAGAGTTGCTGTTCAGATAGGTAAGATGGCCAGAGCAGGACACACTTTGAGAGGTTCTCATAGGTTTGATCTTTACCAGCAAGTAATGGACTAGCTCGTAAACCCTGCCTGCCTTCTGATAGAGAAGCATCGCGAGAAACAGAAGCCAGTGCATATCGCTCTCCTCGACATGGAGAAGGCCTTTGACCGCGTACCACGTGAAGTGATATGGTACGCCCTGCGTCAACATGGAGTTCCTGAAGAGCTCATAGAGTGGGTGCGAATTCTCTACTCTTGTCCATAGAGTCGAGTTCAAGCTGCAGCTGGAACCTCGATGGAGTTCCCACCTCTGTCGGGGTACACCAAGGTTCTGCACCTTCCTCACTCCTCTTTGTTGTCGTCATGGATGCCATCACACGAGATCTTCAGAAGCCCGTCCCTTGGACGTTGCTTTATGCTGCTGACATAATGCTCACTAGCGAAGATAAAGGTGAACTCGAGCGAGAGGTGTAAGCTTGGTGTGATCGCTTGGAGCGGTTTGAACTCAGATTAAACGTGAAGAAGACCGAGTATCTAACGACGGACGTTACTGAGTCCAGCTCCATCAAGGTTAATGGCCTCGAACTCCCACGTACTTTGGTCTTTAAGTACCTGGGATCAGCAGTCCCTTCTGAATGCAAACTGACGGTTGATGTGAATTCACAAGTGGTTGCACCTTGGTCCATGTGGCGCCCGTTGACTAGAGTGCTCGGCGATGGGAAGATACCGGAGCGCTTGAAGTCGAAGATCTACAGAGCGGTCATCCGGCCGGTAGCGATGAGTGTTGGCCTGCGACCAAGGAAGCTAAAACGCGCCTCAGCGTCATGGAGACGAAGATGCTGCACTGGACAGCCGGAGTCACTCGCCGGACCGCATCCGAAACAATGCCATTCGGCAGAAGTTCGGTGTCGTGCCGATAGCTGACAAGATGCGCGAAGCTCGCCTGCGAGGGTTTGGCCACGTTCTGTGTGGAGAAGAAGACAGTGTCCGCAAGATAGGCCTCAACTTCGAGGTAATAGGAAAGCGGCCTAGAGGGCGCCCGAAGCAGCGCTGGTCTGATACGTTACATACGGACTTGAAGGTTACTGGTGGTCACCCAGATCTAGCGCTGGGTCGAGAAAGGTGGCTTCATGACACCAGAATGCGTTTGTCCCGTCTCGTAGCGAACCCCGCTACGAGGCGAGACAAACGCTGAAGAAGAGGAAGAAGAAGAAAGAAGAAAGAATCAACTAGCACCTTTAGTGGATTCTGCATTGAAACAGTTTAGAAAAAGGTCATCAAATTCCTAGAATGGTCCTTTAAAAGTACGCCAGAGGATTCGCAATATCTTGAAGAGACTAGTTTCTCTCCAAAATTTTCTCAAATTAGTCATTACTATCGATTATAAATCTTCCCATTAGCAATAAACCAACAAATGCATAAGACTTTTGATGTGCTCGTTTATTCATTGAGGAAGGAAACCAGAGACTACCGTTGGCAGCCGAGTCGCTAAACCGCGAAGTTGAGAGAGACTAGGTGAACTTCTTCCAATTTTCTTATGCAGAGAGGTGGCTCAGCTCGAGGATTTTTATATTTTAAATTCTTGGTTAAATTATGTAGAAATCGTTTGAGCTTTGCTTCTTCCTATTCTCCACTTCGAAGTCTCAACTTAGACTTGAGTGCCGCGTTTTCACTCAGTTTCTTCCTAGACTTCGACTTAATTCCGTTTTTGTGTTTGTGAGGTTCAGGCTCTTAGACCTCAATACGGAAAAGAATAATGAGAAGAAGAAATTGTGTCTTCTGGTTACCATAATAAATGGGTTAAACTCGTAATTTTTCGGAAAAAAATCTTATAGGTCTTACATTCACACAGACGTGTTGTCAAATATTCACATTGACCAACAATTTCTCACGATTCCCATCTCAAGCAGCTAACCACAGAAAAAGTCGATATAATCGACATTTATGGTTGGCCGATCGATATTGCTTAGCTTTCATGAAGCCTACTCACCGGCCACACCATTCGCCGTTCCCCAGTTCATTTGTTCAATTCCCGGCAAAATCGGTAAAGTCTTCCGATAATGGTAAACCAATCGATACGTGAAGCCTGACCATCATATTCACGTAACATACACCTTGAGGGGTTAAGTCTGAGAAGCGATCAATGATATCAAACGAGATTCGAATCCGTTCCAGAGGGCACAGCGGATGGAAAGAAAGACAGACAGAGCAGAGGGAAATAAGGTGTCACCCATTTTGTATATGGTAGGATAACCGGAAAGGCACGATAACTAGGAACTGATTTTAAAGTTTATGAAACTGTCAAGATTTCACTAAAAATCAAGGCGTGCGCTACCGGTATGTATTTTCACTCTCCTACTTTGGTTTTCTTCAAAGGTTCTGGGGATTTAGAAGCGGATACCGTTCTCTCAGCGTACGGATTTATCCCCTTTATCGCACTCGAAAAACGGGAACTATCTGTTCTGAAGGAGTAACACGCATTTCTCGCAGATTTTGCTGGAGACGCTTAGGTACCAGATACATCTGGACTTACCATTAGCATATGTCATAATGTTATCGCTTTCCAACAGTTCGCCGTCCCATATCAAATCACTACGCATTCGCAGATCCACGTAGAATTTTGAAGGAACGATTGATTGGAGTGTTTGCACAAGCACTACCTGAAAGGGAGCAAGATTATGCGTTGATAGACGCAAAGACAAATCCACTGGAAATAATCTAAACTGCTGGAAACTTGGTCATCTTATTCACAAACTATTTGCTGTTGGTTTCCCGTCCGCGGCAGACAGCCAGAGCGCGAACGCTCGCTCTGCAATCAGAAACGGCTCGTTCGGAAATCTCAGATGGTTGGCTTTCTCTTGACCACTATTTCAGAAGGTTCATTTAAAATCAAAGCAAAAGCGCAGAGCACTTTTGTACCTTTCGTAAACGACATGAGGTACGTAGCTCTGCATCGACGACGTTTCTCTTCTCATCTAATTCAGGGCTGGGCCTCATCTTACGGGCCTTACAGATAATCTTTTCCTACGCTACTCCGACGACCTAAAGTGGAAGAAAGCCTTTTGGCTCTCGAAAATTAATTTGCCATAGCGACCTCCATTCTCTTGACGTAAACGTTTGTTGTGGTGCCACGACGTATCATTTCATGTGAATTGAAGCTTGGCAGCAACGAGATCGGAACGTCGAACTTGATATATGGAAAAGCTTCCGAAGAAGGTCAACGAGGTGATCGTGGAGATTCTCAAAGCGACCTATATAGTATTGTAGGGCGTTGTCTGGGAAGTACAGTGGTGGTTTTCAAATTTCCTACGAACCTCTGAGTAGGTCAAACAAACGTTAGAAATGACGTTATAAATTAGATGTAAGCGACGGCACAAATGATGCTAGGAGAAGTTCACTTTAATTCGAAACAATATTTAGGAAGAACTCATTCTCATGTTTTTGAGGAATCACTGTTGAATAGGTATATCTAAAAGTCCCATGAAGATAATTCACGCCGTTTATTATATTATTATTAAAGTTTGCTGATGGCGAATAGGAATCGAAATATGATTACTTTCTCAGGGAAGATAAATAAGCTTTCTTTAAGACTGCTAGTTCAGATAGAACGGGACGCAGCTATGGATGAAGCTTCGCGTTATCGTTTACGTGTTGTCACAAACCTCAGGTTCAGAGCTGAGCGTGAGATTTGATGGAAATTGAGAGAGCTGAGCTTCCATCCATGACATCCAGAACTCGTCCATGAGAGTACAGTAGTCCTTAAAACACAACACATGTTGCTTACTGACATCTTATCAGTTAGTAGATGCATCTGCTCCTTAAATGCACCGTGAGCATCACCTTCTGCACACGTTTGGTGAAAATAGTTAAGGAAACGGCAAAGGAGTTATTAGTGGTCACACAGCAAATTTTTATGTAAAACGAACCTCCTCTAGCTTTCTTCGAATAACCTTCGTGAGGCTTGTCTTGAAGAGCTGAAGTATATCAGCAGCCACACTTCCTTGGAGATTCAATCGAAGATCGCGGATTCTAGCGACGCATTGGCTAACTTCAAGCTTTTCAGGAGAGACCTTCTAAAAACATTTAGCACCTTGTTTACGTCATTATAGGGAGAGTCTAGTTTAGCTCACCTTCATTGTGACTTCAGAAATAAGGCCGGTCATCTGAATTCGAGCTGAACCCATCAACGGAAGCGAAAGAACTCGAAGAAGTTCTGATCGAAGCTCCCAATCTGCTGATATCTGCAAAAATATCTACCTAACGTGCAAAATGGATCCAATTATATCAAAGTGAGCCTCGAGATCCACTGATCGTTAAGTGTTTAAGCAAGTGGTTAAAAAAGGAAGCAAAGGAATATGTAATGACTCCAAGTGTCCCAGATGAGGAATCTTGTCAGTTGTAGGCATCCCATTTGCTGTAGTTCTATCCGACGCTGGATCCAGATTCTTCCTGACGCCAACGCTGGGGCCTATTTACTGTCGGGCGCCGTTGTGACGACCCACCGCATAGCTTTAGCTGCCCAATTCTCTCGTCTACGTGGTCAGAATGTGTTTTGTACATTACCTTACCTTACCTTCATACATGACATGATTCCCAGGTAGAATCCCAAAGATCTTCCTTTTATTCCTGTGAGCCGTACCAATTAGCAATCCTTAGCCATCAGCCCAGTATATAAACGGTATGTAGAAATGTAGGTGCAGTACTACTTGTTGTAACAATCTCATTATCAGCTCCATATAGATAGTCGCCGAGAATTAAGCCGACAAGTAGCGTTTTTATGGTAATCATAGACGTTCAATTATGTCCTAGCCAATTTTGAACCGTAAATGAGTGCTATTTGTGTGATATTGCACTCGAAAGAATTGAGACGTTTCAAAGGACACGCGATAGCGCAGGTGCGTCAGCTGTGCTGTGAAAGTCGCGCCGATGTTCTCTGTTTGGGTCCTACCCAAGCGAGGCAAGCGTTCCATCCGGCCTACGAGTTATTGTTAGTGATATCTACAAGATTGAAAGCAGTGACATATCCATGCGTTGCTGTTGAATACACCAAATACGCCTTCAACTTGCTTGCATTGCATTTTCGTTCCGTGTAGAAGTGTAGAGATTCTTTGGCGCATCCAAAATAGAATTTGATTAACGTTGTCCTTCATCTCTTATCCTTCATTTAGAACACAAGTTAGGCTTGTGACTTCTTGTCGAGGACTTTTTTACTTAACACACTAAAACGGCGCTTCTGTAACTCGGGATACGACGAAGTGAAGTGCTTGCTTTACAGCATTTTGGATTTTAAATGTGCGCCAACCATTTTAAATCGATCGTGGTGCACTTAGAATGGGTGTTTGGTCAATATGACAGGGCTTGTGGCGACCAGACGATAAGGAATGATCCTTGCACATGCCCTTAGTACTAACCATAAGTACATAGGTAGCTGACGATAGAAAGATGGAAAAGGGCTGGTCAGGAAGCGAACCTACGATCGTTTCGAGTTGGCCAACCAGATCAGAACTCCAGTTGGCTCCGCGAGCTCAACCCTGACTATAGGTAAAAGTCTCTATAAATTCTTTATTAATACAAGATTTAGTCTTGAGTTTCCCTGGTGACGAGAAAAGACTGCTGTTTATCAGGCGCAGCCAAAAATGTGGCCCCTTCAAGCGATGAATAGGCGAATGCTGAGCAATCGATTTATAAAAAAAGCATCAGATAGCTAGAAACAAGCAGGTGATAACCAGTTGCTTCATTACGGCACAAGACTATAGACAAACAATGACCTGGACTACAAATTAGGGATGCCCAACTGATGATCAACCTAGCCGCCTCATACACTGGAGAAGGGGAGAGTTTAAAAAATCGCTTTTCAGCTCTCCCCGTGGACCGACATCTTGCCATAGCAATTTCTGGCTCGGAATATCTGGCTTCGCTTTTTCAGAGTAGGATAGAGGATCTTGTTAATTAATGCGTTTTGGGATACGCCACACAGTCTGCTTTTACGAGATATCGTGGAGGCGGTTTGAATGCGTATTCAGCCTATATAATGACTTGCTGGGGTCAGCCGATGAGGCAAGTCAGCGCTTTATCATTCCCAGACAAGTCTGGTACGAATTCACCGAGCCGGAGGGATAGAAGGTTTGGTTATCCAGGGCGAGAAATCCGAACCGGGAACCTGGTATGGGCACGCGGCAGTTGGCACCTCTTCCAACTGCGCTCCACGTGCCCAAATACACAGTAGACATAGAAAAGGCAGGACATTATCCCATACAAGTTTAGTACAAGATCAGTGACGCCATATGTGAGGAAGACTCTGGACTGGGCTGGGCACGAAGCAGGAACCGGACATCCAAGCCTTCCTCCGACTGCGTTACAACGAATCCATCCAAGAATAATGGAAAACATAAACACAATCACCTAATATGTAAAGAATCGCTACAAAAGATCTGCGGCAGCCTTCAAATCCCCAATTATATGGAATAATTTCAGGCGGGTCTCGAGCCTACACCCTCTGCTTTCCGGGCAAGGCGCTATTAAGTCAGCGGCCTTTTGATC
This sequence comes from Heligmosomoides polygyrus bakeri, assembly GCA_947359475.1. Taxonomy (NCBI): domain Eukaryota; kingdom Metazoa; phylum Nematoda; class Chromadorea; order Rhabditida; family Heligmosomidae; genus Heligmosomoides; species Heligmosomoides polygyrus. The sequence continues at coordinate 72,247,190 of OX375870.1, forward strand.
GAATTCAACGGTGCCGTGCTGCCTGGAAATCAGAGGGTGCGGGTTCCGGACCCGCCTGGCGTAAAGGCCTTTGGTTGCAGCAGAACATCCTTCTAGCATTTCTTATAACGTTCTTAACAGCCGCAATAGTGAGAAAGAAAACTATAAAATAATTGGGTTTTTCTCCAAAAAAAAATGTAAATACAGCGATTCTTCCATTGTAAAGCTAAAGGAAGTGACTCACCTCCGCATATCCAGAATGAGTGAGCATTTGAATAGTTGAGTTGGTGTTCGGAAGAAATCGTATGTGAGGAGGTACAAATCGATCTATTGTGATATTCCGAACAATGATCTCACCGGCTGCAAACGAGTTGACGAACACTTGCTGAAATTATGAGTGAAATTATGAGCAAATAGTACATAGGTTTTAACCGAATAAAACCTTGCGTTTTAGTACATATTCAAACTGTCTAGTAAAATTCCTTCCTATTCACTTTAGTTCTTAATGCCATCGCAGCACGTATTCGAAAAGGGAGCTACGATAAGCACCGTCGACAAAATACGTCTCTTCCCCTTCTGTTCAAGCTCTCTCACTATTTACCCTTATATCGGGCAGCGCCAAGTGCGGAGCGGCCATCGAGAGCCATTGTCTCGTGCAGTTCGCGGCCTCTTCCAAGCCGACTTCGTTCACTCGGATCACGATCGGTTGGGAGATCTGAACAAAGTGTGAATGCATCGATGATTTTGATCAAAACCGAAGAAAAGGAATGCTTCAATAACCGAGCCCAGGTGGAAACTGCCTTCGACTAATTCATCTGCTCCGGAACATCGGATCTCTACGCAACAGGGATGGCTAATATCTTGTTGGCAAAGGCCTATAGACTGGAATGGTTCTTACTTCGATTAATAGAGTTGTGTTTGAGCTGAGATATGTCGTTTTAAAATTTGAGGTCCAAAATCTGCATCAATTTCCGGACAACCTAAAACTAAATCAGTTTTTGCTCTGAATTGAATCATAACGCCGAGTTCATCTTCGTGAGAAGAATATGCAATTCAAAGAGCACCTCCAAAGTAGGTAAGTTATCATCTTTCGAACATTCCAAATGTTTCACTGCAATCCCTATAGAAAAACTTCAAAGCAGAGATTTTCAAGCAAAAAAAGGTAAACTCCTGCAATCTGTTAAATCACTTCTGATGAAATATAACTTCTTGCATGTAAAATATAGTCGCTATAGTGTATCTATAATCGATTCCTTAAAAAGCTTAATGGAAGCAATCTTCTATTAGGTTGTAACGAAATAAATGGCACTGAACCACTGTAAATTTAAACAGTTAATATCTCGGCTTGTAGGCAAGTTTATTAATCGAAATAAAAACCTTCTGATTCTACACATCTTTGCCAACGTGACGCAAGCTTTTTTATCCCAGTAGCATAGAAATCAGAAGTTCTGGAATTGACGAAATCTTCGAAGGCGCTTTCGGCATCCTGTTGGTATTTGAATATTTTCCCTACCAAGAAGTCGCCAAGATGCTTGAAGAAATGGTAGTCTGTTGGAGAGAGGTCGGGAGAAAACGGAGGATGTGGTAGAGTTTCAATGCTCAGCTCATCCAATTTCTGCAACGTCATTCGTGCTACATGGGGGCGAGCATTGTCGTGCAGAAGGAGAACTCGCCTTCGGTTTACCAAGGCCGGCCGGATATCCTTCAACTTTTTCATCATTTCTTCAATTTCAATGCAGTTTGCCGTGATGGATTCACCGGGAGGGAGGAAGCTGTGGTGAATAATTCCCAGCGAACACCACCATACTGTCACCATTACTTTCTTTTGGTGCAATTCCGGCTTCGCAAAAACCTTGGGGCTCTCATCGCTGTCCACCCACTGTGCCGATCGTCGCCTGTTGTCGTACATTATCCATTTCTCGTCACAGGTTACGATGCGATCAAGGAATGGGTCCGTTTCGTTCCGTAGAAGCAGTGCGGACGAGATCTCATATCGTCGGTTTCTTTGCTCCTCAGACAGCTCGTGAGGCACCCATCTTTCCAGCTTTTTGGTCCTTCCAATTTTCTTCAGATGCCGGGCAGCTGTGTTGTGACTGACGCCAAGAACCTTCGCTATCTCCCTGGTCCCATTGTGTGGATCCCCTCTACCACATCTCTCAGCTTGTCCTCATCAACATCACTATGCCTCCCACGACCTTCATGTTCTTCCAAGCCCTCATCTCGCCTCCTTAGCTGTAGTGCCCAGCTTGAATTCATACAAGTAAATGCCTCGGATTACCCTTTTGTCCATCTGCAAAAAAGTCAATAAAACTCTAAAGTTTTCCCACTTTTACATAGAAAATTTGCTACTCATGGGTAGAGCAAAATTTGCGCTTCTAAATGATATGCCACATGTTACGGTTTGTCCTTGATCAAACGCGTAAAGACGCGGCAAAAAATGGCGCTAGCCAGTGCCATTTAATTCGTTACAACCTAATAGTTTTTCTACCTTCCAAAAGAAAAACGTTGGCTTTAATATTACCAGAAGATTTTTTCAGCTTAATTGTGTTGTAGCTGCTCTGTTGTTCATCTTCCATAGCACATCTTGTTTCATAAATAACCGAGCAAATTCAAAGATATTATAACCATAAATCTACACGAAAAAATACATTTTTCATACAAAAATAAAAACATGGCTTATGACCCCTACCTACTTCCAACCAGCTTTCTGAGTCAGTTATAAATCTAGAAAACTTCTCTGGTGACTTAGATATTCATAGCGATTAACCACAAGCTGTTCACACGTTCGTGTTGGCTTTATTGATGTTCTCAATTTTTACATACTGCTTATAACAGAGACCGCTGGGTATTCGAATTATGCTGTTTTGCGGTTCCAGTTTGCAATTGCTTCGCCAGAGCTCGTTGATTTTCAAGAAGGATTGAATCTTGAATGGCAAGTCCAGACCTGAAGTATTATCCTACATGAGCACAAGGTTTTCACGAGAGCCGCCTAGCAGAAGCTATAGAATGTTTCTTCAACATTCCCTAATGGCTGTATCAGCTCTCTTGACGGATGACGGGCAGGAATCCTTAAAAATAACAGAGCGTTCTTTGCGCGTTTGCGAAACCTCAGCAGCAACTGCTATGACACGGAGGGTTCTCACAATGGCGATTCTTTTAGGCATCGACTACGGGATCATTGTGGTGTGGCCTGGATATAGGTTGAAGATCGACTAGATTTCGTTCAAGTCACGAAAATTTGTGAGTTGGTGAGGCACACTAAGCAGAAAAAGCGTTTAGTATTATTAATACTTAATTCGCATCTCCACCTTCAGATGCGAGGATAATTCTGAAGCAGCGAATCGATTTTTAAATTTGTTGTGGACAATGTGCGGCAGCATGCGATGTGTTTTTTGCTGCTGTTGGGTAGAGTAGCTAATGCAAGTAGATAGAAGTGTCGTACCTTGAAAATGCACACCACGAGCACTAGTCGCAGTACATAACGGAGAGACATCCTGAGCGAGTAGCGTGACCGGACTGAGTTCAAACGCCACCCGGGACTCTTTAATTTCGAACGGAGCACGCACTGATCGCCGTTTTGAGGCGAGCAATCAAACAGCAAATTTCGTCAGCTTAACTGCGATTTTCTGAACACACACACATTGCAGTCAGGGTGAATAACTGAGTGCGACGACGACGTGCTGAGCAAGAGAAGGCATGATTGGAAACAAAGATTGCCGACTATTTCGTCTAAATTATGAGTCTACATCCATGCGCAAACGTTTTCTAGAGAAATATACTGCTGTAGGAATTTATCACATACAAAATAAAACTGTTAGAAGGAATTCATGCGCACAAAGGAGGCTTTACAAATGAAATGTCCACTATTAAGTTAGGCATTCTTCACAAGAGTTGCCTAACAGATTGTGTTTGCCGAGCTGTGAGCTCACAAACAATAAAAACAGATCTCCACCACTGCCGGGAAGTCACGCAAAGAATGGTTTGAGAAGAGGATGTTGTGCAATGTGGTCATAGACAGAAGAAGCAGTTTCACGTGAACTGCGCGTTACGAAAAAAGGTAGCCGTTAATGGAGCGTACATATTTACTCAGGAAGCGGAAGTGAAGAAAGACAGTAGGAGACAGACGAAGGGTTTTCAAGGTTTCTAACTGTCTTAAGACGTTGATAATCAGTTGCACAACTAAACAGCTTTCGTTAGTAAATAAATAGCAATGAGTGTAAATGGATTCTCAGTCTGTATGAGCGTATGAAGTCCCATTGTCGAGCGGGAAATTGAAGACAATCGTGACCTAATGAGCTCTTATTTTTTGACAGCGATGGGGGGGGGATGGGAGCAAATACAAATAGAATGACGGGAGCCTCATCGGGTGCGAAATTTCGTACGCTCGTCGATAGGCACGGGGTGTTAAGCTGAGGGACACAGTGGGTAGATCTGAATGGCGATGGTTTAACGATCTTCTTCTGATGCTCAGCAAGACGATCTGGCATTAGAACGAGGAATTCGAGAGGAAAACGTCGAGAGCGACGAAATGACCTGTCCTCGACGGGTGCAACTAAGCAGCGCTTGTGCAAGCAAGTTCGACCTCTCGCCTGCTGCGCGAGCACGGCCGAACAGCTAATTGCGGTACTCCCTTCGATAGAAAGCTAGAACTCTCTGAAAAACCGCTTAATGGAAGAAACCAAAGTTATTTCGTAATGGTTTTGGTAGACAACGTTGTAAAAAGAAACCAAAAATTTGAAGACCATGAGGCACTCCAGATTTCTATTCGAATTTCTACATACATTACAGGGAGCCGAATGCAGAAACACCTGAACAATCTGACAATGAACAATTTGCGCTGATTTACGTTGTCGCGTACTATCATACACATGCCTCTACACCCACAAGGGCTGAATCACCAGCACGCAGGCAGGAACAATTCTATAGAAAGTGAGCGTCCGTTCACCACTTCCATTTCTTTCCTAAAGAATCAGTGAGGCTTGCAGAAGTAGGCAATATATGTAAAATACTAGCAACTACAGAGTGGGCAAAGCCCTAAAAATCGATAGCAAACCATTGTATTGTTTACCTGCTGTGACTCCTATCCTCCGTGCCTCCCATTTATGCTTTTCCACCCAAAGAAGCGATTCTGAACAAAATCAATAATATCAGTGGGTATTGATTGGTCGATGGGTAATATTCACTTGTTATGTAACACGCCTACTCGTACGATTCCCACTTTGGTGGAAGTTCTCGTCAGAATTCAGTAATGTCGAGCGCTGTTGAACGTTCGTAGTGCCTAGTGCCAGTCTAACCAACGCCCAACATACCCACACGGGACTGATAAAACCGTGCTTAACATGTTAAGAAAGGGCACATCAAAAGCTTCTTGTCAAGTATTCGAAATTATCACCATGTAATAAAGCTGATGCACACCTGGTGCAAATCGCCCCCTAGTCTAGCTTTTCATGGGGAGGCATGTAGCTGCTACGCGATGAAACTTTCGTGATGGCTGACTCTAAGTTGGGATGGAACTGATTAGCAATTACATGCTACCTTTCAGCTCTAGTTGCCTGTCATGCTCGAGTTTTCTAGCCATGGTAGGCCTAGTGCGAGATTCCTGTTTTTTCAAACACTTTGTCCTGTCTTGAAACGGAAGTGTGCTCCCACAACGAGCATGCACCTGATATTTATTGTTGCGTTGATATTATCTAGTTTCGCACCAAATCTATATAGCGAATGTTTGCTTGTGGGATCTCCTTTAAACAGAGTGCCTTTGCTGAACCTGAAGCAGTTACAATCCGGCGTGTTCTTCCTGCTGCGTGCGTTCCAGAAAGTCGTTCAAATACCATTCAGTAATCCAACTGCAGACGTTGAAAGGCATGGGAATGCTGTATGTAGAGAGAGATGCTTTTACAGTTTGTTAAATACTCAACCAATGTACGTAACTTATCTTTGGTAATCTCGGTAATACTCTCGGCCAACAAATCTTTTTTAGCTCTGTTAGTTTGCACTTTGGTATGCAGACGGCGACGGTAAGATTACTGAAGAGAGAAAGATATGAAACAAGTTGAAGAAACCGGCGGGAGATATTTGCTCCGCTCACATAGGACAGCACATGTAGTTTGTGGCATACCCTGATAACAACAGACCAAACCAAACGACGAGAGGATGGGTTGAGCGCGGTCAACACCTCGCCACATGGTAAAAAATGAAACTGTTAATTGATAACAGCTCCACGCTCCACTTCCTCTCTGATTTCTTACCGAGAGGATGTTAATTCTTTTGAGTATATTGCTACTGTCTGGTAATGCTGTTAGCTACAAGATTCTCATATTCGCTCCCAAGTATGGCACGAGCCATACGAAATTCATGGCGAAAGTTGCGGACACTTTAGTTGAATATGGACACGACGTGGTACGCGTTTATTCTTTTGTGCGTGATAAATAGACATTTCAACAAATCTGAACGAAGTTGCGAGCCATTTTCGGATCTATCCTAGTCCGGGGGGGCCACATAAATAAAAAGTATTGTATGTAACGAATCCATTTGAGACTTACCGAGCGGCTCCTACAGAACAACATCTAAGCCTAAACAAGAAAAGTCGCAAAGAAAAAACGAAAAAACACATTTGTTGCGGTTGTAAGCAGGCAAAGTTGTGTACCCTCCTTACCATGGTAGGCCCTGGTTATAACATGTCAGCCGGCGGTCAGCACGCGGCATGCCTCCATTCCGTCGCTCTTTGCCCGCCGAGACGGTTGTAAGCCAGGGCGATTTTTTATTTTTATGTTTGTTCGTTCGCTTTTTAGTCCCTTTTAGGTTCCATTTCGTCCTCTAGGAGCCGCTCGGTAAGTTTCAATTTATTTTGTTGCCTATTTTTTAGTTATGTGGCCCCCCCCCGGACTAGGATAGATCCCCATTTTCTTGTTGTGTTACTTGCCATAAGGGCCTTCTTATAACTGCGACGCCGAGCGACGCTACGCCACGTATTTTGGAGACATTGATCCAGCGACGCGATGGATCAATTTGGCCAGTTTACATGCCATCGCGTCCAAGTATAAACGGGGTCTACGATGTGGTGTAGTGTAGGTTAATTGTTCGACTTTCAGGGATCTGAAGTTCTTGCACTTCATGAGGAAGAGAGAAAAAGGGAATGGAAAAAGTAATAGAGAACGAAACCTCAGGGATGCACATTTAACGGTTAACGATTTAATGACTTCAACGAATTAACGGCATTTTTCGTTAAAATTTGGCTTACTCGAGAAGAGAATTGTTTTGGCTGCTGGACGTATCTTAAATGGTTTGCGAAAAACGCTAACAATCAATTTTTTTGAAGTGCTACTTTTCCTAAACGTTAACATTCCAGTGCTAGGCTTCTAATTGTATCTTTACTAGTTCCTTCTGCGCAAATAGGCTCGGAGGGGGTCATCTTGAGAAACGGCCACATACGACGTTTAGAGTTGTAGGAAACTAAGTTTTATGCAGCACCGTTGTGTTCAACTCCAAAGACGAATTGATCTAGGCCATTTCTGAGGTGACTGGACGTACATGTATGTGCCTTCTTGCCAATGCGAATACCCACTAAGTACAAGGTGACTTAGTTTGAACTCTAATTTTGTTTTGTTGCTGAATGCCGGTTTATTTTGATGTACACTGTTTGTTGGTGGTGAAATGTTTAGCTTACATTGTAGTATGTAACATTGCGTTCGCGGAACTTTGGTTATTTACCTTGGTTGAAGAGGTGGGAACAAAACGCTTTTCCTGATTTTTACTTTTGAAATAATAACTATTATAGTTCGCAGCTGATTGTATTGTTAAACAAATTTTAGCGATTTACCGGAAATTTAACGAAATGTGTGCAAGTTTTTAGCGGATGAATAGGCTAGTATCAGTCATGTTCGATACCAACATGACTGCAGTTCCAATTTACGGCGTCACCAATCAATCTAGAAGCCAGACGCTATTGCGGTCGCTTTCAGGAAAGCATATCTTTCCTCATAATTTTTTTTTTAGATCGACCACATCATTTTCAATCGCAAGTATTGCCTGACCGACATGTTATCGGTTATCTTGTCATGTTACTGTCTCTGTTATCCCCATGTTCTACACGGGATCGGACCACCGCCTCCTTCTCGCGAGGTTTCGTTTTTCGCATCAAGGAGAGAAGGCCGCGAAGTCCAAGAAGAGGAATCCCAGAACGACCACAAACTGGTACCTCTACACCTTTCATGCAGGCCTTTGAGAAGATGCCGTCATGGACAACGTCGATGAGGAATACGACCGCTTCGTGCACCATTTCCACGATAGTGCTAAGAGAGCCGAGAGCTTGAAGACCACCAAGAGACGTTTGTCTCCGGAAACTCTCGAGCTGATACGCCAGCGTGGAGCAGCACGAGCGTCAGGCAACTACCAGCTGACGTCAGAGCTTGCGAAGCTATGCAGAGCGGCGATAAAGGAAGATCTGAAGGACAGAAGGGCGGAAGTGTTGGCTGAAGCAGCAGAGGCAGGGTTGAGCATCCGCAATGCCCGCCGAAACTTCGCCAACTTCAAGACCAAGATGACCGCTCTCCAACGTCCTGACGGAACCGTCACTTCCTCAGGATCAGACCTGAACACCTGAAGAATCTCCCGCCAACGCTCATCAACACCCTGGCGCGGCTCTTCACGCGCTACCTGTCGGAGTGCAAGATTCCATCTCAGTGGAAGACCAGCAGGACCGTCTTGCTGTACAAGAAGGGAGACGTGCACGACATTGGCAACTATCGCCCGAACTGCCTGCTGTCCGTAGTCTACAAGCTGCTCACTCGAGTGATCCTGAATAGGATTAGCAGAACGCTGGACTAAGGACAGCCATGCGAGCAAGCAGGATTTCGGAGAGGCTTCAGCACGATCGACCACATATACACACCATTACGAAGCTCATCGAAGTGTCGCGAGAGTACAAGCTGCCGCTGTGCCTTACGTTCATCGTCCTGAAGAAGGCATTCGATACCGTCGAGACTGAAGCGGTCCTCGAAGCCCTGCTCACTCAGAGCGTTTCTACTCAGTACATCAGAGTCCTTCGAGAGCTGTACAGTGGATTCACGACCAAGATCTCTCCATTCCACAACGACGTCGTCATCGACTTGAAGAGAGGGGTTCGGCAAGGGGATACCATATCTCCGAAGCTCTTCAGCGCCACCCTCGAAAACATCATGCGCGAACAAGAATGGGAAGACATGGGAGTGAAGCTCGACGGCCGGCAGCTGCACCATCTGCGCTTCACTGACGACACCGTGCTCATAACACCTAGCATCAGTTAAGCATAGCGAATTCTGGCCGACTTCGATCGTGTATGTGGGAACGTTGGACTGCAGCTGAATCTTTCGAAGACGATGTTCATGAGGAACGGACAAGTTTCGGATGCCCCATTCTTGCTCAACGGAACGAACATCCCCGAATGCTCCAGCTATGTGTATCTGGGTCGCGAAGTCAACATGGCCAACGACCTAGCACCAGAGCTGAGCAGAAGGAACGAGCGGCTTGGGTAGCTTTCAAGAGCGTTGAAGAAGTCGTGAAGAAGACGAAGAACGTCCGACTCCGTGCCCACCTATTCGACTCCACTGTTCTTCCTGTCCTTACATACGCCTCAGAAACCTGGGCTATACGAAAGCAGGATGAACACGCGATCAGCGTCGCACAGCGTGGAATCGAGAGGACGATGCTCGGAGTGACACGACTCACGCAAGTGAGAGAAGGCCTCCGGAGTTCCGAGCTTCGCCGACGTTCGAAGATCAGAGAAGCTGTCGCATGGGCCAAGTCGTCGAAAATTAAGTGGGCCACGTAATGCGCTTCGCAGACACTGGCTGGATTCCTCGACATCAACGGCCAATGGGGCCAGGGAAGTATCGGTGAATGCACAGTACAGCGTTCGTCCCAAGGTTTTCGTACAGGCAGCACCAGCCTCGAAGACGAGACACCTGGCAGCCGTTGAATCCATCCATTGAAGGCGTCAGTCGAAGCTGATCCGCGCAAAACCACGCCAGATATCGCCAGGACCTCGAACACACTATAGATGCCGCCATTTGAAGCAAATTGGGAAGACCAATAAACTGAATTGACCGAAAATCGTAAAGTCGTCGTTTTGGGATATCGTCGGCCCATCTTCTGCGCAATGCCAACGATCCGTTTCTCGAACGGATTGTGAACTGCGATGAGAATTGGATACTCTCTGATAGCAGATGACATTTGCCTAGTAGTTCAACCAACAATAGCTATCTGGCATCATCCAAAGTCGAAAGATTCGACGAAAGTCGCGTTTAGATATCTGAAAATAAAACCACATAGAAAACAAATAAATTATTTTTTGAAAAAGCGGCTTTAGTTAAATTTAAAGTAGAAATTTAGAAAGCGCATATAATATGCTTTCCAGCAATGTATGATACCATATGAAAAGTTTTAATTTATTTTAAAAAATAGTGTTGAAACCAATAGAACAAAAAACCTGCATTTGTTTTGCACCAACCTAAAAATTATCATATTAGAGAATAAATCCTGTTCTACACAGCGTAGAAAAAAGTAGAGTCCAATATCTTCTTTGGAACAAATGAGGAATAAATTTCGTGGTTGGTGGTGAAGTGACGCGGACAGCTGCTCATACTGTTTGAAGGTTCTTATCACGCCTGGGGTGGGCCCTTATAAATAATTATGGTAATGACACCAAAATCTACTGTGCACGAGTAGGAATTTTGTGTAATTTTACGCAGTCTTACCGTTTTGATACGACTTAGTCTTGCTGCATTATTTATAGGCCTTCCTGCATATTATCGAAATTGTCCATATCCAATGACTAAGTATTATTTAAAAGCTACGTCGTATGTCACACGTCATATGTCACCCCGTTATCTCCTTAAATCATACTATATAATAATCCGCTAAGCGATGAGTCACACTATCGATCGACGCAATGAGTCATAAAATAGGGGAAATTACGGGGAAATTACGGGGCACAAATTGAGGCAAGAAAATAGCGGAAAATACCAAGACGCCTTCTACGTGCCTAGCGACTCAGTAGACGAGCTGAACACGTCGGCGACCGTACATGCGAGCCGTAGACGTACCGAACACGTCGCCAACTTCAGCCCTGGAAGCCCTTGGGGTTCAGAAGACGTGCCGAACATGTCGTCCGCTAAGGAAGATCATTGAGGGGGAGCAGTAGTAATGGGGGACGAGTTCTACTAAGGGGGAGTAATGAGTGATCACCAAATCGCCATATGTATAAAATGGAACGGTTTTTGGTCCGAAGTTAGCCCCTTAGAGCCCCATAATAAATCTTCTCAAGTTCACTGTATTCATATCATATGCCCTTTACACTGCAGCAGCTACGTTGAAGTGAGTGATATTGGCTTAACGACTCCCTAAGATCGCGAGAAGCGCGCAAGTGCCACTTGTTATATTATAGGCGACTGTCACGAACCCATCGTAAATTCGAGGGATACTGACAGGATCGTGAACCTTATTTTCTAATCGTTCTACGGATACAGTTTTTAGGGGTTGCATTTCCAATGTATTTTGCATACTGAGGAGAAACTGTGAAGTACCTAATCATTGTTTGGAACTGTAAATGCGCGACAGAAATCTATCGAGGTTTAAGATGGAAGAACCAAAAGCGCTCATCCGTTTGCCTGCTACTGCACATACATACATACATACATACATACATACATACATACATACATGCATACATACATACATACATACATACATACATACATACATACATACATACATACATACATATATACATACATACATACATACATACATAGATGCATACATACATACATACACACATACATACATACATACACACATACATACATACATACACACATACATACATACATACATACACACATACATACATACATATTATACATACATACACATACATACATACATACATATATATACATACACACATATGTACGCATATGTACACATACATCCATACAAACGTGCACTTTTTCACCTTTAAAAATGAGAATAATTGTCGCTGCTCGAGAAAATACCTTCTATTTCGTTTCACCCACATTCTATGCACTCTGAACACGTAATTACTGGGTAAAACTAATTTGTTGAACAACCCCTGTACAAGAAGCACCCAAAGTTTTTCGGCAGCAGCTGCGCTTCTTATTTTTCAGGACCTCTGCAGTAGACTGCATCTGTTACATACATTACGAGGAATGTTTGAGCAGTGCTAATCCTCTGCGCAGAGGAAAACATGTATGCTCAGACAAGGGCGAAACTGGAAAGGTATAGAAAAAGGTTGTCGCTCCTGCTTCCCATCAATTCACTCAGCTATTAAATAAACAGAATGAGCATTCTGCCTTTAGAACTAAAGCGTTTGTCACCTCTGGAAAAATTCGTCCCAAAGTTCGTAATTCTCGACGTACACAGAGAACCAGATGAGGTAATATTTGAGTATGTGATTAATCTCACCTCCTGGTCGCTTCTTCCATTTTCTTTCTTACTTATAGAGCCCTTCGTTTTCATTTTTTAAAGACATAGGAAGGTTCGAAGTAATGCTAAGGCATTGGAGAAAAGGGTTTACCTTGAGGAAAGAACGAACGCTTTATTGAAAAAGCAAGGATTAACGGAGAAACTCGAATCTGTACCAGATCGAAATGCGGACGCTATAGGAACAGCTGCCGTTTTGAGAAAGAAAGGTTCAGGGGTATGTAATGTTAATGAGTCTACGGTGTGATTTGTGGTAATTCACGAAATTCGACCGTATCTGCACCTGCTTTGGATAGGTCCCAGTGAAATCTTTACGTACATGTATGTGTTAGGATGGCAACTAAATTCGTGGACTCTCATGCACCGAATAACAATTTTCAGTAAATGTAGGATCCCTTGGAACGCGGGACCCTTTCCCAATTATCAGCTAGTTGGTTCATCCCGCTGCTGTAGAATTCTTCTGCTTTAGAAGCCAAGATCCCTTGGAGGTGCATTTTGACCGGGTGCACATTAATAAGTCGTTTTCCAACCAGGAGTGCTGCCGGGAGCTGAAAAGGTGGCAGACACTTGGCGCACTACCTGGCTTGTAAGGTGGATGAGTTAGACGCTCCCAGCCAAGGTCTACGGCTTTTTGAAACGTCCGATTCGCGACGTCTGATCTGGCGTTGTCTTGCTGAAAGGTAATTCCACTCCTGAAAAGCTGTCTGAACCGATTATAGCGGAGTTCAGCCTGCGTGCGACCATGATGAGAAGAGTAGATTTCAGCATCAATGCTGGAACCGCTCTTGATGATCTCCAAGAAGTTAACACCTTCTTGACACCACCAGATGGAGAGCGCTTCGCTAAACGAACACTTCAAAAAATCGACGACCTTGGCTAAGAGCGTCTAATTTATCCACCTTACAGCCTAAACCGTGCGCCGAGTGATTACCACCTTTTTAGTTCGATGCAGCTCTTCTTGGTTGGAAGACGATTCATTACTGTGGATCAGGTAAAAATGCAATTCCAAGGATTCTTGACCTTAAAAGCACAAGGATTCCAAGGCCGTGGGATAGACCAGCTACAATACCTGATAAACTGGAGGCACTTCTACGTTCCAAAGAATCTTATTTTGATTATTTTGTCATTTGTTATTTGTTAATGAATGCTTTTATTGAAGATTCTTGAGAGTCCACGAACTTAGTTGCCAACCTAATAGAATCCCTCCAAAACAGGAAAAATGCAGTTCTCAAACATGAAGACTGCAAATCATCAGAGTCAGGGTGGTTTCAGAATGTTCGGCCGCTCTGCATACGCTTCGCGAGCTCCTTGACGTGACGGGGCTTGAAGCCCACATTCCTATCATGGAAGGCAGCTCTACCGTACAATAGGTTCCCACGCAACTCAGGCATTCAACCGGGAGGAGCAAATCATTTTTTTCAAGGTGTCGCTCGTAGATTACAATGAACAATAATAAAAACAACGAACCGTGGAACACTTGTAGCACAACCACAACTTATGAACGGTACGCCAGCAATAGCTTGTAGCTCATCTGTCCGTTGAGTGCTTCACGGTATTTGGTATGTGGTCGACAGCTCAGTGAGCCTTGCCGGATGCTTTGCTAAGCAACAAGTTGGACTCCTTGTGTTTCCTATAGGTTCGGAACTCAGAGCTAATCGGCGAAATAGCAACTGAAATCTGAAAATTAAGCTGTTATCTAGCGGATTTTATCAGTATTCATCAAGGAAATCTGTTGGATTGACGGGCAGCTTTTTGAATAGAATTTTGTACATCATAATAATAACGCAATTTTACCACTGTTCTTCAGTGATGAAAGACTAAGAAACTCAAATCATAGTGAACTCCTTGGAATCAAACTATCATCCATTGAAAAAGAGGATACAATATATACAATCAATCACTTCAAAATTATGCATTTCAAAAAACATTCCCTTTTCCAATACCAGACCTGTCTCGCTTTTCAGATTGTCTACGCACCAACGATACACCCGAACAATTTTAATATGACGACAAAAGCTCATGCCATAAATCCTGATTTTGGGATCCACATCGACATTTCATCAGCACAGCGCTTAGTATGGAGCAGCAACATTGATACCTATATAGAGCCCTCAAAGGTCGTTCTGAAACCGGTACGCGAGCTCACGAAAGGTAAAGATTTTGTTGACAGTTTGTTTTCCATAACTGGAAGCTCATGCTCTTAAACAAAGTAGAAGCGTAGTTTTGCTTTCCATTGAAAATAGTTTCTGGTTTTTGTTTTTATATCACTTTGAGCAATCGCTGCAACCTCCCTATATCTTATTCACACGCCCTAGCCCGATGCATTACGTAATCCATGGATCCAGCAAGTTGTGCGATGTTAAAGGCGTAGTTCTATGAGCGGTTTGCAAGTTCACGTTTGTAGGGGAGTTTCTCCACTGTTTGGTCCGCTGTAGTTTTATTACTCCTTAAGCTATTATACTTCATAAGACTATAGGAGGGACCGAAAGTTACAATCCGACGTCCTGGTATGGTGAAGGCCAATCGTTCCTTTTACCCTATACGTGGTATTTACATCATGGGTAGTGTAAATGCTAATTAAAGGAAGTTTCGTTATCGACCTATGTGAGAATTTTGTGTCTGGTTTCATTTGGATGGCAACATTAACGATTTATGATTTGTCCACGTCCGACTTTCTATAAATGTTGGCATTGTTCGCACAGATGCCAACATTTATAGAAAGATGGTGGCGATGTCCATTCCTCCACGTGGTGCCACTGGAAACTACTCGCTCTGCGAGTTAAGCCGAACACGGACACTCGATTGCAGGCGACAGGCCCTTGTGACAGGCCGGCCTAGGAAGACCCATGTCACTTCACATGGTGTATGACAGCTCAAGTGTTTCGAGATAGTGCTACGGCGTCCGCGGGAGCCGACGCGCACTCGCAGAGCCCGGCGAGTGTGAGAAGTATGCGAGGGTCCCTGATGCGAGGACGGCATCGGGGGGCAACTGAGCTAGTCCGAAAGTCCCGTAACGTAAGCAGGACCCGCGTGGCTACGCTGAATGTGGGTACGTTGACGGGCCGCTCGTGCGAGTTGGTTGAAGCACTGGAGCGTAGAAGAGTTGATTTCTGTGCGGTGCAGGAGACGAGGTTGTCCTGCCGCAAGTCAAGGGATATAGGACGTGGCTTTAAGGCCGTTCTATGTGGGAGTCCCAGGACCACCAGTGGTGTCGGAATAATCGTCTCCGAACGATTTCGTGACTCGATTGGAAGCGTCGAGCGCTTTGACGATCGATTGATGAAGATCGTTGTCGCCGCTAAGGAGCGACTCTATCACTTCTTCTCAGCGTATGCTCCGCAGACTGGCTGCTCGGATCAAGCCAAGGAAGAGTTTTGGAGCCTGCTTGATGAGAAGACAGCAGTGGTACCGTCGAAAGATGTCATCATAGTCGCTGGTGACCTTAATGGGCACGTAGGTGCTACGAAAGACGGGTACAGCTGTCATGGTGGGTTCGGATACGGATCACGTAACGCCGATGGTGAGCGCATTCTTGAGTATGCGGAATCGCATAATCTCACCATTGTGAACACCGTTTTCCGAAAACGCGACTCCCACCTCATCTCATACTATAGTGGGAGCTATAAGTCTCAGATAGACTTTGTCCTTGTGAGAGATCGCGACCGGAGTCTTGTCACAGACGCGAAGATCGTGCCGAATGAGACGGTCGCCCCACAGCATCGACCGCTGATCTGCACTTTGAAGATCGCCCCTCCGAGGCTGAAGCAGGTTGAGCGATGCGGTGCAGCTAGAATTAAGTGGTGGCGAATCAGAGAGAAGGAAGCAGCCGTGATTTCTCGCGTGCGGTTACCGACAGTCACGACTGTCGACGAAACTTGGAAGAAGGCGACCGACGCGATTCGTCAAGCTGCACAGTCAGAACTCGGCATTACGAAGCCTGGGCGACGGAAGGTCGACAAGCAGACATGGCTGTGGACAAACGACGTGAAAGCGAAGGTTCGAGAGAAGAAGTCGCTCTATCACGTGTTTCTCGGCGAAAAGACAGTCGATAACTGGCAAAAGTACCAAGAAGCGAAGAAAGCTGCAAAGAAGGCCGTGGCTGTTGCGAAAGCCACTCTTTATGGAGATGTCAACGAGAAGCTCGAGTCTCGTGATGGTGAGCGGTATCTGTACCGACTTGCAAAGAATCGCCATCGCCAGACCGAGGACATCGAGAAGTTCTTCGGCATCAATGATGAGAACGGCCATCTTCTTACGGAGCGCAAGAAGGCATTGAAGCGATGGCGCGATTACTTTGAGGAAATCTCTACGGTAGAATTTCCTCCCACGGATCTCCCTCGATAGAGAGCCTTCGGGCTCTCTTGTTAAGAGGGATCTCGGGCCGCTTGTCGCAGGGCCACGTGGCGCGTCCCCGGGTGGTGGATAGGGGAATTAAACGCGAACCAAATGCGACCGTGTACTGCCCAGAGACGCAGGTGGGATGCAGGGGATGGACTCCTTGCTCCTGCTGTGTCGGGTCGATGCGTTCCTTGTGCGTGGGAGCGGCATGTTCGTGCACAGTGTGCGTGGATGTGTCCGTGTCTGTGCGGATTGTAACTGTGTCGGCTCGGCCAAAAGCTTGCACTCGGTAGACTGGGAGTACATGTAAGGCGATTCGAGGCCGCCTTAAGTCTCGCCCCGTCCCTTCGGGCAGTCTGGCTGGCTGCCCGGAGTACCCCGCCCGCACGACAGAGCCTGACTAGCTACCCGTGTTGTATTCCAGTCAAACACAGCAGCACTAAAGGGCCTCATTCCCCTGACCCCGAAAGAGCCCCCATTTCTGCAGCGATGGGAAGGACGAGTACGGAGAGGCTGCTAAAATCTCAGGGCCTAACCAGGCTGCGCAAACTGAGAAGGACTAGGATGACGATCTGTACTTACAACGCCCGCACGCTTGCGTCGGAAGCATCCGTCGAGGACCTGATGATGCAAGCCAGGAAGATCAAGTACGACGTCATCGGACTGACCGAGACGAGAAGACACCATCCCCTACACGCCGCCTACGACTCCGGAGAAGAACTGTTCCTCGGAACATGCGACAGCAGGGGAGTAGGCGGCGTTGGTGTCCTCGTCAACACGCACTTGGCCATGAACATCGATTCGTACGAGTCTCTGACAAGCCGAATCGGACGTCTGCGACTGAAGCGATGTGGCTCCGTGCCAGCCTTGACTGTGTTCGTCGCGTATGCCCCAACATCCGACTACGACGACGAAGACGTCGAGGCCTTCTACGTGGAGCTGGAGAAGTTCTATAAGGAAGATCACACCTTCTACAAGGTGATCGTCGGCGACTTCAATGCCAAGATCGGGCCACGAAGGTCGCTGGAAGAACTTCACATCGGAACCCACGGTTTGGAGTGGAACGAGCAAGGTGAAAGGCTGTCTGAGTTTATCATGTCGACCAAGACCATCCATGGAAACTCGCAGTTCCAGAAGCCTCCCTCCCTACGATGGACCTGGGAATCCCCCGGTGGCCAATTCCACAACGAGATCGACCACATCATCTTCAATCTCAAGTATTGCCTGACCGATGTCTCCGTTGTCCCCAAGTTCTACACGGGATCGGACCACCGCCTCCTTCGCGCGAGGTTCCGCTTTTCGCGTCAAGGAGAGAAGGCCGCGAAGTTCAAGAAGAGGAGTCCCAGAACGACCATCAACTGGGTTCTCTACACCTCTCTTGTCGGCCTTTGGGAAGATGCCGTCATGGACAACGTCGACGAGGAATACGATCGCTTCGTGCACCATCTCCACGATAGTGCTAAGGGAGCCGAGAGCTTGAAGACCACCAAGAGACGCCTGTCTCCGGAAACTCTCGAGCTGATACGCCAACGTGGAGCAGCACGAGCGTCAGGCAACTATCAACTGACGTCCGAGCTTGCAAAGCTATGCAGAGCGGCGATAAAGGAAGATCTGAAGGAGAGAAGGGCGGAAGTGTTGGCTGAAGCAGCAGAGGCAGGGCTGAGCATCCGCAATGCCCGCCGGAACTTCGCCAACTTCAAGACCAAGATGACCGCTCTCCGACGTCCTGACGGAACCGTCACCTCTTCCAGAAGGACCATGGAGAAAGTCATCCACGACTTCTACTCCGATCTCTTCGATAGCCACGTCCACCTGCCCCTACACCATCTTCCGCAGGATGGATACGTCATCCCCTCTGTTCTCCCTTCCGAGATCCGACACGCCATCTCGTCGGTGAAGAAACGTACAGCACCCGGTCCTGACAGGATCAGAGCTGAACACCTGAAGAACCTCCCGCCAGCGCTCATCAACACCTTGGCGCGGCTCTTCACACGCTACCTGTCCGAATGCAGGGTTCCATCTCAGTGGAAGACCAGCAAGACCGTCTTGCTGTACAAGAAGGGAGACGTGCACGACATTGGCAACTATCGCCCGATCTGCCTGCTGTCCGTAGTCTACAAGCTGTTCACTCGAGTCATCCTGAATAGGATTAGTAGAACGCTGGACGAAGGACAGCCATGCGAACAAGCAGGATTTCGGAGAGGATTCAGCACGATCGACCACATACACACCATTACGAAGCTCATCGAAGTGTCGCGAGAGTACAAGCTGCCGCTTTGCCTTACGTTCATTGACTTGAAGAAGGCATTCGACTCCGTCGAGACTGAAGCGGTCATGGAAGCCCTGCTCACCCAGGGCGTTCCTACTCAGTACATCAGAGTCCTTCGAGAGCTGTACAGTGGATTCACGACCAAGATCTCACCATTCTACAACGACGTCGTCATTGAAGAGAGGGGTTCGACAAGGGGATACCATATCCCCGAAGCTCTTCAGCGCCACCCTCGAAAACGTCATGCGCGAACTAGAATGGGATGACATGGGAGTGAAGGTCGACGGCCGGCAACTGCACCATCTTCGCTTCGCTGACGACATCGTGCTCATAACACCGAGCATCACTCAGGCGGAGCGAATGCTGGCCGACTTCGATAGTGTATGTGGAAGCGTTGGACTGCAGCTGAATCTTACGAAGACGATGTTCATGAAGAACGGATGGGTTTCTGATGCCCCATTCTCGCTCAACGGAACGAACATCTCCGAATGCTCCAGCTATGTGTATCTGGGTCGCGAAGTCAACATGGCCAACGACCTAGCACCAGAGCTGAGCAGGAGGAAACGAGCGGCTTGGGGAGCTTTCAAGAGCGTCGAAGAAGTCGTGAAGAAAACGAAGAACGTCCGACTCCGTGCCCACCTATTCGACTCCACTGTTCTTCCTGCCCTAACATACGCCTCAGAGACCTGGGCTATACGAAAGCAGGATGAACACGCGATCAGCGTCGCGCAGCGTGGAATCGAGAGGACGATGCTCGGAGTGACACGACTCACGCAAGTGAGAGAAGGCCTCCGGAGTTCCGAGCTTCGCCGACGTTCGAAGATCAGAGACGCTGTCGCATGGGTCAAGTCGTCGAAAATTAGGTGGGCCGGCCACGTAATGCGATTCGCAGACACCCGCTGGACGAGAGCCGTCACAGACTGGATTCCGCGGGATGTCAAAAGAACACCAGGACGCCCACCAACGCGTTGGTCGGACTTCTTCGTGAAAGCCCTGAACGACCGATATGACGCTCTTCGTGTCCCTCGAGCGAGGAGGATCCATTGGACCACTCTGGCACGCGACAGGGACGAATGGAGACGCTGCTGGCGCCCGCTCGAGCAAGTCGATGATCAACGGGACGACAGGTGATACAGGTGATACAGAATTTCCTCATCCAGCCATCCCTTCAACGGCTCCAACCCACGGCCCCGTTCAGAAGATCACCGTGGAGGAGACTGAAGCGGCTTTTGAAGAAGATGAGGCCAGGCAAAGCGACTGGGCCCGATGATGTGGCAGCTGATTTGTGGAAGTCCAAGTACTGGTACCCTGCTGAGTGGTTGGCGAAGTTCTTTAATCAGGTTGTGGCGGAGAAGAAAGTGCCTGAGTGTTGGCGCCAAAGTACGACGACCCCGATTTGGAAGAAGAAGGGCAGTCCTGCAGACTGCTCCAATTACCGTCCGATTCGCTTGCTTCCGCACAGCATGAAGATCTTTGAGCGAATTGTCGATGGACGAATTCGGGACATCGTCCAGCTGTCCAGCAATCAGTGAGGCTTCGTGGCTGGTTGTGGCACCGTTGATGCCATACACGCCACTCGCCTCCTGATAGAGAAGCATCGCGAGAAACAGAAGGCAGTGCATATCGCCTTCCTCGACTTGGAGAAGGCCTTTGACCGCGTACCGCGTGAAGTGATATGGTACGCCTTGCGACATCATGGAGTTCCCGAAGAGCTCATAGAGTGGGTGCGAATTCTCTACTCTTGTCCAAAGAGTCGAGTTCAAGCTGCAGCTGGAACCTCGATGGAGTTCCCCATCTCTGTCGGGGTACACCAGGGTTCTGCGCTTTCCCCACTCCTCTTTGTTGTCGTCATGGATGCCATCACACGAGATCTTCAGAAGCTCGTCCCTTGGACGTTGCTTTATGCCGATGACGTGATGCTTGCTAGCGAAGATAAAGGAGAACTCGAACGAGAGTTGCAAGCTTGGTGTGATCGCTTGGAGCGGTTTGGACTCAGATTGAACGTGAAGAAGAGCGAGTATTTAACGACGGACGTTACCGAGTCCAGCTCCATCAAGGTTAACGGCATCAAGCTTCCACGCACTGCGGTCTTTAAGTACCTGGGATCAGCAGTCGCGTCTGACGGCAAACTGATGGTCGAAGTGAATTCACGCGTGAGTGCAGCTTGGTCCAAGTGGCGCTCGTTGACTGGCGTGCTCTGCGACAAGAAGATACCAGAGCGCTTTAAGTCAAAGATCTACAGAGCAGTCATCCGGCCAGTAGCGATGTACGGCGCTGAGTGTTGGCCTGCGACAAAGGAGACGGAAAGTCGCCTCAGCGTCATGGAGACGAAGATGCTGCGCTGGACTGCAGGAGTCACGCGCATGGACCGCATCCTAAACGATGCTATTCGGCAGAAGTTCGGTGTCGCGCCGATAACTGAAAAGATGCGCGAAGCTCGCTTACGATGGTAGGCCACGTTCTGCGTGGAGAAGAAGACAGCGTCCGCAAGATAGGCCTTAACTTCGAGGTAACAGGAAAGCGGCCTAGAGGGCGCCCGAATCAGCGCTGGGCTGATACGTTACATACGGACTTGAAAGCGGCTGGTGTCCACCCTGATCTAGCGCTGGATCGGGAAAGGTGGCGTCATGACATCAGAATAGCGGACCCCGCTACGAAGCGGGACAGACGCTGAAGAAGAAGAAGAAGAAGAAGATTGTTCGCACAGATATTCCGTAAATTGCTCTCAGGTGTAGACTAAGATTGGTATCATCCCTTTATTAGGCTTACGTTTCGGCGATGTTGTGTTCGTCAAAGCCTGGAAAAGTCCAGTTCATTTGAGACGCTACTCGCCCAAACGAAATTTCTTCATGTAGGAGTGAATTCCGAAGGAGACAAAGAGTCAGGAGGCAGTGTCGTGGAGCATAGTAAAGCTAGCCTTAGTGGTGGGGTCGAAGTGATCCACTTGGGTGTTTTTTGGGTTTGCGAGCTTGTATCCACTCACCAACTGCCCCAGTTGGTCTACTATGCTCTACAACATTGCTTGCTGACCCTATGTCTCCTTCGGAATTCACTCCTGTAGGAGGAAATGGCGTTTCGGCGAGCAGTTTCTCAAATGAACTCGACTTTTCCAAGCTCTGACGAAGGCGACATCGCCGAAACGTAAGCCTAATAAAAGGTCGATACCAATCTTAGTCTATAGCTGAGAGCAATTCAAAGAAGTTCTATCATTTCTTAAAATTTCGAGCCAGAACCACTATTTTGAGGTGAAAGTAAAACTGGGCAGCCATTCAGGACAAGCTATTGCTCAATAAAAGTTCATTGGCTGAGGAGTCTCTACGTCATAGGGAAAGAAAGGAATCGTGGGTTTTGTCAAAACTTATCATTCATCTGCATGTTTAAGATTTAAGATCGTGAACTTGATCCCCGTTTGTAGTTAAGTTCTGTACCAGGTCGGCTACTGACGATGAATACATGATTGACTGATAGCGATGTGACATCACATCTTATGTTAACACAAGTTTCAAAGCTGTTTCAGTTAAGAAATATGTTTTTTTTTCAAAAGGGAAGAAACGTAGCTTCGTAACTCTTTTCCTCACCTCAGAACAGTAATCCTACATAGCTGACCAATATATTCAGTAATACCAATGTATCCACCAAAATAATTATATTGACACGTTTGTACTAGGGAATATAATCATAAATAATCCTGAGAAGAAAGGATAGAGGATAATGGACGGCCTTACTCAATCTCTTTTGGGTGCCACGCATTTTACTACGCCAGGAATTCTTGGTGGCATCCAGAACGGCCTGTGTTGCGGTGGCGAGTTGCGGTGGCGAGCCGATGGAGAAATCCGTGCTTTATCATTACCAGATCCTTCTTCGGTCTCCAAGTAATCTCGCTTATTCCGAACTCGAAACGAACCACTCGGGATGTGTGTGAAAGTCGACGTCTCCTCAGATTGAGTTTTGAAGCGTTCGCAAGTAATCTCGAGTGAACGTTGTTGCTCTTAAAGGCTTAAGCCTTAGTAATGGCAGGAGCAAAAAGCTACTATACCCATTCTTTGATTGAAAAACTTCAGGTGAATAACATTTACAATACCAATACGGTCACCATCGCGAAACACTAACCGGATACGCGCTACAGTTTCACCGTAGTTAAAAGTGTAATAGTGTTTTAAGCATTCAAATATTAAATGTGTATCACTCACCATGACTAACTTATCTATCCATCACGTCTGCTCTGTACCTATGAGCCCTCTTCGTGCCACCGTGCGCGAATACGGTAGGTGCTTTGTTCGTCTCCGCACCCCGTGCTGTGGGCGTTATGGACCCTCCTCGGCAATGGAAAATATCTGCATAGTGTACCGAGATTGCACCTGGTTCATATACCTCAAGCTTTTGATGAATCGAAAAGAGAACAGAAGGAAACATCTTCACCTCGTATCAATAGCTATGCCATTTATCGTTGGAAGCATCCTTCCGTAAATTGTCATAGGCACTTTTCATGTTTCCTAGAGATCCTCCATGCACCCAAGCCCACCGTTGCCCTTTCGAACGGATTTCTATCATCGACAAGCTCGGCAAAGTGCTCACACGTTGTCTTGTACACACACCCACCTACATCACAATAAGGTAGGGTCACTAACACTGATACTAGGTGAAGCGATAAAGGCTGAGCAACACGATCTTTTTGTTGGATTAAAATAGTGGGTGAATAACTGAAGAGTCCTCCTTGATTGATGTTGGAGTAGAACTCGAAAGGAGATAAGGAGGAGAGAAAATAGTTCACCAGAGCTTTAGGCTCTGGTGAACTATTTTCTAGGCTAAGCATCCTACGCAGATTCCGATTTTAGAGAACTAATAACGGCTGGTTTTGGTCTCCATTGAAGAACGTGATGAAATCAAGTTGGATAAAATTTGTGTTACATTACAAGCTGCGATTTTTGACTCTGAAAAAGAGAATGAAGGAGAAAGAAAGCAATCTGACACTCGTGACGAAATCTTCTTTTCCTTCTTCTTCAGCGTTTGTCCCGCTTCGTTGCGGGGTTCGCTATTCTGGTGTCATGACGCACCTTTCCGATCCAACGCTAGATCAGGGTGGACACCAGCTACTTTCAAGTCCGTATGTAACGTATCAGACCAGCGCTGCTTCGGGCGCCCTCTAGGAAACTTTCCTATTACCTCGAAGTTAAGGTCTACCTTACGGGCACTGTCTTCCTTTCCACGTAGAACGTGGCCGCACCATCGCAATCGAGCTTCGAGCACCTTGTCGGCTATCGGCGCGACACCGAACTTCTGCCGAATAGCATCGTTTCGGATGCGGTCCATGCACGTGACTCCAGCCATCCAGCGCAGCATCTTCGCCGCCATGACGCTGAGGCGGTTTTAACTTCCTTGTCGCTGGCCAACACTCAGCGCCGTACATTGCTACCGGCCGTACGACTGCTCTGTAGATCTCCGACTTGAAGCGCTCTGGTATCTCCTTGTCGCAGAGCACGCCAGTTAACGAGCACCACTTGAACCAAGCTGCACTTATACGTGAATTCACGTCGACCATCAGTTTGCCGTCAGACGCGACTGCTGATCCCAGGTACTTAAAAACTGAAGTGCGTGGGAGCTCGATGCCGTTAACCTTGATGGAGCTGGACTCAGTAACGTCCGTCGTTAGATATTCGGTCTTGTTCACGTTCAATCTGAGTCCAAAGCGCTCCAAGCGATCACACCAAGCTTGCAGCTCTCGCACTAGTTCATCTTTATCTTCGCTAGCGAGCATCACGTCATCGGCATAAAGCAACGTCCAGGGGACGGGCTTCTGAAGATCTCGTGTGATGGCATCCATGACGACAACAAAGAGGAGTGGGGAAAGCGCAGAACCCTGGTGTACTCCGACAGAGATGGGAACTCCATCGAGGTTCCAGGTGCAACTTGAACTCGACTCTTTGGACAAGAGTAGAGAATTCGCACCCACTCTATGAGCTCTTCAGGAACTCCATGTTGACGCAGGGCGTACCATATCACTTCACGCGGTACGCGGTCAAAGGCCTTTTCCACGTCGAGGAAGGCGATATGCACTGGCTTCTGTTTCTCGCGATGCTTCTCTATCAGGAGGCGGGCGGCATGTATGGCATCAATGGTACCCCAATCATGAACTTTTACGCGGCTACGCACAACGAGTACAATCGTTGACATGATGTCGTGTACATTGATGCCGAAAAACTCCTCAATATTCTCGGTCTGCCGATGTCGAAACTTTACAAGTCGGTACAGATACCATTCACCATCACGCGAGTCGAGCTTCTCGTTGACATCTCCATAATGAGTGGCTTTCGCAACAGCCACGGCCTTCTTTGCAGCCTTCTTCGCTTCTTGGTACTTCCGCCAGTTATCGGTTGTCTTTTCGTCGAGAAACACGTGATAAAGCGTCTTCTTAACTCGAACTTTGACTTTCACGTCATCTGTCCACAGCCAGGCCTGCTTGTCGATCTTCCGTCGTCCAGACTTCGCAATGCCGAGTTCCGACTGTGCAGCTTGACCGAATCGCGTCGGTCGTCTTCTTCCAAGTTTCATCGACAGTCGTGACTTTCGGTAACCGCACGCGAGAAATCACAGCTGCTTCCTTCTCTTTCATTCGCCACCACCTGATTCTTGCTGCACCGCATCGCTCAACCTGCTTCAGCCTCGGAGGGGCGATCGTCAAAGTGGAGATCAGCGGTCGGTGCTGTGGGGCAACCGTCTCGTACGCACGATCTTCGCGTCTGTGACAATGCTTCGCTCGCTATCTTTCACAAGGACAAAGTCTATCTAAGACTTAGAGCTCCCACTATAGTATGAGATGAGGTGGGGTAGCGTTTTCGGAAGACGGTGTTCACAATGGTGAGGCTATGCGATTCGCCAATGGTGAGCGTATTCTTGAGTATGCGATTCCACATACTCAAGAATACGCTCACCATCGGAGTTACGAGACCCGTATCCGAAACCACCATGAGAGCTGTGCCCATCTTTCGTAGCGCCTACGTGCCCATTAAGGTCACCAGCGACTATGATGATATCTTTCGGAGGTACCTCTGCTGTCGTCTCATCAAGCAGGCTCCAAAACTCATCCTTGGCTTGATCGGAGCAGGCAGTCTGCGGAGCATACACAGAGAAGAAGTGATAGAGTCGCTCCTTAGCGGCGACAATAATCTTCATCAATCGATCGTCAAAGCGCTCGACGCTTACAATCGAGTCACGAAATGGTTCGGAGACGATTATTCCGACACCGCTGGTGGTCCTGGGACTTCCGCATAAGACGGCCACCTCACAGAAATCAATTCTCCTTCGCTTCAGTGCTTCTAGCAACCCGCACGAGCGGCCCGTCAACGTATCCACATTCAGCTTTGCCACGCGAGTCCTGCTTACGTTACGGGACTTTCGGACTAGCTCAGTTGCCCCACGATGCCGTCCTCGCATCAGGGACGCTCGCATACTTTCCACACTCGTCGGGCTCTGCGAGTGCGCGTCGGCTCCCGCGGACGCCGTAGCACTATCTCGAAAAACTTGCAATGTCATGAACCATGTGATGTGACATGGGTCTTCGTAGGCCAGCCTGTCACAAGGGCCTGTCGAATGCAATCGAATGTCCGTGATTAGCTTAGCTCGCAGCGCGGGCAGTTTCCAGTGGCACCACGTGGAGGAAGGGACATCGCCACCACTCGTGACGAAATATACTGTACATTTTTAAAATTTGGTTTGGTTTTTTATTTTGAGAAACACGAACACGTAATATTTTTCGTATTTCGTTGAAAAGGTCTGCGGAAATGTCCAAAACTGAGACACGTAAGAACGCACGGTGGATAAGGTCGATATCTCTCAATCTTAACAGTTCCTGTTAATGCGTTGAGGTGAAATGAGGAATTGAACTGGGAAATTGAAGACGGAAGGGGAATCAAAGGTCAACCTCACAACAGCGTCTGCACGACTGACTGCAAAGCTATTGCACTTTCTTATGATTGACCCGATAAGAGAACACATCACAGTCAAACTGTCGTATCACATCAAGATTATGTGTTTCAGTTCTCTTCGCCCCAGAGGAATTTCACGAGTGGATTCGAGAGCAGAGGTTCGACTTAGCTATATCGGAAGGAGTGGGACCGATCGACGGGTTGTTGCGCATGTATGGAATCAAAAAGTGAGAAGTCGAGCTACATTATGAGAGGGACGATTACTCGTGAACTTGCAGAGCACCAGGTATTATCAATGAGACGTTTGGCGGCCACTAGACCGCTGAACGTCTGGTTATAAATAAAAGGACCAGATCTCTCCTCAAAAGTTGATCTACCGTTTTGTCAGTCGAAGAGTTTCGCGAAGCTCGTGTAGGCCAAAGGATCACTCAAAGAAATTCGAGATCGTCTTGAAATGCAAAAAGAACCGGTGGAAGTTGCGCTAATGGTTTGGCATGGGAGAATGTTTGTAGTCGTTATTACAGTGCCCAGATAGGTGCGGAACTACATCACTGCTTAGGACAAGTTTTTTACTTTAGCCAACGGCAGTATTAGGCTGCAAGGAAAGCTTCTCACCACTCAATTTGGCTTTCCGCCAAATCTTTGAAAAGTGTTCTGGAACCTTCTCCCCATAACGCATATGTATATAGGCTGCCCTATGACCTACATTTACCACTGTTGTCGTCATATTCTGTTACAAGCAAGGAAAATCGTTCTCGACCGCAAGCAAGTTCGACTGCTTTTGCTTTATGAGTTCAGAAAGCAAAGCAGTGCGAGAGTCGCGGTGGATAACATACGTGGAACGATGGGTCCTACCACTGTCTCCTACGGCACGGCGAAAGTATGGTTCCGGAGAATTTCGCTCTGAGGACCAGCCACCGTCTGGAAGGCCAGTCGCAGTGAAAGAGGAGCGCCTTCTGGAGATGGCTCATGCTTTGCACTCGTGAGCTGGCAGACGAACTCGATGTGGTCATACCACCAGGTAACACCTACGTGGCCTTGGGAAAACATAAAGATATGCTGCATGGATTACGCTTTAGCATAGCGGCCACCAGCTACAGGTGCGCCAGGATGCGCGCGTGAACGTCTTGGCTTTGCGACGGAATTTTTCATGGCTGGTCACTGGCAGCGGAAAGTGGGTAGTCGTTGAGTTGAGCACACGAAAAAGCGTCAGTGGCTCAGTCGCGGCAAAGCAGGAATTCCCACACCGAGACCGGAACTTCATACAAAAAGGGTAATACTCGGTGCCTGGTGGAATTGCAAAAGAGTCATTCACAGGAAGCTCCCACCTGCAAACACTGCTTTCACTAGCGATGCGGCAGATGGATGGCATTGGAACAGCTCTTCGTGGGAAGCAGGACAAGATCTTCTTAATGCACGACAATGCGCATTCCTTGCAAGGGAGACTCACAAGAAACTCCAGTGTTTCGGATGACATGCTCCGGTCCACTTTCCGTATTCACCGGACCTTGCTCCGACGGTCTAGCATCTGTTTCTTTCGTTGTCCAACCATTTGCAGGAAAAAACTTAACGACATGGAGCAACTTGAAAAGTGCCTCGCAAAGCTTTTCTCTTCAAAACCTCAGGATCTACAAATTACGTGAAAAATGGCAATATGCTGTGGGTAATAATGGTGCGTGCGTTGATAGTTGTTGTATGCACGAAACGAGCGAAATAAATTTGAAAAAAAATGCACAAGCGGCGGGATACTTTCCTAACTGCCTGTTAGTGAACTATTTACGTTTTTATTACGACGACCTAAAGATAGGGCCAAACAGGCAGGCGAAATTGAAGTATACTGTGTTCTAAAAATATCTTTACTTATTAATGGCTGTAAAATTCTCAAATATTCTGCTTCAGCTAAGTGTTTTAACATGTTTTAAAGGAAAGGAAACGAAGAAAAGCAAAAATCTTAATGAGAAGTTGGTTTTTAGGGATAGCCGGTCACTTGTCCAATGTGTCGCGTGGTTTTCAACGTATGTGCCGCTTAAGTTTTGAATTTGACAAATGAATGAGCTTTTGGTTTCTTGAAACTCTCTGTGATAGGAAACGTTTGTACTTACAAATTGGTTTAAGCTTAGCATGGCTGCGTGTTTGTTGTTTGTTCTAGTGGTCCCATGTTTCTTACAAGGATGTTTTGTGGTGATCAAAATTCAGATACACGTGATACTCGAACCCCCACAGACTGCTAATAAATTTTCGGCTCATCCTAATGTACTTGTTTGGGATCAGTGATTTCTGAGTGCTTCAGAAAAATCAAATCTGATGGTAAAAATAACGGTTCATCAAAGTCAGTCGGAAAAATTTATTCCATCTTCAATTTCAGGTTTTCCGAAAAATATTATTATTATTTACACTATCACTCACGTAAACATCGCTAAACATATACGAGGAGCGACGTTAACAATAAACCAGCCTTACGATTTCCGCTTTTCCGCACTTGAAAATAGGCTATAAAGCTCTGCTTCAGCTAAAGGGCTGTGAACTCTGTGTTAGAACTGTGTGACACTTCCAACAGTGATATCATGTCGTTCCATAAACATATAATGGTGCGATTACAGGTCTTCTATTCTAGATTCGTCGTAACGTTATCAACGAATCCCATCGAAACGTTTGCGGAGGCAGTGGGAGTGCCAGCGTCACTAAGTTTTACACCCGGTATGTCCTAAGTCCGCTCTTTTTGTCATACACTGTCAACATTGTATTAAACCGTCTTATGGGGTAAAAAAAATTAAATTTATTTTAGGGGCCTACAGCTTACGATCATTAGGATGAATTAAAACCTGTCAATCTCCTTGAGTGGTCGTGATATTTTTATCCACTAAACTACAAAAGTGTTTTCATAAGTGTTTTCCTTTTTTCACAAAAAATGTTCGAAATTATTTTTAAAATGTTTTCATTTTTTCACAAAAAGACAAAAAGTTTCCATTGTCCCAAACAGGGAATGCGTCTTCCACCTGCGTAGTGGATGGTATCTAATGATTTATAAAGGCAGTTTGGTTACGCTTGCGTAAAATCTATGGCTCGACGGAAACAGTCGCAGAAAGACCTGCAAATCTTCATTTTTCACTACACTTAAGTACAATTTTCACTAATATGTAGCTATGATTATGTACATCGTATCGAAGTGAAAGAGTGCATGGTCTGGTATATTAGTTTGGCACACTAATTTTTAGGCTTTCTCAAACATTAAATGTAAGCGTCTGAACATCCTTGAAGCTACAAGGATAGGAGAGCTATAGACGTTCAAGCTGATTTTTGGAATAACGTGTGCATTAACAGTTTTTATGAAAATTTTTTACATATAGGAATTAGATTTACCTCACCATAATCTCTATTTTCCCGTGATCCTTCTCGTGCTCTTTAAAACATGTTCATTCTGATCTGTGGAACACGCCATATTGATTTACAAAATTGCTAGATTCTGAAGCAACCGAATTCGATTTGAAATCGACTCAGTTTAAAGGAAAAGTGCTTAGATTCATTTGAAATGCTTCCAATTTAGCTTTAAAAAAACTACTGGAGGAATGTAAACAGATCGATAATCGATTTTAGTAAGTTTTGCTTAATTTCAGTGAACAACAAGGGATTTTCGCTTCCGATGACGTACTGGGAAAGGACACAGAACTTATTCGAACACATGCTAACTAGTACTTTAATTTGGATGTTTCTCGTACCGGAGTTTAACGGCTACCTAGACGGAAAGTTTGGGAAAGATGTTTGGTCAATGAAGGTAATTTTAAATTTTTTTAACAATTGCAAACTACTAGCTTTGCTGGGGTAGATCACATAAAAGAGACGCTGAAGCAGCTCGTCTGTATAAAACCATCTGTTATCACTCGAATAAAATTAACATTGGCACACAGCTGATTTATAACTTCAGCAATTTTCTCACTTGTGAAGTACAACCGAGCGGTAGGGGCGACTTAAAGTGAACTTTAGTTATGTCACTGTTATGTCATATATATATTAGAGGTAAGGAATATTCTGTAAGTTTTCGTGTGCACTGAGCTTTAATCCCTAAACAATCACTCGAGGTTATGTTAGAAAGTAGTAGAGAGCTGCATTTTCCAACCATGTATGTATGCGCTTCCGAAGAATCCCTAAAATCCTTGGGTTACTGTAACACATTTTTTCGAGGCATTCGTGCCACTATTTTTTTAAAATCATTTGCTAATCCAAACTTTACGAGTCATAACTGACTACGGGAGGCAAATGTTTACAACTGTAATAGTTGCAAGAGAAAAGTTAATTGAAGATGAGGAAGCTGCTTTCTGCTAGATTCCGGCGATTCTTGTAGAATTAGAATGATTGGAAAACAAATGAGGGTCTGAGAAATCCATATTAGTCGAGGGCATATTGGAAAAAACAAAACGAACGGCAGTCGTTAAGGTAGACGGTTATACCTTCAAGATAAAGTATTGCCAACCACTCCATGGAACCTGAAACTGAACAAAATATGCATTGGCTGGTTGCCGCATTGCCTCACCTACGTGCTTCAATCGAGATGCTAGGTGGAAGTCCATCTTGAAGAAGTACTTCTCTATGTCACAGTCTTATGCGAGAAAAGGACGTGTTGGGTAAGGTACATACATGACATCCTGATTGGTGCCTGTCGGCCCATGGGCCTTTAAAGAATTTTGGAAACTTGTTTTGCACATGTCGACCAAGACCATCCATGGAAACTCGCAGTTCCAGAAGCCTCCCTCCCTACGATGGACCTGGGAATCCCCCGGTGGCCAGTTCCACAACGAGATCGACCACATTATCTTCA
This sequence comes from Heligmosomoides polygyrus bakeri, assembly GCA_947359475.1. NCBI lineage: Eukaryota > Metazoa > Nematoda > Chromadorea > Rhabditida > Heligmosomidae > Heligmosomoides > Heligmosomoides polygyrus. The sequence continues at coordinate 72,278,988 of OX375870.1, forward strand.
ATCGCAAGTATTGCCTGACCGATGTCTCCGTTGTCCCCAAGTTCTACACGGGATCGGACCACCGCCTCCTTCGCGCGAGGTTCCGCTTTTCGCGTCAAGGAGAGAAAGCCGCGAAGTTCAAGAAGAGGAGTCCCAGAACGACCATCAGCTGGGTTCTCTACACCTCTCTTGTCGGCCTTTGGGAAGATGCCGTCATGGACAACGTCGACGAGGAATACGATCGCTTCGTGCACCATCTCCACGATAGTGCTAAGGGAGCCGAGAGCTTGAAGACCACCAAGAGACGCCTGTCTCCGGAAACTCTCGAGCTGATACGCCAGCGTGGGGCAGCACGAGCGTCAGGCAACTATCAACTGACGTCCGAGCTTGCAAAGCTATGCAGAGCGGCGATAAAGGAAGATCTGAAGGAGAGAAGGGCGGAAGTGTTGGCTGAAGCAGCAGAGGCAGGGCTGAGCATCCGCAATGCCCGCCGGAACTTCGCCAACTTCAAGACCAAGATGACCGCTCTCCGACGTCCTGACGGAACCGTCACCTCTTCCAGAAGGACCATGGAGAAAGTCATCCACGACTTCTACTCCGATCTCTTCGATAGCCACGTCCACCTGCCCCTACGCCATCTTCCGCAGGATGGATACGTCATCCCCTCTGTTCTCCCTTCCGAGATCCGACACGCCATCTCGTCGGTGAAGAAACGTACAGCACCCGGTCCTGACAGGATCAGAGCTGAACACCTGAAGAACCTCCCGCCAGCGCTCATCAACACCTTGGCGCGGCTCTTCACACGCTACCTGTACGAATGCAAGGTTCCATCTCAGTGGAAGACCAGCAAGACCGTCTTGCTGTACAAGAAGGGAGACGTGCACGACATTGGCAACTATCGCCCGATCTGCCTGCTGTCCGTAGTCTACAAGCTGTTCACTCGAGTCATCCTGAATAGGATTAGTAGAACGCTGGACGAAGGACAGCCATGCGAACAAGCAGGATTTCGGAGAGGATTCAGCACGATCGACCACATACACACCATTACGAAGCTCATCGAAGTGTCGCGAGAGTACAAGCTGCCGCTTTGCCTTACGTTCATTGACTTGAAGAAGGCATTCGACTCCGTCGAGACTGAAGCGGTCATGGAAGCCCTGCTCACCCAGGGCGTTCCTACTCAGTACATCAGAGTCCTTCGAGAGCTGTACAGTGGATTCACGACCAAGATCTCACCATTCTACAACGACGTCGTCATTGACGTGAAGAGAGGGGTTCGACAAGGGGATACCATATCCCCGAAGCTCTTCAGCGCCACCCTCGAAAACGTCATGCGCGAACTAGAATGGGATGACATGGGAGTGAAGGTCGACGGCCGGCAACTGCACCATCTTCGCTTCGCTGACGACATCGTGCTCATAACACCGAGCATCACTCAGGCGGAGCGAATGCTGGCCGACTTCGATCGTGTATGTGGAAGCGTTGGACTGCAGCTGAATCTTACGAAGACGATGTTCATGAAGAACGGATGGGTTTCTGATGCCCCATTCTCGCTCAACGGAACGAACATCTCCGAATGCTCCAGCTGTGTGTATCTGGGTCGCGAAGTCAACATGGCCAACGACCTAGCACCAGAGCTGAGCAGGAGGAAACGAGCGGCTTGGGGAGCTTTCAAGAGCGTCGAAGAAGTCGTGAAGAAAACGAAGAACGTCCGACTCCGTGCCCACCTATTCGACTCCACTGTTCTTCCTGCCCTAACATACGCCTCAGAGACCTGGGCTATACGAAAGCAGGATGAACACGCGATCAGCGTCGCGCAGCGTGGAATCGAGAGGACGATGCTCGGAGTGACACGACTCACGCAAGTGAGAGAAGGCCTCCGGAGTTCCGAGCTTGGCCGACGTTCGAAGATCAGAGACGCTGTCGCATGGGCCAAGTCGTCGAAAATTAGGTGGGCTGGCCACGTAATGCGATTCGCAGACACCCGCTGGACGAGAGCCGTCACAGACTGGATTCCGCGGGATGTCAAAAGAACACCAGGACGCCCACCAACGCGTTGGTCGGACTTCTTCGTGAAAGCCCTGAACGACCGATATGACGCTCTTCGTGTCCCTCGAGCGAGGAGGATCCATTGGACCACTCTGGCACGCGACAGGGACGAATGGAGACGCTGCTGGCGCCCGCTCGAGCAAGTCGATGATCAACGGGACGACAGGTGATACAGGTGACAGGTTTTGCACATCTGAAAGTCACCCGAAGCGCTCTGGAGATCCCCAGCCGGACCAATACGGTTGTATGTAGTTTCGTTTTTAAATCAGCTAAACCGCTGTCGGTTAACCCTACAAAAGATATAGGGAAAATGTGTGCTATAGCAGTACTGTTAAATCTGACGCCAATGAGTGGAAGCGATTCCGTACTTCTTAACAAAAATAGAAATAATAAGAAATAAGAAGTCTCCAGATTGTTTGGAAGGACAACAAATTGGAAATATTTTGAACCACTACTTTGAACCACTCCATGCGCACGTCCAGTTATTTGTTTTCACTTAACAGCAAGTGTAAACTACATAAAGCTGGCAGACTACGTTCCTCTGTGTCTTACCACAATTTTGAGCAGCAATCATGGTTCCTACGATTACTGACATATATTTTATCCGTGGGTTTGCACTAGTCATAAAATTCAATCAAATATACTGAAGGTTTGTATACTGAAGGTTTCCGCGGTCCGGAGGGCTGGAAGATTTTCGTCTTTTATCCCTGAAAACTGGATGACAAATGTGCAGCTTAAGTGAGAGAAGAGGAATTTTTTCATAACTCAGATAGCATAAAGGTTTTGAAAGCTGTACATACATGGTAGATGCTGGTGAGCCAACGAACTTCTGAGACTTGCTTCAACGCAGATCTCTGCTTGTTAGAAAGGCAATGCCGGAAAAAGGACTCAATTTCAGTAGGACATTTTCGTTTTTATCTCCTCCTTAAGTGAAATGTTCAGTCTAGAAGAAGACCGTAATAGGGCTGCTTCTCCTCACGCGGATTATTTGGCCTAAAATAATACCCTAATTCGATCGATTCCTACTAAGCTACATATCGTCTTAACGCGAGCTGAATAATCTATTCCTCCACATTAAAAATATCCACTGGACAAAGCAGTTATAAAAGTTTGCATCACTGGGACAATTTATTCAGCATAGCTTCCACGGACAAAATCTGATTTCGTTTATGTAGTCACCCTCCGAACTTAATCAGAAATAGTTCTCCTATGCGATGGAGTGCATAGCTGCGTAATCCAATTTCGAACAATTGGACTGCAAATTGAAAAATTTAAAGTTAAATTTTTCCTGAAAGCAATAAATGTTCGCGCAGATTAAGAAGGACATTTTCGTAAAATAAATTTACGACATTTCAAAATCCAGTGATGAGAAACTCATAATTTCAGTTTGAGCAACATTTTGTGTTAATGTGTGTAATTTTGTGTTGTTAACGTTGACGCCAATGAGAAAAAAAAACGAAAACCAACCCTGAAGTAGAGACTGTATGAAAATTGGTTCAGATAAGTGTCAGATCTTCATCGCGGAATTTCTTACAGATAAGAGATTCCCTTTGCTTTGTGCTTTGCTTTGCAATAAGATAAGGTTAAAAAGTGTAAGTGGAGTCGTTGAGACTGCTTGTGAATGTGTTTCGCTTGTACAATGACCTCCGGTATCCATCCGATGGACAGTACGGTGTGTTGTCCTCCGCGGACACGTTTGGTACCAATTCCCTGATTCCAAAGGAATAGAGGGCTTGGGTGGCCTGGGCGGGAAACTCGAAGCGTGAAAGTGGAATCAGTTGCACGCCGCAGCAGCAGGGATGTGCGGAATTCCCGTTTCCGCGTTCCGAATTCCAGTTTCCGGCCACTTTGAACTCTTCCGCTCCGTTCGGTGTTCGGCCTGTTTTTGGGCCGGAAGGCGTAAACGAAAATGGGCACTGTTTAACACTAGTTTTCTATTGAACACAATCAGATTATCGATTAAAAAGGGTTTTTCTTTATATAATTGTGAGAGAAATGCTGTTTGACAACCCTAGCATTAATATTCTTGAAATTGGTTAGACTGCAAAAAAAACACCCAAAAATGGCAACGGTTGGTTGCAGGGCAAAATTAATGTGCCACAAAGGCTATGCTAAGCATTGTGTGCTAGGAAGGTGAACTCAACATTTGAATGATCATAAAATTCTTGATCCATTAGTTACAAATAGCTACAAAAACTTTGTAAGCATATAGCGCAGTATTATAATTAAAGGTGTAAATTTTAAGGTGTGGTATTCATCCATATGGAGTTATGCGATTCATTTTTTAGCAAAGCATCACGAGTATCTACCATGAGCTGCTATTTTGGTGACCTATTAAATTCTGACACAAAACTATTGCTTCGAGAACCATCTAGGAACTGTGCAGCTATGTCATCTTCATATTAGCGAGCTTCTAGGCTGGTACAGACTGAATATGCCTGTGAAAGAGACACACCATGACTAATCAGTCATCCAGTTATCATCCTAGAACCCAGAATGAATTCTGAGTGCTAGTTTTGGTGTTTACAATGTAACTGCTAATGTTGAGTATGCAGATATCTATGCAGTCACCAAATCGTCCATGATGCCACAGGTTTCTACAAGTGCTGAGAGGAATGGTAGGGAAATGATCTAGGTGGCTACTCCAGTTTTATACTTCACCCGAGTCAGTTATTTTTGGAGGATGGGGTCTGTAAGTAACCTAACCTCAAGTGGTCAAGTCAGTTAAGTCTACCGTTAAAAAAATAGCAGCAATAAAAAAAGTCAGCGAAAACCTCGTCGCAGGAACTAGATATGGAAAGACTGCATGCTAAAAAAGAAATAGTAAAATAAAACCCTGAATTTGTTTTCGTTTATTGCTTTAACCATAGCTAAAATGTTGTCATAACAATGTTATGGATTCATGTTTCGTTATGTTATGTTATGATGAGATGAGCATTAAACTGTGGAAGATTCTGCTGCTCGCAGAGTTCCTTGCAAGAAAAAGTGCAAAAGAAGCCGCTTCTAACCCCGTTTCAGATGTAATTTTAAGAAATGGCGAACATGTGTCATCTCCGTTTCCGCGTTTCGTATTCCGGTTTTCGGCCATTTTTGAGCGTTTCCGTTCTGTCTTTCGTCTTCCGCTTTTACCAGAAAAATTTTCGCACATCCCTGCACACCAAGCTCCCTTCTGCTGCTCAACCACGCCCATCCCAGTTTATACCAATTTGAAACGTAGACTATTTGTGTCGTGTCATGTTGTAGTATTTAATTAGATTGTGCTTGTATGCAGTATTATTAAAGAAAAGAATATAATAATGGCTGAAGCATCTTTATCTAACCGGATTGATCAGTGCCTGGTAACTCTTATTTTGCAAACTTCTTCTTCAGGATAGAGTCATTGCCATTGTATAGAGACGATAAACGATTTATTTAATTTTGTTGATTTATAACTGCACATAAAGTACGCTCATGAAACAGGATGACAAAGAACAAAGCGAAAATTGCACAATCTTAGTTAGCTCATGGGGATGAGCAAAAGCAGAACATGATACCACTATACGCTCCCATTTCCTAACGTTCTGTATTTTGCAGCCAAATCCCACATACAAGAAGGCTAGACCGACGAACAAACAAGATGAAAATAAGATGTCCAGTCCCTGTCCGGATGAGTTAGACTGTTCTCACACGTGCGTCGATTTACGCAAATCAGCACGCTACCCATACTAAGTCGTTCTTTGCATAATAATGTTACCGCGCCCCGGCGCTGTTCTGTAAAAAAAGAAGACCATAAGAAACAGGCTCTTCGACGCGAACCTTTGGGTGGACATGAGTCCCCCGAGAAACTCACGAGAAGGCCTTTGCCTAGGTAAGTGATGGTGCTTAGTGAGTATGAGTAGCTGGTAACAAAGCGAAGCAGAAGATGCAGTGAAGAATACGTTGAACAGATTCACGGGCTAACAATGACCTTTCTCGATAGGTGAGTGGCGACCCATTCAAGTGAACGTCATCGTTTTCAAACGCTTACTGCTCTTCAGCTCTCCGCTTGCAGTCATTGTTTCTGATATCATAGGCGTATTCTGAGGTCTTTGAGCTGTCATATCGGAATGCATGTGTAACAGCTTCTTGAAAAATTTTGACAAACGTTTGCAGTTGTTAGCAGTTGTCTCGCACAGTTTTCTTGGTCAGAAGATTTTGTTTTATTGTCTTGCACCGACTTAATGGTTAGAAGAATGTGTTTTAGCAGCACTTCCCAGGCGGGTAGGCAAAACCGATGCCTAACAACTTCTTCTGGTTATTTCTTCTGAGCCAAGAAAGCTAGTATGTGGAATATTTTTTTAGGCCTTTAGTTTCGACCGTCTTCAGAGGCGCGGCTTTTCACCACACAATGTAGCGACGCCGCTACAATTGCCGCTATAATAGGCCTAAAATAAATAATCCACCTACCAACCTCGCTGGCACAGAAGAAGCAACAAAGCTAACATGGATGCACCGAGGTTTCCAGGTGATAGGGCATGGAGATTGTTCTGTGAGTTTTGATCATACTTGAACGGTTTGTAATGCAGTTAAGAGGAGAACTCAATTCAATCTGCTAAGGTGTTCAACATGGCACACATGCATGAAGCTTTTCTTTCTATCAGTCTGCATAATATTTTGAACTCAGATATCAAGTTTCCGTTTTATGTCAGGAGTGAAAAATCTGTCTTATATTATAAATCGATACCAACTTCCTGCTAATAAAATTAAGAAAAATTGTGACATTGTGTTTTTAGAATGCGCCCGGATGAGAACACCGCGTGGGGCTGGTCTTCTTCTTGCAGAGGCAAATGCCCTGTTCAAATTGCGTTCATGCGAAAACGCGTCGTATCCAATAAGGGGTAAAAAATGATAAACGAATTGCCTTGGGCTAAGTGCATTTCAGAAGCATTGTTCCGCACCAACGAGTTAATTAGGCCATTTCCTCATTTTTCATTGTTTCAGAGGCAGGCTGCACAGACATCATACATTTTCGTTAACAACGACGAGATGATCGACTTCCCTCGAGTTATTACAAATAAGTGGCACTACATAGGTAGAATTTTCTTTAAAGTGCACTATGGAAATTTCGACCGTGGGAGCAAGCCGTGAATGTCTCCGCTGATGTGTCTTTTCCAGGTGGTCTGATGCGACAGCGACCGAAGCCCTTGTCGGCGGTAAAGTTAAATCGATGTCTTTAAACAAGAGCTTCACTGCGATAAATTTTTTTGAAAACCCGATTTGTTCAGGAATGGGAGAAGGTATTCGCGTCGGCAAAGCGAGGAGTGATTTTTATGTCTTTCGGTACGATGGCCCGTAGTACTGAAATGGGCGAAGCTCGACGATCAGCCTTTGTGAAGGCTTTTCAGGTCGCTATGTCCTACATACTTATGAGAGCAATTGCATCTTTCGAAAGATCACATTGCGCTTCCGTATGAAGGAGACACTGAAAGTTTTGAAGAACAAGCGCGAGCCAAGCAGTTGAAGCCCCGCTCGAAATTGGCAAAAAGCTCTCCTTCCAAGCCAGTTCCGCGAAAATTTTCTTCCTTCGTCTTGAAGCACAAATACTCCATCCATTTCAGCGTGCCACGTTATTCGATGGATTTAGTACTGTGGTTATTCAGTAAAGAGCCGAAATCGTTGCTAGGTAAACGACATTAAGAGCGCTCTAGTGGAACCGGTATTGAGATGATGTATGGCTATTTGGGAGCCATCATTCATTTATTAAATTCGGTGCTTGGATACGGGCGCTAAAACGAAGAGAACTAAATGGAATCCTACGAGCAGGTGCATTATAGGAAACAAAATAATTGCACGACGAAAGTCCCATGGTGGCGGTAGTTGGTTCTCCTGCGTGCAACTAAAACAAACAGAAAAGAAAAAAACTTCCTGAACACAAATAACTGGAAAACAAAGAAGCTCGGAGTTACTCGTGGAATTGTGTTTGTACTGAAGATTGAACCCTCTTACATAAAACATAAAGGACAAATATCTGTCCCTGAAGCTGTTATGATCAAGAGAACAAATAAACTTCAAAACAGTTGTGCACAACAACTCAACTGCATGGTTCAATAGAAATTTGAGTCACTAACCCTCTAATGTAGACATAATTTTTTTGTTGAAGATGCAAAGAGTTTAGTGAGTTTTCAAAAATCGTTCTTTATGGTTCCATTTCATGGGAATAGGTAAGTATTATCTGAGAAAGTAATCAGGCAATTCAAACGTCTTGACGGATAATAACCACCTGTGCCAACGAAAAACACTTTTGGCTCCAGGTCTCCTTTGTGCTTGCAAAGTTGTCTTTGGACGGAGATATTTTAGCTTGAAGGCGGATGGTTAACACTCTTCATTGATTTTAGACCTTCCCTGACAGCAGTTAAAATTGAGATGCCCTTCCAAAAAGGTACGCCTTTAGCGCTATTGGTATGGTGTATGTATATTCTTGAAGTGCAGAGAATTTCTATGAAAATTTTCACTTTTCGACTGTCGAGTGTCACATGAGTGCGTTAATAGTGAATGCTATGTGAAAACATTTTTACTCGCGAATAGACAACTCTAGCTGCACTATGGATATTCTTTATTTTTTGTATTCCAAGATGGTTAATTCTTAAGAATGCCCCAGTGTCTTCTCAGCTTGTTATGTAGTAACCTGTTCCACCCACTTCTGCACTTAAGTGGATGTGCTGAAACTATTTTTTTTAGGAGCTTCTTCTTGGAGTTGACTTGTGAGACTGTTACTTAGTCGAGTTGATCACAAAATAGAACTTTTGCAGTCTTTATCTGCTCCCAATTTTTTCCTTGTAAATGTGTTTATTTATAGCTGCTTTAGGAGGCATCAGATAAGCAAACGGTTATTTAGCTTTCCATTACGTAGGCAAAGATCAATAATATATGACGAGTAGTAACTTGATTAGCGCATAGATTTGCTTGCTTGTTTTCGCTATTAAAACCGGTAAATTCAGGCCTTTCCCAGCATAACATTTATCTGGAGGTATGAGAACACAAGCGATCACTTTACGAACGCATCCAACATCATTCTGCACGAATGGCTTCCGCAAGTGGATATGTTGAGTGGGAATTCGCTCTGAGATTATTGCTATTCGAGACGTTTCTTCATGACTCACAAAGAGGCCGCAAGAATTCATATCTAATGGTGACCAGACGTAGAATTTCAGACGACAAGCGGATGCTGGCCTTTATCACACATGGAGGAATGGGTGGCGTTTTCGAGAGTGCCTATGCTGGAGTGCCGGTAAGACAGCAACTGCAAAGAAGAAATTCATTTAAAATGCAGGGAAAATAGGGAACAGAGTTGGAGTAAAAAGTGAGGGAGACATTTTTGATAATTCAGATATCTAAGAGGATCCATTGTTATGGGAGGATCGACAACTTCAAATTGTCTTAATCGCTTAAGAAATTTGGCGTCTAAATGCTGCGTTCATAGCACTTCTGAACATTATTAGAGCTTCTTTGTCTCAAAAATTTAAAACTTTGCGAAAGCGTTTTTTGACCTGATTGAAATCTATCCTCGTAAAATGTGGTTTGAGCTTTCTTTCCGAATCAAACTGTATTTTTTTCGGTCTAGCGGATGTTCACTCTAAAAATACTATCCATAATTCCAATCCGTGATGGCAATGGTCTGCATATGAGGGGTAGTTTTTGTTCTACGTATCACGGCAGTATTGTCATAAAAAGGGTTTTCTAACAGAAACAGGGACACCCTCACAACTGTCAGGCTGAAATCTGTCACGCCAGATGTTATTGCAGTGTATGCCTCCGTATTTTCCTTGAACTGCGAATCTTTAGCTGACCTTAAGCCGACGTGATAGGGTAAAATTCCGAAAAAATGCTCGGGTGCAATCTCTGGAACTAACCTCTAAGTCAAGTTGAATAATGTTCTAACCAAACTAGGTCCTTTCCAATCACACTGGAAGTGTTGAATACAATCCATGTCGCCAACTGAACAGGAACCTTTTCCAGAGAGCAAGTAAACTTTCGCACAAAAAAAACTACGTTTTCTTCTTCTTTGAAAATTTATTAGTCACCACCAGAGGGTCTCGAAATGAGATGAGCGTTTACTTTCTTTGAGAAAGGACTAATCACCGAGAAAGGGTCTCCAAAGAGGTGAAGACACTCTCTGAAATTTCCTAAAAATTTCCTTCTTGCCTTTTGTGCAGTAGAATTGTTTTACAAGAAAATAGAACCATATGTTAAAGTGAAAAAGTACAAAATAAAAGTACACAATAAAAACAGTGTAGAAAAATGTTTCAGTGACACAAGATTACGCCATACACTCCACTACTTCGTCGTTTTTCTTAGTGTCCATACAGGTTAGAACGGTGGAGGACTGCTCCTTCACGATTAATCCTGCTCTACCGTTGGTTTGTACTCAACTCTATTGTTACGAACCTTGATGAATCATCTGACATGAGGATTCGCCCACTTGTCGCCTGCATATAGGGGCTATGTTATACTTCAGCAACGCTGTTGTCGGCGACGTCGGTACATAGTGTTGAGCACCAGCTCAACACTGCCGCCGACGTCGCCGACACAGCGTCGCCAAAGTATGACATAGGCCTAAGCCAGGCCAGCCTACGGACAGACGTTCATGCAGTCAAGCTGTCTCGTCGGCTCGCTCGATCAATGGATTCGAGCTCATGCTCTTATCCACATGCTACCGTCAAAGTGAAAGAGCAAGTCAGCGGACCCGCTGAGATTTCAAAGATTTTTTTACTCAGAAGCAAAGTGAAACTTAGTAGGCTAAAACAGTCTTAATAAGGCTCGATTAATCAAATCTCCTAAAGCTCTTAGTCTCTAACGTTCCTTTGATCTGTAATTTGTAAATATATGTGTATATAATTGCAAATAGTGGAACAATAATACATATCTATAAAAGAAAACTGTACAAAGTCAGCAACCACCAAAACCTACAAATACATAGGAAGTGATGCAACCCAAAACATCTGTATAAACTGATTTTTCACCTCTCAGTTCACTAGGTATTATAATGGTGTACTGCTCAAGTGCTTGCAACAGTCTCAACGGTGACATCACGAGAAGTTTTCTACCTTTCTGCACCTTAAAGTGAGCCTACAAACATATCTGCTGTTAAAAGAAAGAAGTCCTAGGAACATTCGAACAGTAAATTAAGTTTCGTGGAGCTCTGGAGGCCATCAATAAATTTTTATAGAAAGTTACAGTGAATAGTTTAAGTCGAATATTTATTCTCATCCTCTTTAACATGGAAGGCACCCACTCTTATCACGAAAACGTCACTCTAAATCCAAATGCGCCCAGTTCTGTCCGAAGACTGCTATGTTGGTGTAAATTGGCATATTTGCTGAAACTGACGAGAAAGGAAATACCATTCAAAGAGAAATAGAACAAGAAAGTTCCCGTGCCTTCCAGGTAATCACTATTCCTCTGTTCGCTGATCAGTTGCGGAACGCACGTATGATGGAATATCGAGGAGTGGGAATTGTAATTGACAAAGACGACATCGTCGAGAAGCGACTAATCTCCGCCATAGAAGAAATTCTGCAGCCACGGTGAGCTCGGTTTGGGTTTTGCTGAATTCAATCAAAACGCCTATCGAGTTGGCAACTAATTTACAATAACAGAATTAACTTATTAGGAGGGAACAGCATAGGCAGGAGCAGGTCCTAGTTTTTCCTAGTGACCATTTGTTCAGTGATTTAACAATTCCTCGTACGGTCATTCGGCTCTATTTGACCAAGTCACGTCGGTGAACCTGATTGACTTCTTCTTTAACATTTAACGTTAACTTTAGCGGTAGAGAGCATCAAATGGTGAGTCTCTTGAACAATGTGGAACTACATTTAAGGTAGCTTGCCGTGGTAAAGCATCTGAACGCTCATAAAGCTCACCATGGCGTGTATCATAGATTTCACTTCTGTTCTGAGTACTCTTCCGCAACTGACGCTCTGTTATTTACAGAAAGCCAATGAAATTGCCAATAAGTTGTCGCTTGCTCTGCACTTGCACATGTTAGCCGAGGTTTCCTTTTTAGGTTGCAGAGGAGTTCTTCTCGGGCTCTCTCCGGGATAGGCGAATTGGTGCCAGGCTTGTTTAGGAAGAACAAAGCACTAACCTGTTCATGGCTTGGCCGGCGTAATTCATTGCATTGGTCAAGTAGGCATATAACCTGCCTCCACGATGTTCCATTGAAGTAAAGGTCGCGGCGCATCCTAGAAATTGGATTAATCCCGAACTTTGTCTTTTTATCCGTATGTGGTTCTAAATGTTTGACGAAAAAAGCTTCATCAGTCTGGATGCGCAAGTGCCGTGCACAACTCGACGCCAGAATTTTATGCTGCCCCCCCCCCCTTATGCTGACCTTTTATGTAGGTCCGAAGTTCAAATTCAACTCGTGACAATCTAGACGATTTTCGCTTTCAGGCACTTTAAGATAAGGTATGGAATTCCATCGTAAAGGAAAGAAAGGAAATTGGGTGCTCATTCACACTATAAGCACGTTTGGAGCACCTTGTGTATATGATGTAACAAACGATTCACATATTCAAATAGTGAAAGTCTTCGGAATATTAAAGAATTTTTGGAATATCTAATCCATCCCTATATGATTTCGTGCAGCTATGTAAAGTTCCAATTTAATGCTAGGTTAAGGTTAGAGATGTTCTGCTAGTTTTTCCGGTTTGTGCAAATTCTCCATTCTTAATTTCATTTGCATCTTTCCCCAAAAAGCTCCTACATACCTTCGCTTCCGTTGTCGGAGAAAATTTCGCTCACACAGGAGTCATCGCTTTGTTTTTAGTTACAGCGGACAGGGACACAAAAGTACATGTCCAGCTCGCTGAAGCGTGAAAATGTCGCCAGCTTGTGAGATGTCTTCGGATTTAGTTTTTCGGAGCTTATTTAAGGTATTCGGAAGCAGCACGACGTCTCAGCGAACAACTTTTAAACAAGGCCTTCAGTCCAGAAGATGTACTCGCACGTCATGTTGAATATGCCATTCGGTTCAACGTCACGGCCAGCCTGAATAATGTCTCAGCCGACCAGACCTTTGTTGAGTCTCTCATGCTTGATATCATTATTCCATTCCTTTTATTTATGACGTTACTTGTAATCGTTTCTGTCAGAATCACTTGCGCATTGTTCTCAAGGGTTCTACTGGGGTTGATACAAGTTAGGAGAGAGAAAGTCAAACAGAACTGAAATCAGATGGATGCCGAATATTTGAGCGCACGAAAGTGACCATGATGTCTTGCGTGAGAGAGGAGATAGCTGTCTGCTGGTTCTACTACTTGGCGATCGAACTCTTGCTTTTAGTCGAATAAACATTACCCCATATGTATTTGATGTGGTCCTAATGCTCAAGCACTTCCATGAAGGAAGAGGAGTTGTATGATTCATCCAAGCTGGGTCTATCCACACTCTTCGTTTAACCACCACAAAGGCTCACATGATCTGAACCAGGACTGACGTCCAATAAATCGGACTGCTTCCGTTCTCTAAAGAATCAAAAAGGATTTCATACGGCCTAAACAGGGTATATGCTCTTAGTGACTTGGATATGGATCTCAAGCCTAGGCACCCCATATGCGTTCCTTCAAAGCAGTAAACATATAAGACAGACTGCTAGGAACAGCCACCTGGAGGTCTCAGCCTCGCAATAGGTTACGCCGTGGGTTCTACGCTTAGCCTCGTAAATCAATCTCAACATATTGTAGAGCTGCTAAAATCCTTTCTTGCCAAACAGTGGACACTATGTGCAAAAAATGCCTATTTTTTTGAAGATCTATCTCTTTTTTGGACCACTTTTAGGAAGTTTTTGCACACAATTCTTGCACCTGCTTTGCTTTACGAATAAAAATTTCAGTACGGTATAAACACATTTAGAGTACTAGCAAGCAGAGTGTTTAAACCAAGTTTCAAATTGCTGAAATCTTTGAACCTCATGTGATGACAAACTGGGCGTATGGAATGTAAGAAAGATCTTCGGATCTATCCTAGTCCGGGGGTGGGCCACACAACTAAAAACTAGGCAACAAAATGAATTAATACATACCGAGCGGCTCCTAGAGAACGAAGCCTAACCAGAAAGAAACCAAAAGCGGAGGAACAAACAAAAAATAAAAAATCGCCGCGGTTTACAACCGTCTCGGCGGGCAAAGAGCGACGGAATGGAGGCATGCCGCGTGCTGACCGCCGGCTGACATGTTATAACCAGGGCCTACCATGGTAAGGAGGGTACACAACTTTGCCTGCTTACAACCGTAACAACTCAATTTTTGCGTTTTTTCTTTGTGACTTTTTCTTGTTTAGGTCCTCTGTTGTTCTGCAGAAGCCGCTCTGTAAGTCTTGAGTGAATTTGTCACATATAATACTTTTCATTTCGTACTTCGTTTTAGTTCATTTTCTTCTTCGAAGGTTCCTCATAGCATCTAAGCAAATAATGTCCAGTGTTATTCCAAGTGCTCATGCCTGTACGTGATGCATATTGATGCATCAAGTAACAAATGCTTTTCATTTTTTGCTGCTTTGCAGCAAACGCAAATTCGCAATCGCAAATTTACTGTGATACCTGGAATTGTTTCAGGGTGACTTACAGGGTGAACAACATGGGTTGAAGTTAGTGAATCCACGCATTGCAGTTCTGCCGTATATCGAGTGGCAGCCAAAATATTCCGATGTAGAGTACCGAAGAACAAGTCACTGTTTTTATCCCCAGACCAGCATAGCTCTTCAGAGATGGAAGACTTCATTGGGTTGGATAGGACCCGGAATTTTAATCTGGTCGGAATGCACGTGAGCTGCCCATTATGCCGCTCTACGGTGCCCATTGAATTAATTGGCACCCAGTCTTTTTGTATACGGTTAGGGTTAAAGGTCGGCGTTGGCCACCACTTCTATGGGATCCGCTACGCATTCTCATTCAACGGCATATCGTTGCTAGAATGCGGATTTGCACAATACAGTGACTAGTAGTGGACAGCCTGGACAAATCAGTGTTTTGTTCTTTCGAGACAAGCTTGTTTCCAATTCACCGACCCCGGAAGGGAGAGGCTTGCTTCGCCTGAACAGTACCCGAACCAAGATTCTAGAATTCGGGATGCTCGTGACATCGTCTTCCCCAGTTGGCGTTACCGCTTTATTAGTATAGGAGACCAGATTTGTTGTAGAAGCTTTTTAATAAGGTCATGATTCATGTCGTTTGCTTTGGCTGAAAGGTGTAGTTCATAGAGAAGATACAATCCTACTATATATAAGCGAGAACGGTCGTTTGTCTGTGGGTGAGTTTGTGTGTGTTTGTTTGCACAGAAGTGCTGGGGAGTGTGTTGGGAGGAAGTGTGGGGAAGGGAGGGGGGGGGGGTGTAGGAGGTTGCAGTTGTCACCAGTTTGTCAACTGTTGTAGTTGTCGACGGGCGTCCATGTATAGGCGACATGTCACCGATGTCGCGCAAAGGACGTTCAGGTTGAGAAGAGGTGTCACCGATGTCGCGCAATGCAGGTCCGGCTTGAGAAGGCGTCACCGACGTCGTTCATCAGGTGCCTGGGTTTAGAAGTGGTGTCACCGATGTCGCGAAAGGCCTGTCTGGATTCAGACGACGTGTCACCGATGTCGCGCTAGGGGTTCCGGATTCACACGACGTGTCAACGATGTCGCACAAACCACGTCCGACTTGAGAAGACATGTCACCGACGTCGCTCATCAGGTGCCTGCATTCAGAAGAGGTGTCACCAATGTCGCGAAGGGCCTTCCAGATTCAGACGACGTGTCACCGATGTCGCGCAAAGCACGTTCGGGTTGAGAAAACATGTCACTGACGTTGTTCAACAGGCCACCGGGTTTGGAAGAGGTGTCACCACTGTCGCGCGAGGATTCCGGATTCAGACGACGTGATACCAGTGAAGGTGGGACCAGTAATTGGGGACCGGTGAAGGATGGGGTTCCAGTAAGGGGGAGCGGTAAAGGGTTGACCAATAAAGGAGGGACCAGTGAAGGTGAGACCAGCAATGGGGCCGGTAAGGGGGGGGGGGGGAAGCAGCGAAGGGGACCGGTGAAGGGGGGGGGGGGGAGGGGTCCAGTGAAGGGTGGACCGGTGAAGCAGGGGGAGGGGTCCAGTGAAAGGGGGTCGGTAGAATGTTGACCAGTGAAGAGGAGACCAGGTGAAGGGGAGACCGCTGAGGAAGGGACCAGCAATGGGCACCGGTGAGGTGGTGGGGGGGGAAGGGGCCAGTGAAGGGGGGCCGAAAAAGGGTTGATGAGTTAAAAGGGGACCAGTGAGGGTGGGAAAAGTAATGGGGATCGGTGAAGGATAGGATAACCAGCGAAGAGGAGACAAAGGGAGGTCCAGTGAAGGCGGTTGCAGTAGTAGGGACCGACGAAGGGGAGGGGACCAGTGAAGAGTGAACCGGAAATGGGCTGACAATAAAGGGAAACCAATGACAAGGGACCAGTTAAAGGGGGTCCAGTGAAAGTGGTGGGCCTGCTTTGTCCTATTCCGCTATACCATTCTATGTAGCAAAACCAGTTTTTTAATGAATGAGAGAAGGCCTAAAGAGGAGAAGAAGACGTTCGGGGTGTTCTATACTCCGGGTTTGGGCGAAGCCCCAACCAGACGTTTGGCGGCCGGCAGGCCGTTGAACGTCTGGTAATGGAATAACATAGAACAGCATAAAGCATGCTTTCGTGCCTTCCTCGAAGCTTACGTGAGGGTAAAATGTTACTTGAGCTTGAAGGAGCTATGCGAGAAATGGGCGAGACACGCAGTCCAAGTACAGGAAGTATACTGGAACTCATGGAAGGCTTATGAGTTTTGTCCAAAGCTGAAGTGAGCAGAACAATGTCCAGCCAAGCCTGTTTTTCATCCTTTCGTTTGCCAGATGCGGTATGAAGTCAACGATCCTGTGGGACTTTTGTAGGGTATCACTTCGAGAAAAATCCAATTCTTGCTCATACTGTCTTTTGTAACTTCGAAACAAAAGGCTCACGTTTACCGTCAAATACGTGGCTTTCGCAGTTTGAGAAGTTCGGCTGTCCCTCCTGCTATTTCATTACGGAAGCACTTATCAAAGGAGTCCAGTCCTACCATTTAAAGGGAATAATAGCGGATTTGCGAAAGGCAGATGGGTGGACGGAAAAACTCTATTTCGCGAGGCGAGCTTGTGGTGAACAGCAGGAAGCCACTCCTAAACAGGGAGCAGAGTATTTTCACTTTGATTTCGAAAGGCTCTTATGAGGTTTATCGTCTGGTGAAATGCAATAAGCTTAAGGCCTCGTAGGTCATTAAATGAATGAACGTAAGTGAGAACATTCATTATTATTTATCACGTCACTGCTACCTCTTGTGTTGCCAACAAAAACTATTTTGCTTTCGCAGGTACTCAAGTAGAATTATAGTTGTGGGGTGGGAAAAGAAAGAATTTATAGATGATATCCTTTCTGCCTTCAGAAAAACGGTTGTTATTAAAAATCGAAAGTGCTTTCGTGTCCTTTCGAGATACCGAGGTTTTTTTTAAATGCTTGAGCTCCGTAGCGTCAACCTCGAATTGGGAGGCGGTACAATTTTTAATTTTTTTTTGCACGCTCCTCATACTTATCGAAGATTCGAAGGATACGTTAAGCCGTACACTTCCACTTTTCGGCTTTTCTTCTAGATCGCGCAAATATATTTCCATTATGACATTCACTTTTCATCCTTTTTGGCATAAATATGAAGTGCGCTATGCTTCCTTCTCGTGGTTTAGATCCCTTATTCTGGTAGAAAAAACGGTACTTACGAAGCAAAGGGCCCGTGGTGCCGTGGGGCTGCCGGGAAACATGTTAACGCGGCAACGGCAACGGAAACGCGGCAACCCACGGCACCCAAGGACGGGTGCTTCATAAGTACCGGCCCCGTGGTGCCGTGGGCTTGCCGCGTTAACATGTTTACCGGCAACCCCACGGCACCACGGGCCCTTTGCTTCACAAGTACCGAAAAAACATGCATAATAGAGGTTCGGTTAAGATTCCGATAGTGAAGTTAGTCTCATGCAAGTCTTTTATAGTAGCATTTCACCTACCGCGGAAGAAAGGATGGCTTGACTTGCCAGGTTGGAGTCCGAAACAGGGATTTTATTGGGGAAAACGATCCCGCTTTAAAGAGCAACAGAGAGACCTTTCCTTTAATAACTCCTCACTCTATTATTTCGACCTATTCTATGCTCCAAGTTACCTCCTCTTCCAATTTAGTACCACATTCCCTAGTCCTTCTCTCCTCCTCATCGAATTCTCAGTGCTAGTAAGAAGATGCAAAAAGAACAAAATCGAAAAATAGTGGAAGGACCCCATCCAACGTGCCAAGGAAGGGGCGAATGGATTCCATTGAAGTGTGTTACGCTTTCTTATAATTCCTAACACTTAAGTGGTCTGTTCATTGAGCTGGGAAAGCTCACTGGCCTTTACGCCAGAGTTTTACACCTAATGAGGAGGTGCGGAACAAATAACCTCTTGAGGGGATGGCGGATTTCTGGCTATTAATCAAGCATGAACTCGCTTTTTTACGAAGTTCTCCTCCAGTTGACCATCCTAATGGGCCCTATGCGGGTTTGAAGATCAGTTACTTCGAGAATAATGATTATGAACTGTAAAACATTCTCTCATGCGATCAAACAGCAATCACGCATCACAGTTGGCAAAAAGAGACTGCTCCTATACTGTCTAGAAGTTAGCTCCTCCTAATTTATCGAGCTGTACAACCTCTAAAGCTCTTCGATCGATAAACTGATTTCAGATCCAAACGAGAGGAGTAAGATGAAGCAATAACGATTTGACAAATCTTCTGGCATGCTTTCCATTTATTTGCTTTTCCATTTACAGCGCCAATATTCATCCTGAAAGCCTTCATTTTCTTGTGGAGAAAGATTGTGTTGTTTACCGGAGAAAGAGATGACTGAAGCCGATTTGTATCCTTGATCGCGATACATTTCCTGGAACACTTCAAAACGACATAAGCATCGCAGAGAAATTTCTGGAATACGCTGTGCGCCTCATTGTTCTCAAAAATAGCTTAAGTGTACCGAATGTTAGCTCAAGCCCTCCAAATATTTATGGAGTAGTTAACACCGCTTCACCAGGGTGGCAGTATCGAACCCCTTTAATTAAAAAAGCAAGCCATGGCTTGTTTTCCTCTGCATTTAGGGACAGCGGTTTTTTGCGGATGGTGTCGTTTTATGTTTTATTAGAGCATCATCGTGTTTGTTGAGCGTGGCCCTATCTTGCTCATGAATTGACGGCTCATTCAAACCCAATGAAGCTGTCGGTTCTTTACGAGGGCATTCCATGCATAATAGTCTACAAGATGAATTGAGAACCGTCAAGGCAACGTCGTCCACTTACTGAAAACGCCTTTCAGATTCGGGTCATGTTTTTTAAACACATTTAAACGCATATAGCTCTGTGCATTTCTATCACATCAGTGCATTACTCATGTATATGTAGAGTAGCTATGCGGTGGCATTATATATACTTCAATTACTTTTTGTGTATGTCATTCTGTCCTTCCACCTTCTCTCTTTCTTCAGATCGCTTTTAATTAGCTGCTCCACTTTCCTCCCCTCTTGAATGCCACTTCTCATCCCTTCTTTGATCCTACTCGTAGTGGCTTCCAGGGGGTTTTCAACTATAGTATCTCCACATCGAGTCGCCGCATGGCCACCGAGCCATTTCAGCTACGAAGCTTTCATCAGTCCTGGTCCATATTCACCGTAGGTCGCTTCGCACTTTGGGACAAAGAATTCTGTCGGATTTGTCTATGACGTCCCCTCCATGATACAGACAGGTGCTAAGAGTGGATGAATGTATTCCATAGAGAATGGATCTGAAAACGTCTTCCTCCAGATGTTAATTGAGCAACCGAGGCATAGCCGTAGACGTAAGCAGTCGGACAGAGCCAAAGTTTGGTCTAGGCTCCGTTGGTATGTTGACCATTTTCATGCTTTCAAGCCCAGTACATACTGCTTTAGCGAATATATGGCGGGATGATACTGGAAAGATAATGATGTTTCCCTGCGACTGAATGACTATTGAGGGGTAATAAAGTTTATTTGGACCACCATGTGCTAGAGGAGTACGTGATCGATATGTAGCATGATAATGATGAAAATCACCGATAGGAATGAAAAAAGAACGATATATATATATATATATATATATATATATATATATAAGCAAGTTAATTTGAGTTTCACATTGTCTATCTCTCCAAAGGGCATTGGATAGGATGAAAATGTTTGGCAGGTTTTCTGACACATAAACACGTCGCCAACCAATCATCATCAGTGAACATACCCGGGTGGTGTGAAAACAACGGCTGGTGGTCTTGGTCTTAAACTATAACGGGTAACTATTGATTGAATACTATAGCATGATAACATCGGTTTTCGATGATAGGAAACCGTTCAAGGCGGAAATTGCTCAAATGTGGTGTAGACTGAACGAGCATTATAACGTGCGGTGCGGACAATATCGATTGACCCACCAATATCGATCGATATTATGGATTCCTGGGATTTCTGGGCGCGTGTGGCGCAGTCGGAGGAGGCGCGACTGCCGCGTGCACCCGATACCAGGTTCCTGGTTCGGATTTCCCGCCCAGGCCAACCAAGCCTTCCATCCCTCCGGGGTCGGTGAATTGGTACCAGACTTGTCTGGGAAGGATAAAGCGCTGACTTGTCCATCGGCTGGCCACCGCAAGTCATTGTATGGCCAAATACGCATTCATGTCGCCTCCACGACATCCCGTATAAGTAGAATGCGCTGGCGCATCCCAGAAGGGATTGAGTAACGCCGTCCTTTATCCTTATTATGGATTTCTGGTAGGATTTTACTGTTCAAAGTAGGATTTGTCTAAATGTGGTGGACTCTGAATGAAGTAATGAATTCAGTACCACTTTTGCTTCTCATATACGTAGGTGTAGGTTGCTAGGGGCGCGCGTAGCGGAGTAGGTGAAACCTCTGGCATGCACCCTGGACCAATTCAAGTTTCGGTGCTCGCCGCTCAAGCCGTGCAAACCTTCGATCCCTCCGAGGTTGGACTACTGATACCAGACATGCTTGGAAAGGGCAGATCAGTGACTCCTCCATTGGATAGCCACTGCTGGTCATGTTAGGTCAGTTACAAATTCAAAGCACCTCCACGATATTTTAGAAGTATCATGAAGGTAATGGAGGTGCATCCCGAAGAATTAGTGAATAACGCCGTCCTTTATCTTTTTCTTACCTATTATACATGGTCATTCCTGAAACAATGCATCTTTCTGACTCGCTAAGGAAGCCCGTTTGGTGCTCCACAATAGGTTCAATCAGGCGGCACTCGGAACACACAAACACAGACTTAGAAACATCGTTTCGAGCAAGTCCTTGCAAGCATCCTGCGAGAAACAGATTCCTAAAGAATTTACTGAATATAATAATACAAGTGTTACGAATTTGCGTTGTCATATTTAGACACCTTGTCTGCTTCGAGTAATAATTTGCGTATTGCACAGTTTGTCTTTTACAAGCGAGACAACTGCATACCCTAAGAATTAAAAAAAAATTTTGTCCAAAAATAAGGTTTACCGAAGAATTTCGATGAATCTTATGCTTGGTGTCCCTAACTACTGAATTTAAGAGTAGCTTAGGACAAATCCGGAGGCCCATTATGTGTTGTCAATTATGAAAATATTAGGCATAATAACATGATCAAGGACGTGCATAGCGCAATCGGAGATCTGTCGCATGCACCCGATACCAGGTTCTTGGTTCAGATTTCCCGCACTTAATAACCAAACCTTCTATCCCTCCGGCTCCGTGAATTGGTACCAGACTGCTCTGGAAAGGGTAAAGCGTTGACTTGTTCATCGGCTAGCCACCACAAATCACTGTATGGCCAAATACGCATTCACGCATTCAAATCGCCACCATGACATCCAGCAGAAGTAGAATGTGTGGCGCCTCCCAAAAGGGATTGAGTAACGTCGTCCTTTATCCTTGATCATTATTATCACAGCATATTCAACCAGGCTGGTTGCTCGTTCGTGTAGTTGTGTCGAGAGAGTGATGTCGTTTTTCCTCGTTGTTCAACGCTTCAATGGCCTTCCCTGGTTGTTCTGAAGATGTTGTTTTAATTTTTCTTTGCAGCAACCCTTTTCCTCAGTTCCATTCATTGTTGATTGTAATTGTTAATTAATTGTTAAATAGTTGGGTTCTCATGAACAAAAGGTCCTTGAGTTTCCACAAGCTTCAAGTGGGCTGCTCAAACTTACTCTTCACAAGCTTTTCGTAGATAGGTTGGTTATCACTATCATTGTTTGCTTGAAGGCGACTTGAGCGGTGTTGATGTGATTACGAACCTGTCAGCATCGCTCGACTTCGGGAGATGGCATATCAATTCAGTGGTAGCCGTCCATGAGAATCCTCAAGGAACAACTGGGTGGGATACGTCGTCGTAAATAATACCCAATCAGTTACGGACAATCTCGATTGTATTCATAGTGGTAGATAGCCCTAGGGAGTGATTTTAGATTCGACGTCTTCGGATGCCATACTGTACACATCTTACAGGCGCATTTACGAAACCTGACAAGCGTTCTATGTAGTAGAAGGCGAAAAATGAACTATAGTTGAGCAATCCAGTCCGTTTTTCTGCAACTGTAGACTTTACCCTTACTTCAGGTAACTGCTGTACCTCACCTTCTCACGATCCTGTAGTTCACTTCTCCATAATTCTTTGATTTTATTTAATTTTTCGTTACGGTTCTCTTTCAATGTGTGTCAAGAAGAGCACGCATAGGCATAAACTGAACATAGGAATTCAACACATAGTGGGCATACAGGTACTACAATTTTCCTTCATCGCAAGCTTGCCTGCCTTCTCCAACAGCTTCTATCCGACGATGTCGATTCAACGGGGACACTGGTGTACCCATGTGTTCCGATATTGACCACGATTTCCTTATGGAATGGGGAACTATGACCAATTAGCGAGATAATAGTTATTCCTCGACTGCTTATGTTCCACCGCCTGAGCCACAGGGAACAATACCGTTTTCTAAAGAAAGAACCACTTGTTTGGACGTGACAGTGATCTAGCATCACCTGCTGCACATTTTGTTGTCGTTGCCTTCATATTTCTTCTAAAATTCTTAATCTCTCTTATTCCACTTGATCATAAAAATGCCCCCGTTTTGAGGAAGGCGCCTGACACTTGTCCAAATAATTATCGTCCTATCAGCATAACATCTATCTTTGCTAGATCGTTTGAGAAGCTTCTCAAAATCGAAATCGAACGCCATCTTGAGAACCATTCTGTTATTTCTTCCTTTCAACATGGCTTTCAAAAAGGAAAACCAACTGTAACGGCTATGCTCCAATCGTTTAATGATTGGACTGCCTACTTGGACGAGGGATCCCGGGTTGATGTAGTATATTTCGATTTCTGTAAGGCGTTCGACAAGGTGCCCCACGAATTGCTCCTTCATAAGTTACAAGTTGTTGGAATTCACCCCAGGATTATTCTCTGGATCAAGGCCTTTCTTTCAGATCGTTTCTTTATGGTGCGTGTCAACTCAAGCTTTTCTGCACCCAGACGCGTTCTGAGTGGTGTTCCGCAGGGCTGCGTCCTCTCGCCGACTCTATTCAATATCTATACTTATGAGTTGCCTGGGTTAATCGCTTCTGCGGACGTTAAATGTACTATGTTTGCAGACGATTTGAAGATCTACAAATGCTTAAAAAACCCCGGCGACCACGGCTTGCTTCAGAGAGAAGTCGACCTTGTTAACAGCTGGTCCCTCGAATGGGTTCTTCTTCTTTCGGAGGAAAAGTCCAGGTGTTGCATCTAGGAAGTAAGAATAATGAGCATGGCTATCGTTTAGGTACGTCAGTAATCGGTAAGGTAAAGCAGGTCAGAGATCTTGGGTTCCTGGTTCAACATGACCTCAGCTTTGATAAACATTGCGACTGCATTATATACAAGGCATCTGTGGTTACTTACAGCATCTTTCGTTCTTTATCTACTAGGAACTCTGCTGTTAATCTGCATGCTTACAAGTTATTTGTTAGGCGGTTGGTCGAGTCTGGTACAGCTGTGTTTAACCCATACAAGCGCGAAGCTATCGACAAAATTGAGAAAGTTCAGAACAGTTTCACACGGAAATTCATGATCTTGCCTCTAGAAGGCGTATGTTCGACCTGCTGACGTTTCACAAAATAATGCACGGGCGAGTTGGGTTACAGGTTCGATCCTTTCTTCACGTGAGATCTTCTTCCACCAGGGGTATCCCGCGCAAACCTATCTTATCTAGGGCTAGATTAAACTGCAGGAAATACTTTTTCACTAACCGTGTCTTTGCCAATTACTTTGGCCTAAGTAGGAAAGTCAACATCCCCTCCAGTTTCTCTTCTTTTAAAAAAACTTATAAAGTCTCACCTGGACGCCTAATGAATGCCTCCTGTTTGACACCCTCCTGTTTGCCTAATTATCAATTAATTAATGTCGTCGTTTGTTTTAAATTTACTTGCTATTTCTTTGGTTTGTCATTTGTTTTTGTCTTTCCTTTTTCCTACATCTGCTTCACTATCTTCTTGCCGGCATTTCGACTGGTAGTGTGTGTATCTTTTGTTTTACTACTTTCATTACCCTCATCCACATGGGGATACCTCGCTGTGTGATAAATGATGATGAAATGCTATCACCGTCGGTTTCCGTGGCGCTGTTATCAGCGTCACTAGTCCATTGTAGTCGAAAGTGACATGGTCACTCTACCAGTGAGAAGGAGGCAACGACTGACGTTGTTCGGATGCCCCTCGCCAGCCTGAAATGTAGTCTGATGCAGGAGAACATGGAATACGGAACGACGAGCTCGCGTGCGCACTCGCACTCAGCACCGCCGCCGCTCATCGCTGTCATCAGGCTCCGTGCAGAATTCGCTTCATTGGGGCAGACGAGCAGCACTTTTTCCAGCTCAGCTGCCGCGTTTCGAGTGTCCCTTATGCATGATGCATGTACGTGGAAATCGTCTGAGCTGTCAAAGCCCGGCTTACGGCCGAGACATGCTGAAAAACGCCTCGAAGGCAGAAGATTGGATACAGAACACGAATAGGATTACGTGGCTTTACTGGAGCGGAAACGGAACAAAAAAAGACGCATAGCTGGCAGCAGAGAGTGAAGCACGGCACATTTCATAGAGTCTTTGCTGCGCGATGAGAGGGATTCCGGCGTTTCGGACGGATTTCTCCGCCGAATCTGTGATTCTGTCCTCATACGGAGCCATACGGAACCTTTGGATCTCCTAGGATTCTTGCATCTGCTTTTGCTTCTAAAGATTTAGGTAGGTAATCACGTAGCACTGGGTGAATACGGCGAGCCATATTAGAGCTTTTTTAGAGCAGATGTAATAGAGAATAAAACAGCAAACCTTCTATCGCACATTCTCAAAGTTTTAAGTGAACATTTCCAGCCATGAGTTTGCGGAGCTCATATCACTGCAAGGATTCGGTAGTTTAATATGTAGGACGCTTCCTGTAAAAAGAATATTTTTAGGAACCTCTGTTTAGTAAGAAATTAAAAATTATCCGAAACCCTACATTTTAATTTCAATTGATTAAACTTGTATTTGGTCTACATTCTATACCAGTTGTTTCCGCAAATGTCAGGGATGCTGCACTTTTTGAAAACATTAGGATTTTGCATATACATAAGCGTATATTAAAAAGATGAAGGATAAACGAGATATTGCTTTAGAAATCTTTGATTGAAATGTGTGGAGCATTCTATTCCTATGACATATTGTGAACCCATTCGGGTGCCCCTTTTGGCTCATACATTGACTTCAAATGAGTGGCCGATAGACAATTCAGCGTTGTATCCTTCCCAGGCAAAGCCCCTCCCAGGTAAATATGTACCAATTTGCCTACCGCAAAGAGATAGAAGCCTCGCTTCGCTTGGGTTGGATCCGAACCTAAAAGCGTCGATTCGAGTCCGCCAGCGCCTGCTTCGGCTGCGCTGCAACTCGTCCGGAAGAAAGGCATGGACCATAAAAACAACGGCATAAACGGAATGAAAATGAAAAAGTACACCTTCGGCTTTTCTGGGAATTGCCTTCCGAACATCGAATTTTAGGCCAATTTTTCAACCTATTTCTACGATGTAAAAGACCGTTGAAGTTAACATTCCATTTAGTTTAGAACAGTCAACATCCCTGTATAAAGAAACTCAGCCTACAAACCGATGCAAGTTTCGGTGCCCATACATATAGGAGAATTTTATTCCCATCCTTATCTCAGGTTTGGTAAATTGGTGCCAGATTCCTATATATGAAACAACAAAAAAAAAAGACTTATTCTTGGGCTGAACACCGGAAGTCATATTAGATTTATACTTCATATTTTCCTTACATATATTTGACTTTGCAATTTGCCCGGTTTGATCTATTGCCTAATGGAGTTGATAATCTTTCCTACGACATCACTAGGATTGGATAGAGGCAGCACTTTCTATTTTAGATCTGTCCTACATACGAATGAAAAAACAATACGGACGATTACGCATTCAATTGTGACTTGACATCTGAAGTACACCATAGTTTGAAAAAAAAAGAGAAGCATGGGTGGCAGGAATGCCTTGCTCTCCACTCTCCACAACACGGCTGGCTGCAAAGGCAATGGGCAATAGAACCAGAAGGTCTATCGATAGAAAAATAATTCCATTCCAACAACCTTCAGCTGCCCCCCCCCCCCTCAGTGGACTGCATATAGCATGTTAAGCAACATTCTATATGCAGTCATCAACATAACAGACCCACGTTTGCATACGTGGATGAAATTTGAGATGAAAAGCGACCGCTGCGCAAGTCGCGACAACCGGTCATTTGTGCCGTAGTAACCCCTTTTTCAATCCTTTGACGACAGTCAGACTCGAGTCTATTCCGCGAAGCGAAGAAGACATTGATGATATTAGGTTTCGCGAAAACGTTTTAGCCTTTCTTAGAATCCGTTTTTTAAAGCGTGGAAACAGCTGGGCAAGATTAGCTGAAAAACAACTTCGCTCAGTCTTTGCTTGTTGCCGTCCTTTCAGACAACTCTACTAGCTACTGCAGTTCCCACTTCGTGACAGGTCACCGATCGGGACATCATGGAAAATGTGCTCCGCTTCCTCAAAGAAATGTATTCGTTGGAGATTAGGTCACTCTTCCAAAGCATTTGTTCAAAGCAGGAGAAGCTTGTTGTATCACGCGTAACATTTAGTATACAAAAAATGTATCAGTCAGGGGTGAAGTCATTTCGACTAAATGTCAGATGCAAACATATCCTGCGACGGAAAATCCTTTTATTAAGGATTCTTCATCCTTTTTTACAGCGATGAATAAAAGATTTTTCATCTAAACGAAAAACTAAAAAGATGTTTGGTTAAACGAGGGACTAACGAGAGTAATAACATAGATAGGTATAGTGTCTCATGGACAAACTAAACCTCCTAACTGATTTAGAATCGCAAGGAATTTGATGTAACTTGCGGCGCGAAGTCCAGCGGCGGTGCGCATTCATATATTCATTGTAATGCCTAAATGTTTTTTTTAACCACGGTGATCACTGAAAAAATAATTCCAAGTCGAGAGGTGGAATAGCAGCAGTAGCCTCTCCCTCGCTGAACAGCATATGTGTGTACTTTATATGGATTTTAGCGTTTGTATAGTAATCCTAGTAACTGAGCCGTACAGCCTTTTCGTTGCAGATACAGCACTCCAGCTGTGTGTAAGAAAAAGGAGGATAGTACTCAGAAATATCCGCGGAATGAAACAATCTTGTACATGTCTACATATCTATGTAAGCGTTCTACTCACGACTTTGTTAGTGTTATGTAGTTATTGAAGTTGTACAAGGTATTTTTAACTCTTTCTCAGTTTTTTGGGTCAAAAAAGTGTTTCGATGCACTTACAAATAAGCGAAAAGAACAACGTAAACAAACACACACGCATGCACATGCATATACTCACATCTATATCATATTCACAAGATTTAAACATTTTTCGTATTTTATTTCAGTGCTTGTTGAAAAAAGAAAGCTTCATGGTGTTGTTAGCCTTTGCGATGCTCTGAATTCTCCCTGAAAAACGTCACGAAATTCACTGCGATCACTTCCCGAACCGTAGATCATTCATATTCTAGCTTTTCAAAAAGGAAATGCAATATGCAAAAAAGTTGACAAAAATGGGATGGAAAACAGTTGATCGATCAGTCCGCCATCTGACTCACAGGAGGAGAGGAATGACAATCTTACACTGCTCTTTCGTATCAGTGGAAAGCCGGTATGAATAATAAGCGGGCACGGTGACAGCAGGAGATACGCTGTTTCGCTGGTATCAGTTTTGTTCGAACTCATTCTCGAACGAATTGACAGCAGTGACGACAGCGAGACCCTGTTTCGCAAAGTAAGGTATGAAATACGTCTTCGAAATACTTGCACAAGACAGGAGTAAAAAGCATGGCGCACCTCAGAGAAACCGGCTAACCTGTTTGTGGTTTAGAAAAAAATATGCCCGCCTCCTGTGTACGGCTTTGTCAAAAACGTTCTCTCCGAAGAGCTGCTACGAAAAGAAAGCAGATACGGCAGATACGTGCAGTTACACGTACAACTTCTTAGTGATATAACAAAATATGGAATCTCGTTTTCCTAATCGTTTGCTGATAGCGAAATCACTCAAGAATGTGATTGCAATGTGTTCCAAGCGATCATCTAACTTTACTGCGAGAGTTCGGAGACCATCAAAATGTGCGAAGGGGCACGACATGTCTGGAACCATCACGTTAATTTCTTCAACATTAAAAACGACTTTGATCCCACCGCTTGAAACGTCGAAGAACCCGTCGCTCGCAAACTTTGCCTCCTCCGATATCGAAACAGAATTCCGATCATAGCTCCCGATTAAACCGCTGAACGTTGACAATTTCCTAGCGCACCCCTAACCGAGACTTCAGAACTCAGAGAATGATCGTTGAAGACGCCTTCTTATAGACAGCCGATGGCGAGACTGACCGGCGTACGCTGTTCTTTTGAACCTTCTGAAATTTTCCACTTCCAAGATTTCGTAAGCTGTGCTATGTACGTCTCTTAGATTTCCGCTCAGAAAATCCTTCCGCTTCAGGACTGAGGAGCACATGTAAGGAGCGAGAAAATGTGAAAAACTAACCTATGTTATCGAACGCAACCTATAGACAACAATTAACATGTACAACCCGTTCGATTTGTAGGTTGCAGCTTAGAACAGAGTATCCTTGAACGAGGCTTATTTGATGTCTTTCAGAGCATTTTTGATCTACTAAGAATTCAAGTTTTTTCACTGTTGAAATCGATTGTGATACCTCCTCAGAAATTAACCGCGAGTCTCAACCTGTAATCACGTTTGCATTTTTACTCTCCTACAAAAACGTCTGAGCTCTACGAACCTTTACAGAGCTGCCTGAGATTGATGATCTCGTGCTTGATGTTGAGCTTCTAGAAAAAGATGTTGCATACTCATGTTGCATCATCTCACTTGGTTTTAGTTCTGATAGACCGTTTTCTGTTTCAGTCACCTTTGCACAAAGCTGTATCTCACACAAGATTCCTTACTAGTGCTCTAAAATTAGCGTATCTAAGTTCGAGTTCCACAAACGGTTCATTTTTTTGCTCGTGTCCATGTTACGATGTTGACTGGAGGAAATCGGAAGCCTAACTTGCACTATGCAGTTTTTTCGCTGTTACCAAGAAAGGTGTGAACACGTTGAATGCTCATAGTGATGCTCTGCTCTTTACGAAACCGCAACAGCGATGGAGCCAGGTTCGTCTTCTCACAGAAACTTGTTTTCTAATGATTATTTCGATCTGCTCGACACTAATGGGCGCGTATTCTCGTGGGCGTCGACTCGCTCGGAAATTATGACGTTCGTGCTGTCTGATTGTTTCCGTTCGATTCCTGACTTTCGCACTTCCTCCTTATCAGAGTTTCGGTCTAGAGGGTGTGGAAACGCTTGATAGCGAAATGTTTGCCTATCGACAGCTAAGTAAATATATACAGGTGTGTGAATCATGAACAATAGTAAAAAATGATTTTGTGGAGGGCATACATTTCTCCAACCATCGCGAACTTTTTAGGTAACCACGATTATGCCATGTGGCATTTGATGATTTACTGCTGGTATATTTCACAATAGAACGCAGTGAGCAAACTGGAAAAGTATGGGAAAAACCATGCCAAAAATCTCAGAACAAAGCCAAAAATCTGATGATGTTTACACTGCTCTGACAAAGAAATGTTAATACCCTTCCGAGCAGTAACTTCAAATAAAACGGTTCAATCCGTCATCTAAAATGTTGCAGGATTTGAAGTTCGTTATTTTGTGTGATAACCATGCACATAACTTCAATTGCGTTGGATTGCTTCAAGAAGGAGTTTCCACCGTGTACGAGAGTAGCGCAAAAAGCTCTTCAGACAGTTCGTGACCTGAAACTGTTGTCCAATTGTTCATAACTTAAGACTGCTGCAAGCGGGCTTATTCGCAGTGATAATCTACGTGTAACAGTTCCTACCGTAACCGATATTGTTGGCAATGAATGAAGTTATGACCATTGGAAGCTAAAAGTCAGAATTGGCGAGAAAATTTCCTACATCCTGATAAGC
This sequence comes from Heligmosomoides polygyrus bakeri, assembly GCA_947359475.1. Lineage (NCBI taxonomy): Eukaryota > Metazoa > Nematoda > Chromadorea > Rhabditida > Heligmosomidae > Heligmosomoides > Heligmosomoides polygyrus. The sequence goes on from OX375870.1 coordinate 72,309,672, forward strand.
TGAAGGCACTTGCTTGAGTTTGCCACTTTGAAAAAGTGTGACAACTTTTATATTTTATTTGAAAACGAATACTTAATATCTACATGTTTTTGTAGATAGTCTAACCTCTTTCTTCACGCATGAAGACAAATAATTAAATAAAATGGTAGGCATCCTTCTCATTTTCTCTGCCTTCTCTTCTTCTCTGTTCTCTGCTACCGAGGTGAAGATTTAAGGCATAATTTTAAATTTTTTAAATTGAGATAGGCTTTATTGTGAGCTTAACGTGAAAATTTGTAATGAACCTGAATTTGTAAAATTTTTGAAAGGATCTATAGGGAGTATCTGTTCGCTGGAACGCAGTAGTGACTAACACATACAATGCGCATCTATGAGAAAACTAACGACCAGAGAGAATTCCCTTATAAATATGGAATCTTGGTGTTCCGTCGACTAAAATTCCTAAATTTTTCACGAGTCCCTTCTTCAGAGTACAACGATCACAGGTGGGGTGGGAAATAGGGCTCAATAAATAGAGGGATTGCTAATAAACATTTCTCAATGAATTTGATATGAATTGTATCAATCAATTAGTTTTCTCAGAATGTGCTCCTGAATCGTTCTGATCGCAGTTTTGAGCCACCGATCTCAGGCCAAACGCCTTCGCAACACACATACTACACCTGTGCTTGTCGAATTCGACGCCTGGCCTGAAGCCTCGCTCGCAAAGCACAGCTCTCGATGAGTCATGTGACGATGAAATTCAAAGAGGAACAGCATTGAGCGCAGAGATTTGCCGTACTCTATGGGGAGGGCAATGAGCGCGTAGCCCCGCTGCGGCTGCCGAGCACGGCCCTTCCCCGGAAAACCGGCTCATGAAGCACTTATGCTCGCCTGAACTTGGCAGTTGTGCTTGCGAACTTCTAGGCTAACACTAAAGGACAACCGGCACAAAGGCCATTGTGTAACGGAGGTTTTGCGCCATGTACAAAACACTCGAAATGTAAGGCCGGCGGCAGGCTAATAGGCGTTCTTCTGCGGGGCACACAACTTCGCTTCGACGAAAAACTGGCGTTTCTCATGCATTCTGAGTTGCTTCTACTGTTTCTCGTTCGCCGGTCGTGGAAAAGAACACTGCTCACGGGCTCTCGCCGAAGTGCGACGTCGACTGGAGACAGGGAGGCGTTGCTATTGCCTCGCCCCTTCGTAGAAATTGGCAGTGCCCCTATAAAATGCGCTTCAGAAGCATTTGCCCTGGCCCTCCCCATCGTGTCGCACAGCGCTCTTCCGGCCTCGAGTAGTTGAGCCGAGCTGAATCGGTCAGACCGTCCGTCGCTCGTCGTCGTGAGTCAGACGCTTAGCTATAGGTATTGCTACACATAGTTATGCCGAAGGAAGCTAGCTTTTACCTAGCCATGCTATTTGAACAATGACATGCAGTAGTAACACTAATAAATCTTCGGTAGGGTCTACGGACGAGGGGCTTTTCTACTGTTCTCCCCCATATCGGCCACGTGTTGCGAATACATCGGGAATTGAATTTAGTTTTCCTCTGCTGGAAACGCCGTGGGATGAGTGTTTAGCCAAGGTTTAGAGCATGGTGATGGAAACACGAAGAAAATTTAGAGCAGTCCTAGTTTCGGGACCACAATTCGGCAGTTCATGCCTCTCCACACTTCTGCCGAAGTCACTTCAGCGCTTCGACACAATGTCGGGTGCACTGAGCTCTTGAGAAAACTCAGGGTAGAGACCTGAAACAAAACAGCACTTGTTCCCTTGAACTATGGCTGCAGCGAGAAAGTGACAAGACCTTTCCCCATTGCAGGCCGGCTACGAAGTCAGATAGAGGGTATTTTGTACAATTAAGAGCAAGTTGATATTAGGATAGGTTGCATCAAAATCACAGTCGTTTGAAGAATTTAAAGAGACCTTCACCTCCAATCACGTATATCGTTAGCATTTCGAAACCAAATACTACGAGAACTAGTCACTAGGTTAGGAAACGACTGTGATCACTGCTCTGACATTAATTTCCGCTAGCAAATGTACAGGATGGTTCCGCATCGGTATTAGGCGGAAGTCACACTGGAGATTAACCCCTTCGCGACGAGACTTCACAGAGTACGAGCAGAGCCTTTGTCATTGGTCTAGGTTTCACTAGAAGACGAGGTTGTGAATGTTTTGCGATTTTCATTCATTAAAGATTTAAAGACGCCTTTCTTGTCGGATCTAGAAATTTCACTGCCAAAAAAAAACTGCTCCTTGACCGTAAACTGTGTTTTCAGCTTTGAGAAGAAAAATGTCATTTCTAAAGGCAGTATGATACTAATAATTCCCAATTATATTCTGGTCTTCAACTTCATTACAAAAAATTCTACAAACCATATTACTAGCGACCTTTCACTTGATGCGAACCTAACGACTTTAGAGTGAAGTAAAAATAAAGGACCGCTAGTTAATACGTAGGTCGTAAAGGTGAGCAGCGAACGCTTTCAGTATTCTGCCCAAGTCTCATCTACTCCTTATGTGATAAACACAGAGTAAAAGGATAAAGGATAGAGGGCGGCGTCACCCAATCCCTTTTAGGATGGGCCACGCATCTATTTCTACGGGATGTCGTGGAGGCGATTTGATGACGTGTTTGGCCTTTATATACAATCATGATGATTTGCAGTGGCCAGCCGACGAACAGTTCAGCACTTTATCCTTCCCAGACAAGTCTGGTACCAATTCGCCGATCCCGGATAGATGGAAGGTTTGGTTGGCCTTGGTAGAAAATCCGAACCAGAAACCTAGAGTCGGGTGTACACAACAGTTGGCACCTCTTCCTACTGCGCTCCACGCGTCAAAATACAGAGCTTGCCTATTTTTATATAACTATCTAAAATTTTTACTTCTTCAAGTAGAGGTTCAAAATATAGGTTAGTCACAGCATAACGTTATGAAGGAATAAAGCTAGAGTTAAACAATGATGTATAGAAGTGGTAATGGTTTACAAAAATGGTTGTAGTTGTCTTATATATTTTCTTTAAATTGCCACTCCTAGCATCTTGAATAGGCGGGTGGTTGCGCGGTCATAGGGGCCCGGTCTCTCTAAAACCCTTTCCATTCTTCTGTTAGCCACCATAAGACATTGTGTAGGCGAAATACGCATTCAAATTGCCCACCCGTTTTATCGTAGGAGTGGAGTACGTGGCGCATCCAAGGGGTTTACCAATGGTGACATCTATCGTTTAACTTTTGCAGTCGTGAATTAGCTAGAACAGTGTGAACATTAATAGAGTACTGATAAGTGCCTAAAATCAAGCACGGGCGCGGGTGGCACAGTCGCTGTAACCGCACTTGCATCCGATTATCGGTCCTTGGTTCGAGCCGCAACCATAGACAAACAAGGTTTCCACTCGGATAGGAGGTATTCAAGTGTTTCTCGAAGAACAAAACACTGAGCCAAATACGCATTTAACCTCGCACTTCCGCGGCATATGGTAGTAGAATGCGTGGCGCATCCCAAGTAGAGATTGATGAAAGCCGACCTTTATCCTTGTCTTCTTGAAATCAGGTGAAAGAAACTACTAGAAATAGGCGAATACTATGGTCCCACGGTTCCGTAGTAAATTCCACTCCAATGCAGCATCCTTCACTTTATTATAAGGTTACTGAAACACACTACTACCTTGACTTCTCTGTAGTGCTTTTGTTAATATATGCCAGTAGCTCAGCAGCAAAGAATTCTTTCGCAAGGAATGTGGGGAGAGCGTGTGATCACGCTTAAGTAGGAGGTCGTGCGACCTCGTAAGCCGCTATAAGGGTTAATGAAGTTCATCCACTAATCCGAAGGGTGTAACGACTGACGCATGTGTGGCAAATGGTGAGATTACAGTAGCCGGATCCCCTTAGCTACGTGACCGTTTCCATAGTCCGGGGAGTACCTTCTCTGAAATTGCCGCAGCAGTTTGAGACAACAATAAAAATCTTCTAAGATCGATTAGCTAGATTGGATAAAAATCTATCAGAGAGTATGCGGCTGAACTCTGCTGTCTAAATATATCCTGCTCAAGTGTTTGAATGGACAGGGCATATAGGTGCCTATATCGATGGTCATACGTGAGCTAATGCATTCATAAGTATTATTGAAATTATTTTTGAATAACAAGTAGGCAAAATAGAATGAATATATCGGTCAAATATTTTACCCCTATACTTGGTCACCATCACGGGCATCCCAAAAACGGGTTGAGCAACGTCGGCAGCTGTCGTTTTTACACCCAGTGAAAGTGCATTGCGGCACAAATTTCACATCGTTGGGGGAGTGAGTTCAAACCTCACTGAAAAATATTCCATATGCACAACACAAGAAATATTTTCACACCGTCACGAGCAAAAGTCATCACAATGCATTTTCGTTACCCTTAGGAAGGACACAACAAGTTATCAACTCTTTGATCATTTTCTCAAACTCAGTTCTGGAGTTCACGAGTGCAGTAGAGTAATGAGGCGAGACAATTGGATATTCAAAGATTATGTGACGTCATTATACACTGTTGCAAGTTCTAAGGTTGGCTAGACAAAAACCTCATCTCGCATTTGCAGCCTGCAAATGCGAGACTTCGAGCAGTTTTTGAGCACCGCCGGAGCAATGAGACGATTCTGGGCAGGATGGGTAAGAAGCTAGACCTCGCCTAGGCATCATTCGTGTCCTCCTTTTCGCTAAACACTTCCAGACAGCTCGCTTAGTATAAGTGTCTTCGAAAGAGGAATGTCTATGTGTTCGCCTCGTGTGTCCTCAGCTAAGCTGTGTCTTGAACCTCTGGTCTTCCAGACGTTTTCTTTAATTGTTTCTAGAGAGCTCTCTCCATACCAAATACATCAGAAAGGAACAAAAATTTGTCTCTTTGAAGGAGTTTGACTTTGAAAGCATTCTGATGTCTTCTATGGACAGATGTTTTCTTTCAGTCGAAGACGTACAACTCCCTTATAGGAGCCTAGCATCGGCTGTTAACCACAAATCCAGTCACCACTTTCCAGCAACTTATTGGAGCTCTAGTAGCTCCTTCTCATGGTCAGCAAACGACTGATGACGACTGCATGGCGTACCCCAGCCTTCTATTTGGGTTTTCAAGGTGCAGCTACGATGTATGCACTTTACGCTTCGATAATCTTCTATAGGTAGAGCTCATAGCTTTGCACATTAAATAAACCTCAACGAAAGTGTTCCTCATTCTTCTTCCTTACGCTGGAATTTAGCCAACAGATTTATGTAAATTGGAATGAAGAACATGACTCAGCCCAGCTTTCTACAACAGGTAGAACATGCCACCTTACTGATCACGATTACTATTGCAAATATTCGCAGAAAAGCTATGCCGTCAAAGCTGAAAACTCCGGCAGTTTATAAGAGTTTCTGTTCGTCATCGCATTCCTCCTTATTCTTGGATGTCAAGCAGATGCTGGTGGAGGGGAAGGGATTTTTCAACGTCATTCTTCCACAGTTCTGATGAGCTACTTCTATGGCCATTACGGTGAGAAACACGCAAAATGGACTTCTTCTTGTTCGTGTTCGCTCGAGCAGTCACCCGGCCAGCACAGTTATTTTAGGCCTAATCGCAGAGGAACTCCCGGAGGCTCACACACGCCGTCGCCACCTTTTTCCCAACGAACAGCAACCGTGGTGATTCTTTGCACTTTCAGTTGTTCGCACCTTCACGACAGTTAATCTTCGACTTGAACCAGTTCTTGCTCACGCCGCCCAGCTCACGGCGTGACACGCGACGTGTGGTCGTGTGTGTGTCTAAATCATATTCATAGGATGATAATGTCGTCGGAGATCGCTAAATCAGAGATCATTGCCTCGAAATACGGTCGGGCCAGCAGCTGCGAGGGCGTCGGTCGTCTCGCTGCCGGCCGCGTACGGTCCGGCCGCACTGACACGACCGAGCTGTCCAGTCCACTCGCCACGCAGTGCACTGGCGAACCGTGTCAGTCGCCTCGACGACGTCTGCCCGCTCTCTCGCTCCGCGCCGCTATCACCGCGGGAGGTGATCTTTGCGCAAGAGCACCTCGCATATAAAGCGTGCGCTGCCCGGCAGAACTGACACCGTCGTCGTCATCGTTGGCGTGACCTCGTGTCGCGGTCAGCTGCTGTTGTTGCATCGTACCGTAACCCTGCTGTTCGGCGTTCTTCGCAAGTTTTCTCCTCAACTTCAGTTCACAGCTTCACCTCAATTTTGAGGATTTTTAGAGCAATTCAGGCGATTCATCGGATAATTACAAGCCCAGAAGCCATGGAGTGAAGCCTTTGAATCCTGATTGTGACTCGTATTTGCCTCAGCATGTAGGAATGCAGCGAAGCTACGAAAAGAACTCCGTAGTTGACTATAGCGCGAACACCGTGGCAGCGTTTTTTGTTCGTTCTGTAGGGAAAAGTTCACTTTTACTTTTTATCTAGTAACAAGTCATGATCAGTTACGACTTTTCCCACACAAAGGTCTCGCATCCGCATTCTTAGCCTTCTGGACTAATGTATTACCGGTGATAGACTGTTATGTAAGGCTAGTTCACACTTATAGACACTACAATACATAAACCAAATTCTGGTCATAATCTAAGAAACGAACCTGCTTCTTTTAGCTCATGGGTCTGGATGCCATTTGCAAATAGCAGCAGTATGCCCTACGTCGCACACATAGATGACAAAAGATAAACTGCACCTTGAATCCTCTTTAGAAAGTACCGCGAGTTCTACTTCTACGTGTTATCGTGGAGAGAGTATGCATGAATATACCTTCCAGTAAATTGCTGTGCTCATTGTGTAGGAATAATGGAGCAGGCCATCCACCCGTTCTTTCAGACATAACTCTTGTGCGCATTCGCCAAGTGGCGGCGCATTCCCTTTATTTAAACTGTGTTCTGCCTTTGAAAGTGAATCGAACTTTCTCCTTTTGCTTTGAACTATTTTCTTCGAAGGAACGGTACTGATACATGTGTTTAAATCACATCCATCAGCCAAGACCAATGCTTTTACTGCTTCAGGAGAGCAGATCATTCTCAACTCCTTGGTCTCAGACGGGACTCGAACGCTTATTCGTTGATCTTCAAGTTGCGACGCCATCCGCTGCACTACCATAGCACGTCAGCTCGTGCTCGACATAGCTGATAATTTTATTGAGACTCATCAAACCAACAAACCAACACAAAATTGGGTTCACTACCGTCGTTCAAATACACTTGGCTTTCGAATGGACTTCGCTTCCGTCCCACTCATGATGCATGGCTCATCCTGACATAGAAGGAGACGTGGTGAAACCAGAGGGACTGCATTGAAGGCCAAAAAAAGTCGCAAAACCATTTTGCGTGCACCGCTATGGATTAAATGTTTGTTTTCTAGATTCCTTCATTCTCAAATTCCTTATGCTGCTTTAAGCGCTTGCAAATGGCGGAGAACCGTGGAGACTAATTCTCTTATTTTTCTCACGTTATCAGCCCTGCAACTAGCGAAAAAAATTGCCGACGTCAACATTTACGGCTCTCGTTTTAGACCACCCTTTGTTTGGGGCTGCTTATCACGTGGGCATGAGCATCTCCGGATTCTTCAGCGGAATGGAGTGCCTTTACGACTACTGCATGCTATTGCAGTTAATCGCGCTGACTGGCGGCAGCGCCTGCTCCGGTGCTTGTGAGCTCTTCAGGGCCTTTCTGGATTGGAAAATTTGTATGGGCCTGCCTTACCATATTGAGGCAGATCCCATAACTTGGATGTGAAGAAGAACGACTGCTCACGACAGTCGGCTTAATAGAGCTCTTTAAAAAGAACCGTGGAAAAACGACCGCAGCAAATTCCACAATATGGATATCGAGAGCGAACTACATCTGCTCTTCAGCATGCTATAAGTGCATCTGTTAAAAACAAGCATGGAAAATGTTGAAGAACGCAAAGAGTGCACTGTGCCGCCTCAGTACACATCAGAGAAGAATCCTAACTAGCATTCGTGTGGGTTTTGCTAGAAGCAATTGACAAATTTTCCGCTGGGCGAGTTAACAGTTCATTATGTTTATTGAGAGCAAACGGAGTTTATGCACATTTTTAGAGAGGCAGTGATGCAAATATAAAACGGTAGTAGTTTAACTCGTAGAGCGTTAGGAAAGAAGCTTTTTACACTGCCTAAAGCCAATACCTATTACCATCCAGAATTTTAGCTCCTAGATGGAAAATGCTGCAGATGCTAAAGTATGTCTCTTTAAAAATTCCGAAAACTTTTTCAAAAAGATTAGGAAAGGCGCTCTAATCAAGACTGGAGAAGTCGGGAAGCGTTCCCAGCGAGTTATGTAGTTTCCTATGGGCCACTTTTCTTTTGGGCTTCTTTATTTATTTTTCAATCTTTAGAAGTATCTAAAACTACAAGTGGTGAATCATTGAATCATTGACTGAGGCGCTCATTTTTTTTCGAAAAATACTAAATATACACCATTTGCTATTAATCAAGTCATGACAGATACCTTTTGGGCTAGTTTTAGGCTTAGGTAAAAACGGAAATTGATGTTTTCCCTCTTTTCGCGTATGAATACGCGCCTTTTATTTATGTCTCAGTGCAGTCCGTGTAGGGTGCGTTCTCTCAAGAGGCATCTGTGCTCATAACCAGATTACCTAAAAGCAAACGTTATCACGAAACTCTTCAGCTTGATAAAATTGTGTTCTCAAAAAAGTGCGTGCCCTTCGAAAAAGTGATAATGAAAATTTCTCTGGAGGTGAACACCTACACAGTAAAACTTTTCCACCGAGTTTACATGTTCAACCAAATGAAACACTGGGGACATTTTACAACCTCGGAGTACAATTTCAAACACGTTTTTGCCGGAGATTAGGCCACATGTTGGTTTTAGGGTGTGTGATTCACCCTCAAAATGCCGGTCACCCAATTTTCTTATTCAGCCCTCTACCCGGTCATCGCTCTCTACTCGGTGATCGCTCACAACGCTCTGTCTCAAGCCTTTCTGTACCGACGTACAATAAGCAGATTTCGTTTCAAGTGTGTCCTCTGTTGGGAACTTCCTTCGCATTTGTTTGTTCCTAGTAAAACACACAGAATTCTACTAATGGTTCTCTGTGAGTGCGACAGCGACAGCCTGCCTGGAACGAATTTTATGGCGAAAATCCATAACCACTTCATCCCATTCGTACTGCGCTCTTGCACTTTCATCCGCCTCTTAGTAGAGTATTGAGCCTTGCCTTGGGATTCAAATCTCTACCGAGGTTCTTGCTCTCGGGTCCATAAGCGAGATTGACAGGTTCTTTTTCATGCTGTAGTTTCCAAGCAATTGTAGTAGAAGTTTTTTTTTCAGCAACGATGCAATTGACATGCTAAAACAAACACCAACGTGATCTTTGGCTCACTGAAGCGATACCGTAAATATTACGCTATGCTGCTTCTCTGTGCTAGGAGGAACAGAAGAAATAGTGGTTATCTACATCTGAGGAATTCCAGGGAGAGTTCACAATGTCGCCCTTATCTTCCCAGCTCGGGATTCATCTTGACAAGACTTCGCCTGTCCATCAACTGAGTGCGAGTAAACCCTAACTTGCCAGCACTTCAGCTATCATCAGCTGATTGCCAATGTCTCCCTTCTTATGTGCTTATTAGGCAGCCAGCTCCATCTTGCTTGTGCTCCAGACTTCATTCCGAGTTTATCAATTTATGAATTAATTACTCCATTAATCTGGCCCTCTAATGAATCGTATCTCAGCAAAGATTCAAACAGTAGTACTGCAATGTTCCTGGAATCGTTTGAAAAGTTCTGATTTTAATTGATGCTCTGCAGCTGCTGTCTCCAAATTGTCCTTTTTGGGTGAGTACGGTATGAGCAGCATACATAAAACCCAAAGTAATTTCGAGGGGCAAGCAGGCGTACTAATTGCAGCCATTGAGGTGTGTCAAATGTTTCCGCTAGGTTAGCCACCACATGGGCATCTTCGGGAAATGTTTCATGTGCTGATGAATGGGCTTCACTTTTTCCCACAGATCGGCTTTGCAGAAAGGGCGATCGGCACTGCGAAACGCCTTGTCAAATAGTTGTGAACTGAAAAAAAAACATGTCAGAATCGTCTATTCGATTTGCTTCGTTGCACGACGTCTCAACGGCTTCTAGGCCGGAAAACAATTAGCAATCTAATATAAACTCGAACACTGGAGACCACTATGTCTCGAGGCGACTTCGCCGCCGGCTAGCCGATGCCATCCTGCGGTTCTGATTCGAGAACTCTCTAGCTAATCCTCGTACTCACGCTGGTGAGCTGAGCACAGTGAGCATGATGTTGTCAGTGATCTCGAGTTCTCAGGCCCTGCCCAAGCCGGCGGAATCGTAGCAACACACTAATTAATCTTAACGCCTCACATCACGAGAAGAAAGCGCTGAGTAGAAAGGAGGCTCTTGAACCCATCGCCGCCCGCCTGGCTCTCCATCCATCGCAAACCACCAACTTTTTGGCTTCTTCTTCATCTCGCATCAGCGCCAAATTAAAAGCGTCAGTACTTAATGTTCGACATCAAGATGAACGGTACTAGCCAATGTCATTTGTCACGGCGATGTTTGCGGCGCGAAAAAAAGTGGTATGGATGTGTAATTGATTAATTGATTACACTTATCGGCATCATTGCTTGTAGTACTTTGAAAGTTCGGAGAGATAGTTTCAAGGTCAGTTCCGGCTGAACGCAATGCCCCGTAATACCCTAGCGCCAATGGATTGATACGTTCCGTAGAGGAGAACCCAAGGCCACCACAGTACGCAGTCCACTTAGGCACACCTGATCATGGTTCTGTAGAGTTTGCGGGGGGGGGGGGGGGGGGAGGGGGGGGAAAGAAACCTCTTCTGAGACGCACATACACTCTGAAGTAACTGAATGGGCGGGAAAGGCCGCTTTTATGCAAAACGTTTGCCCGCGCTCAATTTTCAACATACTGTTGCGGATATGGTTTAAAAGATCGCAGAGAGCAGGAATTGATTGTCATCGATTAATCGCTTAGGCCTGTAAAAAAGTTCGAGGTTCTTGAAACCTGGGCATTTTGTAACTATGTTTTGCTCTTCTTTGCCTGACAGGTTTGGTATAAATCTTTGGTTAGGCTGTATCAGGAATGTGTGAATTGGTAAAAACGGCAACATTACTTCCTGCACGCTCTCTGAATTCATTCCATGACAAAGGGGCCCGTACAAAGTAACGACGAAGTGGGGCCTCTATTCTTGATATTTAACATTAGTTCCTATTTGTGGTGAAATACAAAAAATAAAGGATGGCATATTCAGTGGACGCGCCAAGAATTCGGATGGTATCGCGGAGACAGGTTGAATGTGTAGTTGGCTAATGGAATGAACTGCGGTTGTTAGCCGCTGGACAAATTTCTTCAACTGAAGAAAGAGGAGTACATCTCCATTGACTTTGTGCGGGAGTTGTTTAAGAAGCCTTCACGTCTATTTGTAAATAAATAATAAAAAATTTAGCATCGTTTTTATTAACATTTTGTGTACAATTCGAAACCACTTTCATCCTTAACAAAATCACAGCTAAAATGGAAACTCTGATGCAGTAGAGAAGAAGATAAGCAATCGTGGAACCCAATTCCCATCGAATCAGTATAGAGCATGGCGCGATTACGAAATCTGCGTCCTGCTTGCAAATATCAGGACTAATCCCGTAAGCAGATTTTCGCTGTAAGCACCTTACGGGTGTAGAACGTGTCGCAGTGCCAGGAGGTACCCACACAATGTCCATATCGGAATTTTGGAGCCTTCCACTTGAAGTTGACCTCATTTACCAGCTTCCTTGCGCTAGTTTTTAAGAAATAGGCCTGCTCTGTAGAAGAATAGCCATCAGCACTGTAGGTGTCATAACAAGTTGCTAACGTCTGTAGGAAGATGAAGTGCAGTCAGTTCTTGAAATGCATTTACTAGGTGCTCTCTATACTTTGCCAACTCAGTTGTTCATCTTCTCCTTCGGTGTTTCCAACCTTTGTAAACATATCGACAGCTTTGCTGCAGAAAGCAAGCGGAAACCGTGGAAAGAACTCTGTGGGACTTTGATGACGCCATAACGTCAAGCTGCAGACGAGCGTAATACGGTGCAGTGCTCAGTCGATTGTTGAATCTTTTCTCCAAGTTCCACTTGTGAATTAGTGCTTTTCATTTATTGACATTTGTAAAAAGAGCTTGTAACCTATCAAGACTTCTATGGTGCGCCATGCACCAACTTAGTTGTTCATTGTCACCAAGTTGCTTTCTGTTACAGTGCAACTTACAGTCACTTTTTATTTTCATCTGAACAATTTTTAGCGTTCAGTTTTCGAAAATGGAACAGTGGCCAGATGAATGCTATGAGGAAAGAGGGTAGTTTGGTTGCATTGGCGCTGCTGATCTGTGGCAGAAAGTTCCTTGTTAGGGAATAGCTCGTGTCGACGAATCTATGCAGTTTACCCCAGAATTGCTAGGTGGCTGAAGATAAGGAGAGGTGTCGGCTTCTGTTAGAAAAGGCTGATCTACAGCAGCTTAGCACCGACCGCAGCTGCCACGTTCGTTTTTATCACTTCCCTGTAGGGCTCAGTTTAGTTCACACACCCACACCTAATTCGGTGCATGTCGCGAGGGTGGGCAGCATTGGGAGGTGGGGGCGCGTCAGCCACTCACAAGCCGTATAGAATGAGCGTGCCATTCGGAGAGGGGATGTATGATCAGTACTCAATTAGCTGGTGTATGTTCGGTTGGAGCTCTGCTTGGTTATGATTGGCTGCCGGGCTCCCACCTCCCAATGCTGACCATCTTCGCTACATGAACTCCTAATTCTTAAACATGTGCAGTCGTTGTGAAGGCGATCGGTTTTTCCGCCGAAATGCAGAGCTGCATCCAGAGAACCACGATGACCATTGCTTTGCCCTTTCTTGCTGAGAAGCAATGGAAGTTGCGTGGGAAATACTGAGGGTATTTGATGTCAGCAGAGGAAAGAAAAGCGAAGGGCACTTCAGTCGCATTGCATTGTCCACTGCCGACTGCGACAAAGGTCCTTCTGGCCGTATGACCCTGGAAATGTTTTCCAAACTCACATTCAATCACACGCTCTATTCTCATCCCGTCCGGAAGCCGATTATTAGTCACGGTGAAGTTTCAGACTTTTCAGAAACTGGATTCCAGTCCATCCTCAGTCAGTCCCGAAGAAGATTACGTTGCAACTATCATAGCCGTTTCACGTTGTGGGCGCCCTGCAAATAGCATCAGCAAGAGGGTCCTCCATTTTCTACGGTAGTAGTTGGTTACTGGCCTACTTCAGTTAAAGGCTTCTCATAACAGCTATCCATATGTACATACTAGTGTTCGCAACGCCCATAGGGTTTTTGATCATGTGCAAAAGCCTCACTCGTGTCTGTAAACTCGCAGACAAATCTTTTGCAAGAGATGGATGCTCGTCGTGGGAGCCTGCCCTCCCTTATCATTTCTATTGACTTGTTGCCCGTTGTGGATTATGCCACTCGCAGAGTTTTTTTCTTTTTTACTGCATCGCTTTCTTAGATGGTATAAGTAAATGTTAAACCAGGGTGCTATCACTGTGAAAGTCCAAATGTAGTAAAGGTGTGAAAATATAAGGGCAAAACAGGTGCATCCCAAATATTCCTCAATAAATCGTGGGAACTTGCTTCTTCCATGTCAGCCGTTTTAAAGCAACAACGAAATCACACTCTTCTCGAGCAGATTGCGCTTGTGGTGTTTCTTTAGCTTCTCTGTCGTATATTGCGTATCTCACAACACTGAAAGCGGCTTTTCGAATACTTATCGTTAGGAGAGAGAATTGGAGGCTTCTTCTATATTTAAAACCTTCGGAACGTCCCGCAAACAGTGAAGGCTATGATAGCTATCCGACGATTCTTTCGCATCGACTTTAATGCATCCCAAGAGACCACTTCAACAACTGTCGAATCAGTACATAAAGCAGAATAACTGAGAGTTCAGATAGCAGATAAGATATCGCAGTATTGCCTGCCACTCTTGAAGAAGCTGTGCGGCACATAACATATGAAAAAACGAGGAAAAGTCAAGCATACAGCAGCGATATATTGTAGTGTCTTAAGAACACTTGTGTGCATTACCATGCGTCCCTCAAATGAAATTTTTGAAGACCCAATGAACCCAATGATGTTTGGTTATGCTACGCTCTTTTGTAGACAGCTGAGCTAGCATTAGTAAAAATTGTACTATGAACAAAATTTCACTAAAATAGATAAACATACTTTTGCCTTAGGTGTAGGATCGCAGAGGGCGTAGTGGTGAAGATTGTTGAGTACTTAGACCAAACCTTTAACCTAATTCTACCTTAGCTGCGTAGTCAACGATCGTGCATTTTCGTTCTGCATTTTCGTTTGCACTGCTTCTTGCAATTCGGCCTCGAAGGTACCCAATTGAATTGATGTCCGGAGGTTGCAATTGTCGTGAAGTAATCCCTATTCCATCTTCTTCCTTCCGCTCCCTCACCGACATCAAAGACCATTTAGGGGCGCTGTTATTCAGGAGAGCTTCTGGCAAAACCACTCTATTAGTATGCCCTTCTAACGAGTAAAAATTTGACATTATTGCAAATTTTCTGTGACTGGCATTCAATGTGTTATCGGCCAGGGTCACGCTCACTGAAGCACCTTTCCACCAGGAGGTTATCATGAAAATCGCTTATCGTACGCAGTTCTTGAATACGCAGAATTTTGCGGTGACTTTCGTGGTGTTTTCTTCTTGGTTTAGAGAGAAAAAGTCGCACTGTTGAGAAATACACTCGGGATAAGTCATCAGCAGATGTGGAGTCAAGCGCAAGTTGTCACCATCTCATGTCACCACCAACGCTACTGTGTTCTTACATGGTAATGCTCCACCACGCCGCATCCCCCACTCTCCAGCAACTGAGTCACTTCCTTTTTTCTGCGATTGGCAGTCGCAAGTGGGCAAATTTCATGCGAAGCTTTTATGGAATGCAAATTTACGTCACAGTATCTTGATGACTTCATCCGCCATTCTGGAAAGCAGGATGTTATGGAAGACTGCCATGTGTATGGAATGAAGATTGCAAGACAACATCTTGGTCTAGAACGACATACGCATACCAAACATATTAAAAACATGACTAGAGAAAACAAGCAGCAAGGTCCGGTGTAAAGATACCGTCTCAGCAGAAACGGGAAGCTTGGCTTTAGCGCTTCAGGAAGAAAGAAACCCCAGAACTGTGGTCTTCAATCTCGAGAATCAATCCCTTGCACCAAATAGACTCATTTCCCGTCAGCGTTACTCTGTGAGCTCCCATGATGACGAGGAGGGTATATAGGCGTCAGGCTCCCTACTTCGGCGGAGTGTTGATAAACGTCCAATACTATGTAGAAGAAATTTGTTTCCGAATATCACAATTTTGAAATGGCATGAGAAAAAAAACCCTACAGAGGAGAAGCCAGTTTAGCCAGCTCATGGTCGAGCATATTCGCCTTATCAAGAACATCTCGAGAGTCGTGATGAGGGACATATATTTTGGCGACGGATAGCAGAACTCTGCAGGCGAACCGAAGCGTCTTCTTTCTCCCGTTCCGAAACAGCTACCCCCTCTGACGTCATCCATCGCTTTATCCGCGCTGATCTCATTCGCCTTCCAAGCGTAAGCTAGAAACGCTGTGTATGCTTTCTTCAATAAGTGAAAGATACAGGCGCTTGAAGCAGGGGCTAGGGGAACTAAAAAGCGATTATTCTGAAAAAGCTGTCAGAGGAGGCGATTCGAAAAATAATGGCGTATACGTATCTGTGCACCTACAAGGTTTGGGATGCATGGCTTGAAACTTGACCAAAAAGCTCCTGTCGTAAAACGCATCGCATGAATGCGCCTTCGCCACCATTGATTGGCACTGCATGTCATTTTGAAGTACAGATTTGGTTAGTCAAGCTCATTCGACAGCAAAAAGGAACTCGTGTACAGCAAAACGCTATGTAATATGAAAAGAGCCATTGTGAAGCCTTGTTAACATGTGCGCTGCTAGCCTCTAATCGAACCTATTTCATTTAAAACAGTTTCGTGATATTTCCATAAATGAATTCAAAAAATCAAAGTGCAATTTAAAAGATCATTTCGAACACTCTCTTATCGTTGTAACGTTTAAAATTCATGCCGAATTCTCTCTTATTTTTTCGATGTATTACAGGCTCATTTTCATTGAAATGAGGAGTTGAAAACGAAGGTTCGGATGAAGCGATCACCTTAAACCTTTCTTTCTATGTCTTTTCCTTTGTCTAAATTTTTAGGCATAGTAAGCACTAGGAGCGTGTCTCTTACGTGGAGGCGAATCAGGGTTTGAGGTCAGAATTTTGTGTAGGCCAACAACTCTTACAAGGTCGGTGAATTATTTCGAGACTTCTCTCGGAGGAATAAAACAGGTATAAAACATTGTCCGGTCATTGCAAATCATTGTATATGCCAAATACACCGAATTTAAAGTGCCTCCATATTATTACTCAGAAGAAGTGTGCGTGGTGCCTGCAAGGACTTTGCCCTTTATCTTATGCTTCTTTCATTCATGTTTTTGTCGTTCTCCTACGGTAAAAATTTACCAGATAGAAATGTTTTGGCGAGGAGGAAAAGAGTCGTATGGTTCGAAAACAATGCGGAGGAATAGGAATTCTGGAAAACAACGGACATTTCCAGTTGGCGCGCGTATTCTCGATCATTTCCTTAGGAAACTAGATGTTCTGTCTGGTGCCTTCGCGACCACCTCTGGCGGGGCAGAGTTCCCAAGAGATTCTCTGAACGAGGAACTTCGAGAAAATGCGAAGGTGCCCGGCTTGTCACGATCTTAGCACTCAAAATCCCTGGGGTCCCATCAGACATGCCACGCTAAGCCGTGGCGTGTCTGGCTTCCGCTTCTTCGGAAACCGCAACACACGCTCGGCGTGACAAGTTTAGAGTCAAGTGACTTCTTATGGCTGATGCGAGCGAGCGTGTATGTGTGTATTCGTGAGCGCTGTTTGGACCTGAAACTCTTCGGCTTCTCATCGCCGGCATAGACGCACGCCCCGAAGACGGCGTTTGAGCAGGCGAAGCTCACGCCCTCGTCGGCTACTAGCACTTCGTCATCGTGTGGACTGGAACGAGTAGAAATCCGCTGCCAGCCATTCGCTGCTACTTCGAACGTGTCATCGAGCTGCGCCGTATCGGCCTAGTATGCGCATTCGGCAACCCCTGCCTTCTGTCTGCTCCTCGAACACCATTTCTGTACTGTTCGTGTGCTCTTTCGTATGACTGATGATGTTTATGTGAGTTTACGATTAGGCCTAAGGAGTCCTTCACCCTAACAATCGCAAAAAACCTTTTGTTTTCAGATTTTACCCACTTCATCTCCATTCTCGTTACAAAGCGATGAGTGAGTTTTGTTCCTTTTAAGGTCAGGCGAGAGCTTGTGATGGAAGAGAGAAAGAAACGCTTTCATAAACAAATGAAAAATTAGGTGAGAAAGGCAAAACGCAAGGTGGCAAAATACGCTTCTGTTCCGCAAATATGTACTGCTGCCTCACATACGCTGACCAACAGGAACAAGAAATCGTGCCGATTAATCAGTGAAAATTCTTATGAGTTTTGGGTTTTTGTACGCTGGAAGTCGAACGGTGTGGCTCACCCTGTGTGGTCCTACAATTGCCCCGCTTATCTACAGAAATCCCTCCCTCTGAGAGTGATTTGTGCAGATTGTCGTGACAGCTTAAGATCAAGGCGATGTACTTCATTCGAGAGCATAGAGAGGATCTGCTCTCTGCCTTTTAAATTATCGTTCTTTTTTCGTTATGACTAGTTAAACTGTCTTCAAGTTCTTCAAATTTGAAGCAATTTGCTATACTTTTGCTACTTGCTACACTTTGCTATTACTCTGGCACTGACTTTCGGCTATACTTGAGAGTAATCATGGCTATTCTGTCCTCAATTTGAGAGTCCTTCACATCCTACAGGAAGCCTTGCGCTGAAAAAGAAACATAAGGTAACCTTCATCTTCGACATTCTTGAAAGTAGGGCACCCAAATCATGGTATTCGCAGAAGAGTTAACTACTGCGTACTCTTCTGCAAATACCATCTTTGCAGCAGAACTACATATTTACTGAGACCGATCTCTCGGCTAAGTCGTTGTCACGAATGGAAATAACTTTGAGCTTGTTCGAGATGCCAGGAACACTAAATGCCATTATGTTTATCATTGACGATAATATTTTTATCACACAAATAACGAATATCTTGGCAACAAGCCTGGTCCCCAGGAAGAGTAAAAAAGTGGCTTTTTAGGCGTGCTATCGTTTAACCTTAAATATAGGAGTGAACCATTTTCTTAAACTACTGGATAGAGAAGATGATTAAAAGGAGAAAATATGCAAAGAGAAGGTATGTTCGGCCTTGGGCCAATCTAAGCAAGGCTCGGTTTCTATCCTTTGCTCTACGAGTCTTCACCAAGAGTTTCAGCGTTTTCACAACATTTCTAAGAACTCACTGGCAGCCATCATTTCCTTAAGGCAACTTCCTACGAAGTAATTAATTATAATTTCTAAGTGCATAAACGGATGTTCCCCCGGAAAAACGGATGTTTGCAAGCTGTTGCCGTGTACCACTTAAGTGCATAAAGCAGATGGAGTAGAGGCATGCTGACTCTCAGTGAGGAGCCCTTCAGCGTTTATTATCCAGTGCTCGACGAAAAGCCGCGTGGGACGTGGCAACGCGCTGGGACGGCCGTCAAGTCGGCTGAAAAAATCGTCAGTGTCCCCGGCGGCTATGCGACGTCCAACGTCCGCTGTCGCGCTCACCTCCTCCTCCCGCACTCCCCCACCACATCGTCTAGAATTTCGTTGAAGCAGCACTAGCAGCAGTAGTAGCAGCAGCAGCGTCACCACGGCCGACTCATCAGCTGCACCTCAACTGAACAGCTATACAACTCCCGACTAAGCTGCGCGAAACTGGCCGCCAGCAGTGAGAGTCGAGTTGACAAGTCGGCTTTCGTCGACTTAGCGCCTTAATCGCATTCGTGAGGCGTTTGCTATAAAGTTCGCTGCTCACACGACGAGCACTCCGTAGAAGCACTCGTCGTTGTCCTTCGTTCGGGCAAATCGACCGGCGCTACGAGGCGGCGATGCCGTCGGAACTCGACAAGAGGACACGACGGACCCTTCGACCTCGCGCCGCCGTCCCGAAACTTCCGTCAAAACCCCCAATAAGAAAGGTCATACTTAGAAAAGAGTCGAAAAGAGCGACAAAACTCGAGAAGCCCTCGGGCAAGGTCCGTTCTCGAATACCGAAAGCGCCCGTTCGGAAGCCACGTAAGTGTATGTGTGCGTGTGGATTAAGTCGTATGTGAGTCTATGCGGATGCGAGCTTCTAGTAAGACTCTGATGACGTGCATTGCAGCTATCACACATCGTCGTCAGTCGCCAATCGACATCAGGAGCGATGTTGTTTGCCACGATCCCGAATATTGCAAGGTGATTTTTTATCCAGCTTTTAGTGGAGAGCCATTTTTTACAGGCGAAAAGAGTGTACCAATCGGACACCAAAAATACGAAAAGAGGTGTTAGAAAATACGTTCCTATAATAAAGCTATGCACCGCATTTACTTGCGATTGATACGGCGCTGTTCCTGCGTACCTCGGACCAGATTCCTTTTCTTGGAAAAGGCACCAACATGGCAGAATATAGGAGCACATGAGAGGCTGCTGGTGTGCCTAGGATATCACGGAAGAGCATTGCATTCTGGACCAGAAAAACTTCGAATTGGTAAAAACTCCTAGACTTCTGCAACCATTCTCGATGTTAATCTATTCTAATCTTGAGCAGCGGCATAATATACGTGGCTCTTTCACATTTGAAAGCTTTAGCCTAAAGCACATGCATCCGTACTTAACATTTTCATGTTTTGGATTTTGGAACAATTTCCAGATTTTTAAAGAGCAAAATCGGGTGGTTCCCTTTCTTGATTTGCCCTCTAATCCTAAGTGGAACAAAACGTAGATTATAATCAAAATTGAACCCTGTGGAACAAAGGATGATCTTTTCCCTCTTTTTTATGCACAACAAGTAGCAGAGTTCATCTCCCACCGTTTCTGATTGCACGGTGAATGAAATAAATTACACGAGATGATTAAGGTGATCGGCATTGAAACGAGACATGCTCATAATTAATTTTTTTGTAACTGATATGCCTTTAACCCAAAAGGGTAAGGCAATTTCCATGGCGCATTTAGTCCTACCGGAACTGCGCGAGTCAACTTCCTAATTTGAGTCATCAGAAGCGGTAAACTCTACTTTCTGTCTCACGGCCCTCATTTGAAATGTTGCGTCAGCACTGCCAAACTTTCTTTAGCGGGTCTGCTCTTTTGTTCACTACATACTGCTTGTGCACACTGCTTCTATCCCACTTTCCCATGTGAACTTCTAATTTAAAAAAAAAACGATTGCTATCGGAGATAATTTTTGGGTGGCCTGAGTCTACAGATCGTAGCATTTTAATTTCCTGAAGTTTCAAGGTTTTACTGCTTTGTTTTTGAACAGATTTCTTTTTTGTGCCAGCTGTAGTCTGCAATTTTATATCCTTCATTCAACATCAGGCCCTTCCGTCAAGTATTTGCCTTCTCTGTAGTAAACAAGTTTTTGTGGCTCTTTATTGAAACCAGCGTACCTGAGACTTTTGTAGAACAACCTGTTTAGGAGCTCTCCGTAATCTCAATTTTTGTAGTAATTGGTGTTACCGGACTAAAAAGTTTCAACGAAAGGAATCATAGAGTTTTGAACGGAATTCGTCTTAATATTGAGCAGAGCACTTGGAATGTCGGGTTCCATCAAGCGTTTGACGCTTTTCAGGCCAAAACCTTTTCTATTCGGCGAAAAATCTGCTGTGCATTCGAGGAGAATAAGGCGTTTTTGTGTTTACTCGCTTTTTTTCTTATAGCCATGTTTTCAATGTACACTACTAAATAGTGAGTAATAGGAACAACGCTTGCTCAGTGAAGAAGAGTGGAACTGCAAGAGCACGTATTGCATGCAAGACATTATTCCTTGTCTGGAGTTCAGTTTAAGTGCGTGTTTCTTCAAATCTAAGGGGCCCAGTAGTGCCATCAATCTTCCGAATTTCCGCCATAAATAATGGATTTAGATGGATTGCCGCGTCTTTGGCGTCGGTCGCCGCCGCTTTTCGTTGCTCAATTCGAATCCGTCGTGAAAGGAAGCCGTCCTCTTGGACTCCTTGGTTCTCCGGGAAAAAACGCTCGTTGTAATCACAGCGAAGAAGCCCGCCCACGACGAGGCGCGATCTTTGTTCGTGCTGGAGGCATTTGGCGGAAGTGAAGGGCGATGGAAATCCATTGATCGCCGACGCCGGGACAAATCCTGGGAGGCGTCGAAGGCAAACATAAATTCATTATAATCCGCTCTTATGCAGCGCTGACGTGGACTTCATCTGAGGACGAGCACTGCAGGCGAAATTGAATTCTCCGAATATTTCAGCCTGATTCGCTCAACATCAACTACACGATCGGCGACTGCCATGACGTCGTCTGCAGCGAGACCGGTTTCAAGGTGAACGTCGGAAGATTCTGCACCACCAGTTCGTTCTACTATCTATTATTCGCTGACTCACTTCTTCTTTTCCATTTTATACCTAGCAAAAAGACAACTGTTGGCTCCTACATTTACACTGTGACGACTAAAGTAGAGGCTAGAATGGAGCTGTGAGGGGTTTACCATTGCTTCGGTCATACTTTGTATTCCCCGAAAAATCGCACACCCGGCAATAAAAATCCTCTTCACAGAAAAGAATAATGATGCACTGCTATGGTTCAAGCACTCCTGAGGGTTTCCTACCTAGGTAATCTCTTGGCTCTTGGCTATATTAGCAGGTGGCCGGATGCAACTACAACGAAGGTCCAAAAAATGCACACCACAGAGAAAAACCAAACCCCGCACGTCTAGAGAAAAATCGAATTTGGAAAAAAACATTTCAATTTGACCATTTTCCTTCGCTCTCAATTGGCTCATTCGAGTGAACAAATACTCAAACAGCATGCTAGCACAACTTAGAGTAAAAGGAAAAATTACGGTGTTTGGAATGTTTGTAGGGGTGTGCCATGCATTCTACTTCTCTGGGATATTGTCACCCATTTTGATGCATATTTGGCTCATACAATAGCTTACGTCAGCCAGTCAGTTGACAAATCAGGGCTCTATTCCTCCCAGAGAGGTACGGCACCAATTCACTGATCGAGGATGTGGGTGGATTAGGCTTGGTTGGTACGGTCGGAACCCGAACCAAAGAACCTCGGATGAGGATGCATACAACAGTGGGCTCCAGCTTCGGCTACGCTACCAGGCGTCCTAGCACTGTTATCCACCATGTTACTATTAAAATCGGAAAGGAAGAGCTACAAGTTGCACTTTCTGGTGACGCTACGGATACTAGGAGTTACTTTGCACATGAGTATGCTCAGGCTACATAAAATGCTCATTGCATAACAACGCACTTACCTCTTTGGCATAGTGAAAGGGCACATAACGCATTTTTAGGTTTGCAGGGACTTGTGACGTGGGGCTGCGCAGTAGAAGAGGGTGTCAGCTGTCGTGTTTTCCTAATCTCAGGGTCCTTAGTTCAGCATTCGCCAAGCCAACCAGGCCTTCTATGCCTCTGGTGTCGGCAAATTGATGCCAGAGTTGTCTTGAAAAGGCAAAGCACTTATTTCTCCATTGAATAGTCACCGAAAGTCGTTGTATGGAACACAATTACGCATAGCGGTCGTCCTCTGGCCTTCCAAGTCCTCCAAATAGAAGGTCACTCTGGGATCGGTGGTTTGTTCAGTAATTGTCTAGACAGGATATTGCACAGACACATAAGTTAGTTGGCGACAGCATTCTTTCTAGTGGCTATATTCGTCATTTCAAATCATCTACAAAGTGCTTCAGAGAAATATAATACATTGCATGGCGGATCTCACAAGAGAAATGATTAGCACCACCCTTCGACCTTTGTCATTCTTAGTTCTTCGAAAGTGATACGAGAGTGGAAGCTCAAGGGCGTGCTTCTGTTGAAAACAAACGAAGAGAAGAAGAAGAAGAAGAAGAAAAGAGAAGCAGCGTTAGGGAAAATATCTGTATCCATCGCTGGAGGCGTCTCCAACTGAATCTGCTGCTAGACTCTACATATGTAGTAACGACAAATCAATTGGTGTAGTAATTGACTGTTTTCAAATTGCTTCCAGTGCTTCCTTGCTTATTCTGTGATGCTGAAATGGTATCATAATCAGAAGCGCGTTCTACCTGACCGCAGTTGTTTACTGATGTTTCGCTCTCTCTCTCTCTCTCTCTCTCTCTCTCTCTCTCTCTCTCTCTCTCTCTCTCTCTCTTTGCAGGTTTTCCATTGCTTTCTGTAACCATGCAAGCTGCTATGGCCAGGGGAAGATCTAGCAGAATGGCCTGTGCAGAAATTGCGCTTTCAAAACCATAATTGAATATGTGACTTCATACTTAATAATCCACAATTTTCTCGCTCAGTGCTCTTTTCATGACGCCACAGTACCCAAGTTTCGAAAGAAACGTCAATTGCAGTTTCGAGTTTTTATGCCCCCTAATAATGGAGCGTCAACAAATTGCATGTCTGCACGCCGGTGATAATTCTGAAAAGCAGGGATTAAGGGTTTTTCAGCAGGCGTTGATTAGACTGCGTGCGAAGCAACCTGACGGACATCTCACTGCTCTAATGACGTGCTTAGAGCTACACATAGGCAGGCCGACACATTTCTTCACTCTTGCATTGCACTGCGGCGATAGGAGCTCGAACAAGGGCCGTTGATTTCTGGAAAAACGATGGACTCACTTAACAGTTCATTGCTTCACAACTTCGGCCCAAATAACTATACTATTCATTAGCTGCTATACATAAAGATACAATACGAACCGCACAGTGTTTTATAATCCTTTTATTACGACTGGAATTAAGTATCTACTTTTATAAGGATAAAGCGGGAATGGTCTTCGTGAATCGTTCCCTATTTTCGGGGTATGCGGTGCGTTCACCGTCTACGGTATATTGTGGACTCCATTTAAATTTGTATTTGTCCCATATAATGGCTTGTGGTAGCAAGTTATCAGACAAGTCAGAGTTTTATTCTACTCAGGCAGAAATTATACAAATTCCGTGATCATGGTTGGATGGAAGGTTTGGTTGGGTCTAGGCGGTACACGAGGACCCTGGATTCGGGGTGCACGCAATGACCCCCACCATCTCCGACTGTGCTCACATTTATGTGTAATACACCAGGACGCGTAACATCAAAGTTTTAAACGAAAATAGCCCGCAGTATTAGGCATGGGTATGAGAGCTATAAGAGGGTTGAGTATAAGGACGAATGTGTGCAGTTAGCAGAGGGCGACGCTTGTGCGCTTAAGGTAGACATTTTTTGTTTTAGCGTTGAGAAGGTCTATGCTACCACTCTTAGAGTATCGCCATTCTTCCCATGAACACCTGCATTGTTAGTGGACTTCTCTGAACAGGATGAAACACCAGCCTTTCAATCAGGGGTCCTACAAAAGCTATTTCATTATTGCACAAACTTTGCCTCTAGGGTAGTCGATTGCCACCATTTCTAAACTGTCCATCTCTTCGGTGTCTTTGGAGTGACACAAATCGTACCTGGAAAGGGTAAAACATTGAATTGTCTGTCGGTTGATCTAAATCTACTTGGAGTGCATAGTGCATCCCATACATAGCCAGTCTCACAATGATCATTGCCAATCTTGTCAACCACACTGTTAAATTTTTGCTGTAAGATCGCATTGAAGAACATCTAGGAGGAAAACAACTGACGGCTGGAAGTGGTATTTGCGCGGTTACCCCCATGGAGGAAGGCTATTAAACATGGTCTTCTTAGACGTCTTCCCTTTTTATTGAGTAATTTCAGGCGTCGTCCTGTTTCTGCAGAGGTAGCTGGATTGTTCCAAATTTCCATTGGAGCTGACTTCTTCAAGCTAGAGTAGACAGCTGCGGTCGCAGACATGTTGCTTACTCGGAACTTTCCTTCATAGTAGAGAAGAAGAGTCAATTAGACTATGTCGGCCGAAGCCCATGAGCGTGCTATCCGAAAATATTTTCTATTTTTGAAGGCGCGCACGAGATTAATGGGCCGTCTGGGAGTTGCGCAGGCTGCGCTGGCCAAGCGTTGGCATCCTTGTCCGCCCGTTAAACGTGTTGCTGTTTTAAATTGTAAGCAGCAAATAAATGAGGGTTTCTTTAACGCGTCAAATCCTAAGTAACAAGCGAATATCGTTGCCGATGTCTAGTCAGACGTGTCTGTTTTGCAGCGTTGTCCGCCAGTCATTTGCCGGGAACGTTCCAATTGGCACAATTCCATGCTCACTGGAGCAAGGACGGCTCATGCGGATCGGAACATCTCCTCGATGGCAAGGCGATGAGCGGCGAGGTACGTGATCGCGTTACTTACCCCCACCACTCAACTACAGTATCGCATAAATTGCAGCTACCGTATGACCCATTCAAACACGCATACACACAACCACCGTCTTTTCGGGCTCATACCCATCAAAACATGCTCACCATTCGGAAATTATGTTTTCCCTAACGTTTTCGAAAGAAGGTTCCAATTCGTTTAGGTGCACTTTGTCTTCTGGAACACCAAGTATGAATCTTTCCACACTGCTGCTGAGAAGGATGACGGTCTTGCTGTGGTTGCCGTGTTCATCAAGGTAAGCACATCCTACTTCAAACCTGTGTAGCTTTTCCTCTTACACCGTTTTCCTGGGAAATCTAGGCAAGAGAATTGACTCCCGCATGGCAAATCTTTGGTCGCAGCAGGTGCTCCGATAGGGTGCAGCGCTGCTGAACCCAGCGGTCGCCGCTGCATTTGTCCGAAGACGAAAGACTGAATTACAACCCCACGGTGTTAAGAATGATCGCAGCTCATTAGTGACGTCGACGAATGGAGCTGGATAGTCTTCGCTTTGGAAAAAACATGATGCGCTGGTGCATTCCACGTACAATCGAAGTGCGTAATATGAATCTTCGTACCCACACCGAGGGCAGAGGAGCTTGAATTTCACCTTCTGTGTAGGACGTGGAAAACAACAACTGAGGGAATGTGTTTCCGGGGAGATGGAATTAGGTCACACACTCACACAGCACGCACACACCTACCACGGAAATTGAATTTAGATGGGTTGAGCCTCAAAATATCGCAACGGGTTGGGAAAATGATCACTGAAAGTAAACATTACGGGAAAGTCTTGATGGGTATACAGATTAGATTCTTCTTATTTCTTTATTTTTGAGAAGATTCAAAGAGAAGTTGCCATGAATCAACTTCTACGTCGTAGCATACGGAGGTGCCTGGTAGCACATTCGATTCCATTCCGGTTTCTGGTCCGGCTCAGGCCAGCGAAGCCACTTTCCTCCTGCTCGGTGAATCGACCAGGCTCGTCGGGGAAGTATAAAATACTAATTTGTCCATCGGCTGACCACCGCAAAGCATTGTATAGGCTAAACATGCATTCAAATTGCTTTCGCTTCATCCCGTTGACGTAGAATGCTTCCTAGAAGGAACTGATTAGTCCCGTACTTATCCTCGTTCTTTAATCTCTGCTTGATTGAAGCCGCTGTACGGCTCGCCTAGCGCTTTGGTTCTGACAATGGAAACGGTGAAAGAAAAATAGATGGAATCGCGCTAAAGTGTTCAGATGGATGTGGGGGAGTCATAGTACGTAAAAAGAAGAATCCCGAAAGTGAGCCTTGTGCGTTCGATAGAATTCTGGATGAAAAGCGGTTACCACTTACCTGAATAAGCCTCTTGTGCAAAGTCGAGTAGTCTAAAGAAGAAAACCTTTCTTCTAACACTGTTCAATATGGAAGAAAACGAGGTTATTCGGTGCACAAAAGGCTTTTGTGTCTGGTGATAAACAGGATAAACGGTATGGGACGGCGTTGTTCCATCTCTGCTTGGGATGCGCCACACATTCTTCTTTTTACGGATTTTTTGGAGGTATTCTGAACGCGAATCTGCTCTGTGCCGCTGACTTCAACTGGACAGCCGGTGGACATTATTCTTTCAAGGCATTGGTGCCAATTTATCGACTTCGGAAGGTAGGAAACGCTGTTAGGCCTGGGCAGAATTCGAACCAGGAACACTGATTCCGGATGCGCTCGACACCCGGTGCCTCACCCGGCTGCGCTACCACTCTCATACTTTTGAATATATTGTGATATGTTCGAGCAGTCAACAGACTGGAAGGGCGGCGGATCTCTGTATTACTGGACATTAAAGGTTTCCGCTTGTTGCCCAGGGAAACTAAGCCTTGAAGCTTTTTTCGACTACACAGCGTGCAGAGTTGCGGCTTAGGAGGCTACAATATTACTGTGCACGGTAAACAAAGTAGTCGGATCACCTGCAGTTCGTGGTTACGAAAACAATGTGCGTGGCGCATGCTGGATGAGTTGATTAACACCAAACTCTATAATTGTTATAAATTGTCCCTCCGCTTCGCCTCCAAAAGGTGTAATCGTACAAGCTGCATAGATAAGTTTGGTATAGCGTTGTTGGAGCAGGTGGAGCACTCACCACATGCATTGCAGTGAGACTTAAGGTTCGAATGGCATTCAAGAGTTTCCAATGGCTCTGTCAAATGGAATGAAATGAAATTGCCTGGGTAGTATCACTGTACAACCTTTCTACCCCCTAGAAACCAAGGCGCAGGACAAAAATACGCAACAAAGCTGTCTTCTAAATATTATAGCCTACAATTTTAATGCGTCTCGAATCCCTCAAACACTGGCTAGCATCAGCCTTCACCTTTAGATTTTTCGTATTAAAAATTTGAATGGCAGCAGAACAAATGGGGGTTCTGTCACTCAAGCAGGGTGAAGGAGCCCCATTTGATAGCAGTGCAGCTCCCCAACTGCCTCACCATGTGCAGCAAGACCACTCGTCTTTTCAAGGCCGTCCCTCGTCTATAAATTCAAATTCAACGCCCTGAAGTCATTGTTTACAGGAAGGACATCATTCGGCGAACTATGCTCCACTGTTTGAGGCCATTCACAAGGCCATCGGCTCCAGACACCCGATTCCGATGCCGAAGGACTTCGTGCTCGAGCAGCTCCTTCCTCCACCGCGTGAGTGTCGTCAACAGCAGCAAAAACCGTCGCAAAAGCGAATGTTGTTTGTCCTGGCAAGGGTAATTGGACAAGGGCATCTCTCTCCTACACTAATCCACTTAATGGAAGCCGCTCGTTACCCCATGGGGTTTTTTCGGCGTTCCACTCGAAACAGAGGCGCTTCTAGTAGTGGAAAAGCGAAGCTCCATTCTATGCGTCAATTCAACGGCAACAGGTTAACAACGACTTAAAAATTGTAGGAAAAAATATGAAAATTCGTCTGACGTCTGAAGAGCGCGAAATTTTCTTATGTGCACATGCTAAGCAGAATCTACTAAAATAATCTATCGACTGATGGCTTGTCTGCCATCGTTCTACGTATTTAGTTATACATAATCCTACTCAGACCACCGCGACTACGTCACCTACCTTGGATCTCTTACCACTCCTCCTTATTCCGAGTCTGTGATCTGGACCGTGCTCACCACTCCGGTCCATGTCTCGAAGGATCAGGTAAATATCACAGAACTGGCTTGGAGCTTGTAACTCTCCAAAAATTCTCTCCCGTTCCAGTTAAACATCCTTCGCAAGATCGTGTCCGCTAACTACCGCGAGTGTCAGCAACTCTGTGATAGAACTGTGAAGGCGTCGTCGACCGTCAAGGTCTGAAGAACACCGCAGAAGTCACCTATGCATGGCATAGTTACCTGATTTCACTAGAACACCATGCCATCGAAGGCGAGCCGCCTATGTGCCAAACAACACATTGTCAACACATTGTACACCATTTCGCTTTTTATCACAACGGTTACAGCTGTATATAGTATTGTACTGATTGAATGTGTAGCCTCAACGACATTACCCGGCAATTTGATCAGGTTGTAGAAAGTCACGGTTGTTCTTTAGCCTGCTGTAATAACACATTGCTTTATGCCAATAAACATGTAGCGCACATCTTCTAGAGTTTCATGTACAACCGATGCCTTTAAGGCTCACCATGTAGAATCACTCACGATGCCCGTACTGTAACCCACACCAGGGATGAGTGGATAACGAAATTTTGGAAAACGTGGTAACGGGTAACGGATAATTAAGCCTAAAAGTGGCCGGTTAACGGAAAGCGGGCGGATAACGAACAAATAGAAAAAAACTGAGCTTAGAATATTTAAATATAAAGCGATTTCAACACTTTTATTTGCTAGTTAGTGTAACTTGTGCCACACGAGGATATGATCTGGATTTTTGGTCTTCACTGGTGAAGTAACTCGGGCGAACAGGCACTCGCGGTGGATCCAATTGGCGTTTGGAGACGACGTGAACTTGGAGCATCAGTTCCTGCTAAATCAACACTCTCCTCAGATCCTGGTGTGGCACAATATACATATATCACAATCACAAATACATATACATATATCTGCAGGACAGCGGGTGCTCTGAGGTGTAAGCCGAGTGATACATGTATTACAGTCCTGGTTCTACAGCTTGCCGAGTACGACTACTACTGCCAAAGAGCTGTAACTTCTCACGGAAGTGAAATTTCTGAACTAAAAAAGGAACGATTCACACCAACCTTTATGACTGTATCCTCCCACCGACTGTTTGTCAACTCGGATCATATGATGGGGAGATCTTACAAGGGAAGCCCATGAGCTTCCCCCGAATAATCTCAACGAGACCTATATGATGTTGTAGGGCATGAGACGATGAGCACAGAAGTGTTTTCGTTTTTGCTATGGACCATTAGATGGTCAGAAAATGACGAAAAACGGCATCACTTCAGTACGTTTTGATAGGGCAAACGTGGCGTCTTGAATGGCCTTGGCGTACTAAAAAATTTACCCAAAAAAGGTTTGGAGCTTCAACCATAGTTAGAGCATTGTAATTTGATTATTTCCCAGGTTTTCTATACGAAGCTGCCGAGTGCATTCAAGTGATTCATTTGCAGTGACTGCGGCTGCGGCTGGATGGCCGGGTGAATAGCGATGCGGGCATGCGGGTAGGGGTTTAGGGATCGGTTCCGGAGGTGGGGTTTCAGCATCGCTGCGTTTCGGTAATGTGCCATATTCGCCTCCAAACCCTGCTTTCAACCTGCTGTTAAGTGTGGAAGAGGATTGCCTTTTTCACGTGGAGTTAGGTCGCGCATTCACTAAACCGGACCTGTCTCGCTTGGAAGCCCTCGTTAGATGCTGTGATCTACAGGACCACTTTGTAATGTTCTCTATTACTTTTTGAAACGTTCCTCACTGTCACCTTATTTGCGAACATGAACCTCAAGTATTGCTTTGACCTATCATCATGTGCTCATAATTCTTCGGATTTCTATATAGTCTTTTTTATTCTTCTCGAAATTTTCACTAAACTTACTAACGCTTACTATGCTAAATATAGCATATTTTATCCATCTCATGTTGAGGTCGTCTTCCGGTGCATTTGCTCCTGACCGCTTTCTTCCACTCTTGCGGGAGGAATGTGTGGCACAGGAGCTTGTACTCCCACTTGTAGGTCGAAAAATATTTTCTCCGGAAGTTCATCGAAAGGGGTATTTGGGAGGCTGTTCATAGGTCCTTTTTAGTGAAATGATATTTGATTACAGTAGGTTACGGCGGGTATGTGTAAGTAAAGGGCTGTACACAGAATGACCGACATCACTGTACTTTCACGACTCCAGAGGTCGAAGCGACATTTCGCCCAAACATCAAATACGGTGGTTATTTGGGTGCTAATCAATGACATGATATCTGTTTTTTAAAATTTTGGCTGCCCACGGCAGGTTATGGTAGGCATGGATGAGTAAAGCTGTCTATCCTACTATGTGTAAAAGTGTGTGTGTGTGTGTTTCCTTCCTTCCATCCGTTCGTCTCAACTGGAGTTGGGCACGGCGTACTGGCGATGCGCACGATTGAGATAGTGCCTCGAAACTTAAGTCCTAGGGTAATCGAGGTTGCTCAACACGAATCTGAAGTTCGTTTTTGAAGTATCGATCGCCATCGATGGATATTTATAAAATTATCGATTTTTGTTGGATGTCGTTCAAGCGGTCCCAGACTTCAACCCTGGGGTTATCAAGGTTGCTGAACACGAACGTGCGGTTCGTTTTTGAAGTATCGATCGCTATCAATCGATATTGATAAAATTAGCGATTTTTGGTGGATGTTGTTAGACGGTCCGAAACCTAAGCCCAGGGGATTAACGGAGTCGCTGAACACGAATTTGAAGTTCATATTTGAATTGATCGCCATCAGTCGATATTGATCAAATAATCGATTTTTTATGGATGTCGTTCAAGTGGTCCGAAACTATAGTGGTCTGGGGGTTATCGAGGTCGTTGAACACGAATCTGATATTCGTTTTTGACGTTTCGATCGCCATCAAACGATGTTGATCGAATTATCGATTTTTATGGATGTGATTCATTTTTTCTACTTCTTTTCTATCTTGCCCAATCGACGTAGTTAAGGTGTTCTTCCTGCGAAAACCGTGACACAGAATTCAGCTACAATTGATGATGAGAAGGAAGGAGAAGGAGAATTGATGATGACAATGGCGATACCGTTAAGAAGCCGTTAGTGCGGTCAAGAGACCGCTCTGACGGCTGTTATTGATACAATAGAATCGCTTTCTTCACCCATGTGGTCACTCTTATTTTTCAACCTTCGACTTTGAGATGTAAGCTAGTGCAAGAGAAGTTGATAATTTAGAAAAAGATTGATCAGCAGCCTAAATATAATTCCAATAGCCAAAGTATGGGCGAAATCGGTGATCATGACTTCGTCACCCTTACTCACCATTACCCAATAATACGGTACCCTACCCTCATTGGAGCCTCTATACCCATTTGGAATCCCTCCTTGATGAACTTTATGCCAAAGAATGATTGCAATCAAGTGAAGAGGACAACTACAGGCATTCCTTTCTGATGAATCGCATCAGGAAAACGGTAGATTCATTGCAGAACATCGTCGTCAATCACCGTACTGAAGCGGATGTTCACTGACAAAGGAATCCGCGGTGAAGGCGTTGAACAAGAACTACTTGAGTGATGTGCACTTGTTCCGACTAAGCACATCATCCTTCTGAACGACATCCATGTTTGAGGAAAAACGACGTCTAACAGCTTTTGCAATTTCTGAACACTAGTGAACACTCTTCTTTGCGAATATTATGTCAGAACGGGTTCTTAAGGAGAACAAGACGAAGTTCCTGGCGAAAAAGGGGAATGGGGGGAAGCAAGTTCACTCGACGAAAGTAACGGTGCAGAACAAATTATTGCTTTGGTGTACTCCAATGTTGAGCGGGTTAAATAATCTACCCTATGGTACCTAAAAGAAATGTTTTACAGAATTCAGGACGCATAAAGCATAACCCAAATCTTGGGTATCACACCACTAAATCGATTTTTGAGATGGACTCTACGAGCAGGTCAGCGAAGTTGCTTACGCATTGCTGAAGTCAATGGGCCTCTGTAAACTATTCTAAAAGTGTAAACCTTAAGTTATCTAGCTATCTACAAACGAATTCCACAATTTCCTGGGCAGGCCAAATACGCATCTGGAACTGCTCAGACCTTTAAATTGGCTGCTGCAGAATACGCAGCAGTTTCTGATGGGGTCCAACAACACCCCTGAACCCTTTGAACTAACCATTACAACTGGAAATCAGGTAAGCTGTCCTTTACCATTACCGTTGATGCACACTGTCTTCTTCTTCTTCTTCTTCAGCGTTTGTCCCGCTTCGTGGCAGGGTCCGCTATTCCAGCGCTAGATCAGGGTGGACACCAGCTACTTTCAAGTTCATATGTAACGTATCAGACCAGCGCTGCTTCGGGCGCCCTCTAGGCCGCTTTCCTATTACCTCGAAGTCTAGGAAGAAACTGAGTGAAAACGAGGCACTCAAGTCTAAGTTGAGACTTCGAAGTGGAGATTAAGAAGAAGCAAAGCTCAAACGATTTCTACATCATTTAACCAAGAATTTAAAATATAAAAATCCTCGGGCTGAGCCACCTCTCTGCATAAGAAAATTGGAAGAAGTTCACCTAGTCTCTCTCAACTTCGCGGTTTAGCGACTCGGCTGCCAACGGTAATCTCTGGTTTCCTTCCTCAATGAATAAACGAGCACATCAAAAGTCTTATGCATTTGTTGGTATTGCTAATGGGAAGATTTATAATCGATAGTAATGACTAATTTGAAAATTTTGGAGAGAAACTAGTCTCTTCAAGATATTGCGAATCCTCTAGCGTACTCTTAAAGGACCATTCTAGGAATTTGATGACCTTTTTCTAAACTGTTTCAATGCAGAATCCACTAAAGGAGCTAGTTGATTCTTTCTTCTTTCTTCTTCTTCCTCTTCTTCAGCGTTTGTCCCGTCTCGTAGCGGGGTTCGCTACGAGACGGGACAAACGCATTCTGGTGTCATGAAGCCACCTTTCTCGACCCAGCGCTAGATCAGGGTGACCACCAGTAACCTTCAAGTCCGTATGTAACGTATCAGACCAGCGCTGCTTCGGGCGCCCTCTAGCCGCTTTCCTATTACCTCGAAGTTAAGGCCTATCTTGCGGACGCTGTCTTCTTCTCCACGCAGAACGTGGCCAAACCGTCGCAGGCGAGCTTCGCGCATCTTGTCGGCTATCGGCGCGACACCGAACTTCTGCCGAATGGCATCGTTTCGGATGCGGTCCATGCACGTGACTCCAGCCGTCCAGCTCAGCATCTTCCCCTCCATGATGCTGAGGCGTGTTTCAACTTCCTTGGTCGCTGGCCAGCATTCAGCGCCGTACATTGCTACCGGCCGGACGACTGCTCTGTAGATCTCCGACTTAAAGCGCTCTGGTATCTCCTTGTCGCAGAGCACGCCAGTCAACGAGCGCCACTTGAACCAAGCTGCACTTATACGTGAATTCACTTCGACCATCAGTTTGCCGTCAGACGCGACTGCTGATCCCAGGTACTTGAAAACTGAAGTGCGTGGGAGCTCGATGCCGTTAACCTTGATGGATCTGGACTCAGTAACGTCCGTCGTTAGGTATTCGGTCTTCTTCACGTTCAGTTTGAGTCCAAACCGCTCCAAGCGATCACACCAAGTTTGCACCTCTCGCTCAAGTTCTCCTTTATCTTCGCTAGCGAGCATCGCGTCATCGGCATAAAGCAACGTCCAAGGGACGGGCTTCTGAAGATCTCGTGTGATGGCATCCATGACGACAACAAAGAGAAGTGGGGAAAGCGCAGAACCCTGGTGTACTCCGACAGAGATGGGAAACTCCATCGAGGTCCCAGCTGCAGCTTGAACTCGACTCTTTGGACAAGTGTAGAGAATTCGCACCCTCTCTATGAGCTCTTCAGGAACTCCATGTTGACGCAGGGCGTACCATATCACTTCACGCGGTACACGGTCAAAGGCCTTCTCCAAGTCGAGAAAGGCAATATGCACTGGTCTCTGTTTCTCGCGATGCTTCTCTATCAGGAGGCGGGCGGCGTGAATGGCATCAACGGTGCCACAGCCAGCCACGAAGCCGCACTGATTGCTGGAAAGCTGGACGATGTCACGAATTCGTCCATCGACAATTCGCTCAAAGATCTTCATGTTGTGCAAAAGCAAGCGTATCGGACGGTAATTGGACCAGTCTGCAGGACTGCCCTTCTTCTTCCAAATCGGAATCGTCGTACTTTGGCTCCAACAGTCAGGTACTTTCTTCTCTGCTACAACCTGATTAAAGAGCTTCGCCAACCACTCAGCAGGGTACCAGTACTTGGACTTCCACAAATCAGCTGCCACGTCATCGGGCCCAGTCGCTTTGCCTGGCCTCATCTTCTTCAAAGCCGCTTCAATCTCCTCCACGGTGATCTTCTGAAGGGATGGCTGGATAAGGAAATTCTACCGTAGAGACTTCCTAAAAGTAGTCGTGCCATCGCTTCAATGCCTTCTTGCGGTCCATAAGAAGACGGCCATTCTCATTGATGCCGAAAAACTTCTCAATATCCTCGGTCTGCCGATGACGAAACTTTGCAAGTCGGTACAGATACCGCTCACCATCGCGTGACTCGAGCTTCTCGTTGACATCTCCATAATGAGTGGCTTTTGCAACAGCCACGGCCTTCTTTGCAGCCTTCTTCGCTTCTTGGTACTTCCGCCAGTTATCGGTTGTCTTTTCGTCGAGAAACACGTGATAAAGCGTCTTCTTAACTCGAACTTTGACTTTCACGTCATCTGTCCACAGCCAGGCCTGCTTGTCGACCTTCCGTCGCCCAGGCTTCGTAATGCCGAGTTCCGACTGTGCAGCTTGACGAATTGCGTCGGTCGCCTTACTCCAAGTTTCGTCGACAGTCGTGACTGTCGGTAACCGCACGCGAGAAATCACAGCTGCTTCCTTCTCTCTCATTCGCCACCATTTGATTCTTGCTGCACCGCATCGCTCGACCTGCTTTAGCCTCGGAGGGGCGATCTTCAGAATGCAGATCAACGGTCGGTGCTGTGGGGCGACCGTCTCATACGGCACGATCTTCGCGTCTGTGACAAGACTCCTGTCGCGATCTCTCACAAGAACAAAGTCTATTCGAGTCTTGGTAGTCCCACTGTAGTATGAGATAAGGTGGGGTAGCGTTTTCGGAAGACGGTGTTCACTATGGTGAGGTTATGCGATTCCGCATACTCAAGAATGCGCTCACCATCGGCGTTACGTGATCCGTATCCGAAACCACCATGACAGCTGTACTCGTCTTTCGTAGCACCTACGTGCCCATTAAGGTCACCAGCGACTATGATGACATCTTTCGACGGTACCTCTGCTGTCTTCTCATCTAGCAGGTTCCAAAACTCTTCCTTGGCTTGATCGGAGCAGCCAGTCTGCGGAGCATACGCAGAGAAGAAGTGATAGAGTCGCTCCTTAGCGGCGACAACGATCTTCATCAATCGATCGTCAAAGCGCTCAACGCTTACAATCGAGTCACGAAATCGTTCGGAGACGATTATTCCGACACCACTGGTGGTCCTGGGACTTCCACATAGAACGACCTTGAAGCCACGTCCTATGTCCCTTGACTTGCTGCAGGACCACCTCGTCTCCTGCACCGCACAGAGATCAACTCTTCTACGCTCCAGTGCTTCAACCAACTCGCACGAGCGGCCCGTCAACGTACCCACATTCAGCGTAGCCACGCGGGTCCTGCTTACGTTACGGGACTTTCGGACTAGCTCAGTTGTCCCCCGATGCCGTTCTCGCACCAGGGACCCTCGCATACTTTCCACACTCGCCGGGCTTTGCGAGTGCGCGTCGGCTCCCGCGAGCGCCGTAGCACTATCTCGAAAAACTTGCAATGTCATGAACCATGTGATGTGACATGGGTGTTCGTAGGCCGGCCTGTCACAAGGGCCTGTCGCCTGCAATCGAATGTCCGTGTTCGGCTTACCTTGCAGAGCGGGCAGTTTCCAGTGGCACCACGTGGAGGAACGGACATCGCCACCGTTGATACACACCAGGGATGAGCGGATTAACCGTTATCCGTTATCCGTTATCCGGTTTCCGGGGGTTTTGGCCTATCCGTTTTGTTGTCCGTTATCCGGCGATTTTGGGCCGGATAACGAACAACAAATTAACTGAATCTAAGCCTTGGACGTGATGATGGGTGTACTATGTACAGGATCCTTCACGCATAAGAGTGGTCGTCAGAAACACTTGGGAACTGGCTACGTAGTTTTAAAGATATCTAACTTCCAGCCTTCTAGGAGGCCCGCTAAACCTGTACCATACTTACATGAGGCCTGCTCAGCACAGCATTGTTCATTCATCTCAAGTCATGTGCTGATCAAGAAGGTATACAAACTGCCTCTAGCAATCGTCAAAAGTGGAGGGCCGCATCCTGGGAAGAATTTTTACCGCCGATCTTTCCATCGTATCATTTGTGGTTACACGATTGCAGTATGTTCGATTTGATTGCAGGCGGTAATTATACCTTTTTAGCCATATGCTGTCATGAATTATCAAAAAATACTGCAGTACAGCAGTGAATACTAGCAAAAGAAATAGGATTAATCCAAATGCATAGTGTAAGCAACTTCTCCAATAAAAATTTTAGGGGGCAATAAACTACTAAACAAACTTATCATCGTGGGTGCTGAAGACATGTAGATTTGTTTTAATTTGTGAGTTTTTTTTGCGAAGCTTATCTGCAACATAGGAAACACCTCCGTTTCGGGGCTGGGTCGGATATTCTTCCCCTGGTCCAGAAGGGGTGGGTCAGATATTCTTCCTCAGATCCTGAAGGTCTGGATGTCATAACTCTTTGAGTGTGTGTTTGCCGTACACAACTGCTTGCAGCTACTACCCAAAAAGTTAGTATTAGCTGGAAAAAAAATGTCTCTTCACACTTCGATTTTTTTTTACCCTTCTCCTTGTAAACGCACTAGCCAATGTTGATTGCTGATTTCGTAATCCTATCACACTTGTCTACCGTTCGCACGCAGACACAGGTTAAGACTCTTCTTGTAATTCGTTATCCATCCAATCTTCCGGACTCAATGCTAGTAGATCTACCTCATGGCCATCTGCAGCACGGCATTCTTCACGAATTCATTAAAGAATCCACAGCAAGTCAGGCAGCCGACCAAATTAACCGTATATATGGCTTGGAATCCACTACTCATCGCGCCTGTTATGAGTGGTTCGGAAAGTCTTTAAAGGGAGATTATTCACTGAGGGCAAAGCATGGTCAGGAAGGCCAAATGGATTGGACGACAGTGAACTACACCATCTTCTTCGTACCGATAGTTGGCAGACGACACGTCAACTGGCAGAGCGAAGTGTCTCATAGGATAGTGGGAATCCATCTGAAGAATCTTGGCTTTCATGGAAATTTGGAGCTTGGATTCCACATGCCCTGTCAGACACTCAGAAAGGTCGACGGCTCTCCATCGCTACTTCTCTTCTGTCCAGATAAGGAAGAAAATCGTTTCTTCCGCGGATTGTGACAGGCGAAGAGACCTGGGTTCTGTATGCCAACTTCCGAAGAAAAAGACAATGGGTACAAAAGGGAGAGGGCCCTAAGTCTGATCTCAAGCCCAATGCTCACGAAGAGAAAATTCTCTTGAGTGTTTGGTGGGATATCAGAGGAGTAATTTGCTGGGAAACTCTCAGAAGTGGAGATACACTTACTGCTGCCACATACAGTGGCCAACTTCACAAAGTCGCCGCAACTCTCCAAGAAAACAGGCCGGAGAAGTCAAAGGTGATGATCTTGCATGACGATGCAAGATCACATGCTGCAAGACTCACAAGAGAAACAATAAAGGAGCTGGGCTGGGAGGTAATGCCACATCCACCGTGTAGCCCTAACCTCGTTCGTGCCGACTACCATCTCTTCCGTGCTCTCAAGCAATAAATTGGAGAGAAATATTTTGGAACGGATGAAGACCTCAAAAATTGGATTCAGCAATGGTTCGACTTCAGAACTGCAGCCTTTTAAGCGAGAGGAATTGGAAAAGTATCCAGTCTTTGGAGAAGTGTAGTGGAACAAAATGGAGTTTATCTCAATTGATTTGACTTTGTAGTTGTGAAGTAATAAATCTTTGAAAAAAATGAAAAGACTTTTTTCCAACCTAATATTTTATCCATCCCAGATATTTCCACGTTCAACTATCTTGGATCTTGTGATGCTATCGAGCAGCAACAACAGTAACGGTTCATAGCATGTGTAGGACAAGATCGTTATGTGAAGTTTGTTTGGCTGGATGTCTCCTGCCTTCTTCTTATTTCCAGAGACATCGGAGGAATTGCTCTTCCAAGAACTATTCTATCTTTCAACTGCTCTAATTAAAAAAGAGCGTCGTTAATACGGCGACTGCAAAAGGTTTAAAAAACACTGTTCTAAACAAAAATGTTTAGAAATGGCTTATAA
This sequence comes from Heligmosomoides polygyrus bakeri, assembly GCA_947359475.1. Classification (NCBI taxonomy): domain Eukaryota; kingdom Metazoa; phylum Nematoda; class Chromadorea; order Rhabditida; family Heligmosomidae; genus Heligmosomoides; species Heligmosomoides polygyrus. The sequence continues at coordinate 72,348,694 of OX375870.1, forward strand.
ATTAACAGTGCTTTAAGCCCTGATCTGTTGTTGAAATTAGTGCAATTTAAAACGAGTTTTAATTTTTGTTGTTTGTTCGTTATCCGTTTTTCCGTTATCCGGCCATTTTCAGACAAAATTATCCGTTATCCGTTATCCGGTTTTCAAAACTTCGTTATCCGCTCATCCCTGATACACACTGTCTGTATCTAATTAATTGCGGTGTAATCAATTCGACATAAATGAATGAATATATTGCCGAATTAATGAATGCTTTAGAGGCCTGAGCCATTCTAAAGCAGGATGAACACGCGATGAGCGTCGCGCGGCGGGTAATCTAGAGGAAGACGCTCTCGGAGTGGCACAATTCACACAAATAAGGGAAGGCCTCCGGAGTTTCAAGCCTCGTTGACGATCGAAGATCAGAGACGCTGTCGCATGGCCCAAGTTGTCAAAAAATAGGTGGACCGGCCACGTAGTGCATTCAGCAGACGCCTCCTCGGTCCGCAGAAACCAGTCGGCACCGATTGGGTTCTGCGGGAAGTCTAGAGAACACAAGAATGCCTACCGATGCGTTGCTCGGACTTCTTCGTGAAAGCCTTAACGAACGATGTGGCGCTCTTCGTCTCCATCCAGCGAGGAAGATGCATTGGAGCACTCTGGCACGCGACAGGAACGTATGGAGACGCTGCTAGCGCCACCGAGCAACTCGAGATTAAAGGGACGATAGGTGGTGCAGCTGATAATTAATTCAGCTAACAGCAATCAGTGTTTTTTGAAAGCATGTCAAAACGACCGCGAAGAAAATAAAGGTCTTTTCCCGACATGAAGGCCCATTATCCTCGCTAATGCTTTATTATAAAGAACGATACTCGTTCGCGTTGTAGATAACGAATAATGCCGCTGTTTAAGGTCTTAAAGGATTAACTTATTTTATCGGCTTATACGTTTGATGACAATCTCTAATAAACTGCGCAGTTAAAATACCCGTTAAAATTGCTTCCAGGTCATATCGTAGAAGCAGCATGGTCTCACCAGGATACTATCTCAACGGTAGGTCGGAACGGCGCAAATGTTGTATATGGGCAGAACCGCCTCTCCCTGTGAAGTAACAAACTGCAGGTATCTCGACCCCAATACAACTCTGCGCAAGGTTAGGGGCGACGGAAGTCGCCTGTTGGCGCCCTGTTGATACACGTGCTCTACAGCTGACGGGCGCGCGCGGGATGAGGGCTGGTATCGCGGATTCGCGCAGTGCACAGGTGGCGTAGTAGGGAAGAGCTCGGGCTCATGAACGAGGGGTCGGGGGCTTGGATCCCGCGAGCTGCGTTACTTCCCAGGGAGAGGCGGTTCTGCCCGTATACAACATTTGCGCCGTTCCGACCTACCGTTGAGATTGTATCCTGGTCAAACTGGGATTGACTAAGGCTATCCCTTATCGCTATCTTCTAAATATGCTGTTTGTATCGACCTAATTGCATCATAAAAAACCAGATTAGGATTCTTGAAAAATGGAACTTGAAGTGCAGAGTGGCTTACTGTGAAATTTTTTACTACTAGGCCGCGCATATTAACATAGTCGCTCTTTTCTGTCCAAAATTGGGAATTGGTAAAATTTTCTCTGTTTTCGAGTCTTATATGGAAATTAAAGGTACGCTATACTCCCTGTGAAGGAAAGGTATACTATTGGAGATATGGTCTATTACAACGTATGGAATACGCCTGCTTCCAGTATCCGACAGAGTTGGAAAAAGTTACTGAAAAGTTACTGAAGTTGATTTAGGATAGCAGATCTATTGAACACCCTTAAGTTTTCAAGGCTTTTCTGACACATTTTTCCCTAGGCATGTTTCCCACAAATCATTTTTAGGAAAGTAATGCTGCTTAGGATATTCATAAGTCCGAAATCGATTTAAGGTCTCTTGAACGGCTGACGTCTAGAAACTTTATGTATCCATCTTCGGCACTGCTTGGTGTTGTGAAAGGGAACATTCCCCTTTAATCATCAGCAGCGGAGGCATTTGTAACGAAACATTTATTCCTGTTACTACCACGATGTTACTCTGATGTAATCGAGCAGTACACTGATTGACACATTTTTCAAAATAATATACAGCAGTGAACTGCTATGTATGTATATATTTATTCTAGTAAGGCGATCTTTCGAGGATGATGTGTAATTTTTAGGTGTGATTTGATCTTTTTCGACGAAAAACCTTCTATGTCTGATGATTGACAACTTACCAAGGAAACTTACTAATCCTTTTCCTAACATATAATTACAATGGTTTTTATAATTCGCGGCACACTTTCACCATGCTGCTCAACGGAGCCATTCATATTTTCCAGCCTAATTACGGGATTCCCAACTGCTCATGAGAAAGGCAGCGACGTCATGTGCCGTCCAAGAGCCGTCTGCCATCCGTGCGTTGAGGCGCCACTGGAGCGAAGACCGCTTGGTCGTCGAAATGAGTCAGTGGTGTTGGCAGACGCGGTGAGCAATTAAGTCCTTCGCGGCGTAGCACTGTTCTCCGAGATCGGCTCAGCAACCCGCGTCCCCCGGGAATTGAACGCGTGGAAGACTAGATTGGGTCGGATGATGCGACGTCGCGCGACACTAACAACGTATTTTTCGGCAGAGATCTCTGGCGAATTCACTCTGCTGTCGGATTTTCCACCCACGATGGAGGCTGCAGCAGGCATGTGCTGACGCTAATCAAAAGGCGCTATTGTGCACACCACAGGACCACTGAAGGCTTTGGAGAGATTCTGAATAGCCCTCTGAAGAAAGTCATGTTAAATAAGTACTCAGTAGTAAAGGATAGAAGAGTGCAGAAGTTGCCTTCGAAGCACGTCGAACAACCACTGCTTGGGATTGACACTGTTTTTTACGAACGAGTTGGTAAACAGGCAGACAAATCATCCAATTTTCGTTTTTCCTCAAGTTCTCTGAACACTGTTTATCGTTCATTACCTTAGCTGATGAGCATTCGTACAATTACAGTCAGCGTTCTATGAATGTATAGCTTTTAAATTCGCACCAAAAGTAGAATTGAACAGCTTCCTTCACAGTGTGCATTTAGAAATCAGAAACGCTTTTTGTGCACAATTTTCTTAAAATAAATACAATTTTATTTAAACTAAGACTCCAATACTTCGACGAAACGTACTCTAACTCATTCTTGCAAATTTGTCGAAAAGTCATAGTGTGTTTAATTTGTTTACCCAGGGAAAGCATGTAGAACCTTTACATTCATTTCACACATTGCAATAATGCTACTGCAGACATAAATACTTATTTATTTATTTATTTATTTATTCAATACACCGAAGGTGTGCCCAAACATTAGTATTAAAAGAATCAATCGTAAGTGCAAGAGTTGACTCAGTTTGACCAGAAAATCAAACGAAAACAAAAAAATTACAGACGCAAAGAACATACAAACACTAATACACTAAGTACATCAGTATAATATGTTAGGGTGACATGGATAAACACATGGATAAACATGATAAACACGTGATGAACACATGGATAAATGGCATCATTTATTTTCTTAAGCAGGCCTTTGATGTTTATGATGCATTATTTTCTTACTAGCGAACTTACTTTGGATAATGAACGTGAGTGAACGTTCGCTGATTGAAATGCAGATGCGAGCTTCGCTTTGAGCAACAGTTACTTGATTAGTTAGTATTTGTAAAATATGATTCCTCATTTTTCTACTTTTGAAGCCTAAGAAATCACACGGTGCTTTCTATCAGCAGCCAAACTGTGGAAACGGAGCATCTACAGTATTCCTTGCTTAGTGCGCCTTCCCGCTTAGATCATTAGTCTTTCTATTCCAAGCAAGGTTTCTTGAAGCAGAAGAAATCTTCACTTGTTGGCTTGCTTTGTGTAAGTAGTATGAAGAGTCAAATTATTGGCGAACCTTCAGTGCGGCATGAAAAGAGGCTGCGTTATCAGTCAGAGATTGAAGAGGTAAACCTCATTGGCTATGGTGAATCTGGAATTGAATTTCCGTCACTTGGACATAATTTGAAATCAACTGTCGTTTTGCGATCGAATTACAGCATTGAATAAATACTTTATTTGGAAACGGCTCGACAACCAAAAATGGCAAGATTGACGTGGAGTGGAACAAAGAGAAGCTATGTGTAAATTCGCTCATATAACGGGTTGTGAGGGCTCGCACAGTGTTGGGCACCATAAAGGGCGTAAGTGTGGAAGAACAATATTTCGATACCATAGACGCTGTCGTATACGGTTCTATTAAATTGGAGGTCTTAGTTGTTGTCTGAACACTGAGGTTTATTTTTGCTCGCTAGTTAGCTATAATGAGTTTTTCTGTTTTAAAACTGTGTGCTTGCCGGTCCAAAGCCGAGAAAGGAGAAGGGTTGGACGACGGGCTAGCAACCCATCTCCGTAAAATCTTTTTGTTACAGAGACCGGTGAAAACTTATGTCGGTGATACCGGAAACGGAAATACCGGATGCTAGCGTTATTATGGTTCCCCCGATTCCAGCGACGGTTCCTTCATCTAAAACATCGCATCGTTTTGAAACGTGGACGTTTTGGCATACTTGTAATTAGCGATATGTGATGGAGTGGGAGTGACCAAATCGTCAGTGCGGGAAGTCCATGATATTATAAGGGTGTCCTGAAAGTATCTGCAGAAAACTTCGCAATGTTCCAGATTTTTTCTAGAATGTTCTGAAGATTTCAACATAAATGGCATATAAAGAGACTATCATGCTGTATCTGCATAGCATATCCAGCTCCGTCTGTCTTGCCTATTTCACTGTACAATGGCCGAAATGTCTAGCCATATTAGATACGTACTCCTCCACGAGTTTGAATCTGGGCACTCTGCTGTAGAAACCTATCGGCGCTTGTATAGTGTATTCGGCTCTGAAGCTCCTTCTATACGGTCTGTGTATAGCTGGTTCGAACGCTTCAAAAGCGGGAACAGGTGTCTGGAAAATAAGTTTCGCTCTGGTCGACCGACAATGATATCTTTGGATGAACTGAGGAAACTGGCGGAGTAGCATCCATATGAAGGTGTATTTTGCTGCTGCCCTTTGCCGTTCCCGATCCACCGTGGACAATGAACTGCGATCTCTTGGAATGGTTAAAAAGCTCGGTGAGTGGCTCCCACACGAACTTAGCGACGACAACCAGCGAAGATGTCTGGACATATGCACTCGGCTGCTCTCCCAAAGTCGCACCTTCAACTGGCTGGACACCATCGTCACAGGAGACGAAAAATAAGTCCTCTACGTCAACCACTCTCTTAAACGTGCGTGGTGCCGACGTGATGAAGTGCCGAACTCTTTCGTAAAAGGTGAAATTCATGCGAGAAAAGTCATGCTGAGCGTCTGGTGGGGAGTTTATGGGATCTGCCAGCTCGAGCTGCTGCCTGAGAGCACGACTGTCACTGCCGAGATCTACGCTACCCAACTGCAGAGACTAGCCGACAAGATGCCCAGGCTCGACAAAGTTGCTTGCCTTGCTGCACGATAACGCGCGCCCACACATCGCGAAGACGACTTCTCAGAGAATCCTGGAACTCGGATGGGAAGTTCTGCCGCATCCACCGTACAGCCCAGATCTGACCCCAAGTGACTATCACCTTTTTCGATCACTTCAGCATCATCTGGAAGGGAAGCGTTATGAAGATCATGACCACCTCGAAAATGACCTCGAGCTTTTTTCGCCTCCATTTCGCTGGATTTCTAGGCCAGAGGAATTCGAAGTCTTGTGGAACGTTGGAGAAGAGTAGTCGATGTTGACGGAAATTATCTGGTCGATTAATAAAATGTTGATGAAAAATTTTGTTATTTTGAAAAAATCGTCGTATTTCTGCTGATACTTTCTGGACACCCTAATATTTTCGTGCGGCTTGCGGCACAAAAATGGAGTATGATTTGTACTATGTGAATGCACCAGTAAATCTCTCTTTGCCAGCCAGTAAATGACCTGATCATAAGTGCACGCTTCCGGTCGAAGCACATCAGAGTCACGATGATTCAGGTGAATGCACCGACTGACGACTCAGAGGATGCGGAAAAGGTCGAATTCTACGAATGCCTGCAGCAAACGATAGGTGGATTCCTGAAGATGGTAGCGGAGTCCGCGGTCGTCCGAGAAATACATGGAAGCGAACAGGCAAAAGGACCTTCAACTACTAAACACTACCATAGACGAAGGTGAAGAATTGGCAAAAGACAGGCATCAGTGGAGAAGTATCGTGGCCCGATAACCTCAACAGCATTTAAGGGACTTAGTCTGAATAAGTAAGTGCTTGTCATGTCACAGATGATAAAATATTGCTCATAAATGTGTTACAAGAATCACGATGGGTTTGCTACCCCTAGATGCTGACATTATTTTACCGTCACCTGTCTACCTGTCGTCTCGTTGATCATAGAGTTGCTCGAGCGGGCGCCAGCAGCGTCTCCATCCGTCTCCTGTCGCGTGCAAGAGTGCTCCAATCTCCTCATTGCTCGAGGGTCACAAACGGCGTCACATTTGTTCATGGCATTCACGAAGAAGTTCGACCAACGCGTTGGTGGACGTCCTGGTGTTCCGAGAAATCCAGTCGGTGACGGCTCTCGTCCAGCGGGTGTCTGCGAAGCGCATTACGTGGACGGCCCACCTAATTTTCGGCAACTTGGCCCATGCGACAGCGTCTCTGATCTTCGATGAAGCTCGGAAGTCCGGTGCTCTTCTCTCAATTGCGTAAATTACGTTGCTCCTAGCATCGTCCTCTCGATTCGACGCTGCGCGACGCTGATCTCGTGTTCATCCTGCTTCGCGCTGCGCAGGGAGGAAGAACAGTGGAGTCGATTAGATGGCTACGAAGTCCGATGATCTTCATCTTCTTCACGACTTATTCGACGCTCTTAAAGGCCCCCATGCCGCTCGTCTCTTCGTGCCGAGCTCCAGCATAGGGCTGGAGAAACTATTATATTAATGATGAAGCAATGTAAGTTGCTGTGATTGATTGTGTTCATTAAAACCACTCACAAACAAGAAGTGGATCAATGACATCGATTCTTGTTAGGTTGTCGTACTGAAACTATTATCGATACCCGATTCGGCCTCTATCTTGGCCTAACCGCCTTGAAAAGCTAGGGTATAAGGAAAAGGATTTTATTCGAGGGAGAAAAATAGAAAAGACTCACTGGCCTCTGCTCCATAATCATGTTTTTTATATAAAGAATAAAAGAATAAATCACGGCGTCATTTAATCCCTTTGGGATGCGCAACACTGTCCACTTCTACGGAAGCCTGTGTTTAAATGCGTATTTGGCCTGTACACTGACTTGCGATGGACAGAAAATCGACACATATGTGTGTTATTCTGCACCAATTCACCGACTCCGGAGGGATGAATGCTTGGTGATTGTTGGTATAAACCTGGTATCAGATGCACCCGAGAGCAGCCACACCCTCCGAATGAACTCCGCGCACTCTATGTTTTCATACAATTTTCAAATCGAACTGGACACTTTTCCAATCAAATTTGACACATCCAATTTAAATTGGACCCACTGTTACAATAGCCTAAGACTTTTGAAATCAAAGCCAACTCCTCCAGATCGAAATGAGTTTTTCTCTGTATTAAACTAGAAACCCTCTAGAAGGCTTACAATAATTGTATGTCCAAGGAGAATTTTAGTATAACGTTTTTTTTTGACGATTTCGTTCACCTACCCAGTAAGTGAACATATTGCTTAAAATTGTATAAAATTTTTATTTTTTGGGAAAAAATAATGGCTTGAAGCTTGTTTTAAAGAGGCGCTCGCTCAAAACGTCTCGACTTTCAATCGACTGATAGCAGAATTTTTGTTTTCATGAGGGTTTGACACGAGTTAACAATGCAACAAAAACAACTGTAAGGAACACCCATATCTCACATTAATGGTTTATGTAAGTGCCATTTAACTATCAATCGAATAAAAGTTGCGTCAAACTTTTTGAGTGCACGGTGCGATCTCATCTTTTAATACGCTATATGTTTGCTTCTTTGCTGTGCTTTAAGATAAATTTTAATTTATTATCTTTATTCTGAAAATAAAAATTTTATAAAATTATTACACTTATTGGGACAGGTAAACCAGAAAATTTCAAAAAAGTTATGCCAAATTCTCCTTGAACAAAAAATTATTCGAATCATCTTATTGAGTCCGTGGAGATCTGCCTTAAAAGGGAAGGGTCTGAAGCGTATGTCTGAACGGGAGGAACGAGTCATATAACTAGGGCAAAATGATCGATGTTGTCTACATAGATTTGAAATTTGCTTCTCAAGCTGAACTCATTAAGTATTGAAGGAAAGCTTCTGAAGTGGTTCGCTTTGTATTTAGAGAACAGATCAATGACTATTCGAGTAGGGTATGAGTTTTCCGACAAATACAACTGTAGTAGCGGAGTTCCACAGGGTGGTGTATTGTCACCTCTCCTGTTTCTATTGTACACAGCTGGTATTTCTGATGTTATCAGATTTCCTAGTAATCTCAAACTTTAAGTATACGCTGATGATATAAAGATCTACGGAATTTACGATGAAAAAAAAACGTGCAGAAACCTGCTTGGATCTGAACAATGCCTTGAAAGAGCTTTTTTTGGGCATCTGAGCCAAGTCTAACTGTCAGTCCTGAAAAGTGTTACCTGTTACACATTGGTGAAGGGCGAGCAGCTGAATATAATATTTATGGCGTAGCTCTTCCTGAGTGTTCAACTGTTAGGGATCTTAGTGTTATGGTGGATTCAAAATTTGATTTCTCGAACCATATTGAAAAAAATAACTCAAAAGGCGTACGCTACACTCTATCTTATTTTTCGTAACGTTTGCAGCGACAATCCAGCCATATTGAACAAACTTTGTAAAACATACGTTCTTCCTTACTTACTGAGTACTGTTCGCAAATATGGAATCCAAGTACTAAGAAGCAAATTCATAAGCTTGAGAAAGTTCAAAAAACTTTTACGAGTTGTGTGTTGTCGATTGCAGCAAGGAAATTGTGAGCAAACTTTTCCAAGTTGTGGAGATCGGCTAATGTTACTAGGCTTAAGATCCCTACTGCACAAAAGAGTTGTCGCTGATCTAGTGTTCTGCTTCAAAGTACTTCGTGTCCTAGCAAGTACTGGATATTCAGACCTTGTGGACGATCTAGAGGACTTAACCTCCACTATCCTATGATCCAAAAGAAGAACTACGACCAGTTGTTCAACATCATTTTTTATCGTGGAGCTCGGTGGTCAGACGTTTGCCTGCCGAGGTTATGTAATCTGAAAGCAGTTGCATCTTCAAGGAAAAGTTAGACAGAATCGATATCTTGCTGGTCTTAGGAATCCCGAACAGCTGTGTTTAAAAAACGCCTACCGAGATCATGTAAGCATTCTCAGCAACATTGGCAGATCCCACGTACATTCTTCTTGTCAGGATAGGGTTTTTCTTTTTCTATTTCTTGCTTCGTATTTTTTTTAAACAGTTTTGCATTTAGGGTACCTACAAACGGATGCCAACAGCATAGGGCTCCCTTCCCCTTTTTTACTACATTTAGCCTTTTTTGTTGATACAATTGTTTTCTCTATATGTAGGTTTCTTTCTATTTCCTATTAAGCGGCGTTTTTTTTGGTGGCGCTCATATTGTTATTTTATTTTAGGAAGTGGGGTTCATTGAATAGTATAGAAAAATTCATATGCGCTTTCTTCGTTGCTTCTACAACGTAGCTTTCTCCTTCCAATCTCTTCAACTGACTGGACTGGCCTGTCCCAGATGCAGTTGCATGGGGCGGTCAGCGCACCCATGTACCGAAGTTCTGGTATCTACTTTAGAGCTTCATAGCTGGGTGATTCGGACAGGCTGGTTGCATCGTCTATATAGGCTTGTTGCCTCCTATTTACAATGTCACCTTCTGCAAGCTGTATTGGTAAAAGTTTTCGTTTTAAGTTTTGTGAACTTAGTGAGTCCTACGATTTTGGTGCTTCTTTCACCTAGGAGACTCAAATCATGTACCAAATTTTTCACGAGCGCCTACTTGCTAACATCACCTTCCTAACCCGCTGGAGTTGTAGTTTATGACCTGAAAAACCAAAGAATGCCGTTCTTCCTCTGCACTAGATTGGTTCTGTTGTTGTGTTGTGTTGCGTTTGTTCTTTTTTTTGTCTAGGCATGAGTTGTTTTAGCTCTCTTTTATTCCAATTGTAAAGCGCGTCTTTTTCGATGCCTAAATAAATAAATGTAATGAGAATTCCCACCCCTCAGTTAGTATAAAAATGTGTTTAGTTTTTGCCAAGTCGTTAAACCCAGGAAGTAGGGGATCCTCAAAGTCACAATTCAATTAACGCCTCTCGAATTTTTGGGTCTCGTACACCCGCGATGCCCTTGCCGGCAATCGGCTCGGAACGCAGTGGATTGTGACGTTGCTTCGTGCGAGGAAGCTAGTTGCTGCATTTTTGCATTTCAGCTGACTGGTTGAAATTTTGGGGGCTTCTGACTCTATACCATGTTCAGAGGTTTCTGCGCATTTTCCAGCAGTACGCTGTGGAGAGTACTTTTCTTGCGACTTGTTCATTACTGACCGGTTTTAACCACAGCTTCTTCTTTAACTACAAGTTGACGTGCTTTGGAGTCCTTTAGTATGCTGGCGCCCAGGCAGCTTGATTTCTTCCCTCGAAGGTTCCTTGTCTAGAGGTGGGCCACATTTCATCGTGAACAGGTGGATCACCACTCGAGCATCGGCAGACATTGTTGGCGTTAGGTTTTAGAAAATCTCCAGCAGACCTATGATTTCCAGGTGACAGGCAAAGATGAGAGAAAGAGTGTATCGATGCCGTTTGTGTTAATTTGCGGGATCCACAGACCTCGTTTCTCATTTTAACCACCTCCGACCTCACACCCTGGTCTCTTTTGAAAATCCGATCAGGATGGGTTTTTTCCAAGATCATTGGTCCATGTATGGATACAAACCGTGAGAGCCTGTAGCATTTATACGCTGCCCGTATTGTGCCCAGTGCAGTCTTCATGCTCTTTGAACCTGTGTATCACTGATGTTGAACATTTGTACACTATCATGTTGAATATCACAGCATGCAGCTGAAAAATGCGCAGAAAATGTCTGAGAATGGTGTAGACGTCGGAATCCCTCAAATCTCAACCAGTCAATTGGAATGCAAAAATGCAGCAGCGCAGAAGAACCAAACCCCCGACCTTCCCCGCATGAAGCAACGTCACTATCCACAAATTCGTGAGGCGCCAATTCCATTGTAGCTAGAAGGACCGCCTACTCCTTGAGTTTAACGACTTGGCAAAAAAATGAACACTTTGTTTATCTTACTGAAGGGTGGGGATTCTCCTTAAATGACTCGCTCCCCCCGCTCAAACATACGCTTCAGACCCTTCCCTTGTTAAGGACCTGCCTAAGGGTAATTTCGGATTGAAAGAGTTCGCTTTAGTTTCAAAGGCCTTAAAGCTAGCTTAGAAGTGTGAGAAATTCGATTTGAAAGATGACCAATTTTACGTGAAAATGGTATATGAAACAGAATGTTATATAGAATATTGTTTATATGTAGAATGAAGAAAGAATGAAAAATTTAAGATGAAAAGACACAAAGAGGATGAGAGTTTAATGGTTACCTACCGTTCGTATCCACTGATCTCCCTCGATAGAGAGCCTTCGGGCTCTCTTGTTAAGAGGGATCTCGAGCCGCTTGCCGCAGGGCCACGTGGAGCGTCCCAGGGTGGTGGATAGGGGAAATAAACCAAATGCGAGTGTGTACTGCCCAGAGATGCAGGGGATGGACTCCTTGCTCCTGCTGTGTCGGGTCGACGCGTTCCTTGTGCGCGGGAGCGGCATGTTCGTGCACAATGAGTGTCCGTGACTGTGCGGATTGTAACTGTGTCGGCCCTGCCAAAAGCTTGGGAAGGATGAGTACGGAGAGGCTGCTAAAATCTCAGGGCCTAACTAGGCTGCGCAAATTGAGAAGGACTAGGATGACGATCTGTACTTACAACGCCCGCACGCTCGCATCGGAAGCATCCGTCGAGGACCTGATGATGCAAGCCAGGAAGATCAAGTACGACGTCATCGGACTGACCGAGACGAGAAGACACCACCCCCTACACGCCGCCTACGACTCCAGAGAAGAACTGTTCCTCGGAACATGCGACAGCAGGGGAGTATTCGGCGTTGGTGTCCTCGTCAACACGCACTTGGCCATGAACATCGATTCGTCCGAGTCTCTGACAACCCGAATCGGACGACTGCGACTGAAGCGATGTAGCTCTGTGCCAGCTTTGACTGTATTCGTCGCCTATGCCCCAATATCCGACTACGACGACGAAGAGGTCGAAGCCTTCTACGTGGAGCTGGAGAAGTCCTATAAGGAAGACCACACCTTCTACAAGGTGGTTGTCGGCGACTTCAACGCCAACATCGGACCGCGAAGGTCGCCGGAAGAACTTCACATCGGAACCCACGGTTTGGAGTGGAACGAGCAAGGTGAAAGGCTGTCTGAGTTTATCATGTCGACCAAGACCGTCCATGGAAACCCACAGTTCCAGAAGCCTCCCTTCCTACGGTGGACCTGTGAATCTCCCGGTGGCCAGTTCCACAACGAGATCGACCACATCATCTTCAGCCGCTAGTATTGTCTGACCGACGTTTCCGTTGTCCCCAAGTTCTACACGGGATCGGACCACCGCCTCCTTCGCGCGAGGTTTCGCTTTTCGCGTCGAGGAGAGAAGGCCGCGAAGTTCAAGAAGAGGAATCCCAGAACGACCATCAACTGAGACCTCTACACCTCTCTTGTCGGCCTTTGGGAAGATGCCGTTATGAACAACATCGACGAGGAATACGACTACTTCGTGCACCATCTCCACGATAGTGCTAAGGGAGCCGAGAGCTTGAAGACCACCAAGAGACGCCTGTCTCCGGAAACTCTCGAGCTGATACGCCAGCGTGGAGCAGCACGAGCGTCAGGCAACTACCAGCTGAGCTTGCGAAGCTATGCAGAGCGGCGATAGAGGAAGATCTCAAGGAGAGAAGGGCGGAAGTGTTGGCTGAAGCAGCAGAGGCAGGGTTGAGCATCCGCAATGCCCGCCGAAACTTCGCCAACTTCAAGACCAAGATGACCGCTCTCCAACGTCCTGACGGAACCGTCACCTCTTCCAGAAGGACAATGGGGAAGGTCATCCACGACTTCTACTCCGATCTCTTCGATAGCTACGCCCACCTGCCCCATGCCATCTTCCGCAGGATGGATACGTCGTTCCCTCTGTTTTCCCTTCCGACATGCCATCTCGTCGGTGAAGAAGCGTACAGCACCCGGTCCCGATAGGATCAGACCTGAACACCTGAAGAATCTCCCGCCAACACTCATCAACACCTTGGCTCTTCACACGCTACCTGTCGGAGTGCAAGGTTCCATCTCAGTGGAAGACCAGCAAGACCGTCATGCTGTACAAGAAGGGAGATGTGCACGACGTTGGCAACTATCGCCCGATCTGCCTACTGTCCGTCGTCTACAAGCTGTTCACTCGAGTGATCCCGAATAGGATCAGCAGAACGCTGGACGAAGGACAGCCATGCGAACAAGCAGGATTTCGGAGAGGATTCAGCACAATCGACCAAATACACACCATTACGAAGCTCATCGAAGTGTCGCGAGAGTACAAGCTGCCGCTGTGCCTTACGTTCATCGACCTGAAGAAGGCATTCGACTCTGTCGAAACTGAAGCGGTCATCGAAGCCCTGCTCACTCAGAGCGTTCCTACTCAGTACATCAGAGTCCTTCGAGTCGTCATCGACTTGAGGAGAGGGGTTCGGCAAGGGGATTCCATATCTCCGAAGCTCTTCAGCGCCACCCTCGAAAACGTCATGCGCGAACAAGAATGGGAAGACATGGGAGTGAAGGTCGACGGCCGGCAGCTGCACCATCTGCGCTTCGCTGACACATCGTGCTCACAGCATCGAGCATCAGCCAGGCGGAGCGAATGATGCCGACTTCGATCGTGTATGTGGGAACATTGGACTGCAGCTGAATCTTACGAAGACGATGTTCATGAGGAACGGACAAGTTTCTGATGCCCCATTCTCGCTCAACGGAACGAACATCTACGAATGCTCCAGCTACGTGTATCTGGGTCGCAAAGTCAGTATGGCCAACGACCTAGCACCAGAGCTGAGCAGGAGGAAACGAGCGGCTTGGGGAGCTTTCAAGAGCGTCGAAAAAGTCATGAAGAAGACGAAGAACGTCTGACTCCGTGCCCACCTATTCGACTCCACTGTTCTTCCTGCCCTAACATACGCCTCAGATACCTGGACTATACGAAAGCAGGATGAACACGCGATCAACGTCGCGCAGCGTGGAATCGAGAGGACGATGCTCGGAGTGACACGACTCACGCAAGTGAGAGAAGGCCTCCGGAGTTCCGAGCTTCGCCGACGTTCGAAGATCAGAGACGCTGTCGCATGGGCCAAGTCGTCGAAAATTAGGTGGGCCGGCCACGTAATGCGCTTCGCAGACACCCGCTGGACGAGAGCCGTCACCGACTGGATTTCTCGGAATGTCATGAGAACTCCAGGACGCCCACCAACGCGTTGGTCGAACTTCTTCGTGAAAGCCTGAACGACAGCTGTGACGCTCTTCGTGTCCCTCGAGCGAGGAGGATCCATTGGAGCACTCTGGCACGCGACAGGGACGAATGGAGACGCTGCTGGCGCCCGCTCGAGCAAGTCGATGATCAACGGGACGACAGGTGATACAGGTGATACCCTTCATATGAAGTGTCGTACATCGCATCAAAAGAAGAAGTAATGTTCAATGCACAATCGTTCCTTGTTGGCTATGCCATGCGCTCCGTTTAATTTCTGGATGACGTCATTGGTGATTCGTTTGGCCATCCAGCCAACGAACTCCTCAAGCAAAGAGCAGACTCGCCTCTATCCATTGCAGAAATGTTAAGCATCAGGTTATGCATTTTGACGGCATAAGAGTGGTTCGGTCACATACGGCAAATGCGTCACTCTTCTAAAATTTATCTACTTATGTGATAATCCTCTGCTGTGGTTCACCCATCAGTCCAAATTTTTCTGTGATTTTCCCTGATCACCGTTTACGAAAAACTGCCTTTCCGAGTAAATCTCTTACGCAGTTATCTACGGATGTGCATACTCACTACCATTCAGTTTCATTTATGTTTCTGCTGAATTACTGAAGATCAACGGGTCATAAAACTTGAACGCAAAAAACGTACGCGTCTATCTCCCAGGGAATCACACGACTGGGCAAATATTTACACAATGGATGGTTTTAATCGCAAAAGTTGAGGTATTTTCTTCTTTTCGGATCACAGGGATGTTTACTTTTTGAAAAAAAAACAGCAAGCACAATACTTGTGTCAGAGCAAGTTTGTGAGTAGGGGAACAGACCACGTACTTTTTTAAAATTTCTATCTGTAACGCAGCCATTTGCTCCAATGCCTAAAAGGAATTGTGAATATAAGGACGGAAAATAGCAAGAACGTTCCTCAAATTCTTGTGTAGGCATGGAGAGCCCTTGCAATTGCAAACACTAAATGGGACAGCGTTCTGCGGTAGAAATCTCACTGTGAGTATTTCCCCAAACTTTCTTTTCAAAGAAAACGTTGGAACGCATTCGCAAACGATTAAGAGTTCATGTGCCATACGTCAAAGATTCTGGATTTTTTTCGAAAAAAACTTAACTCCTAATGAATGAAAATTCGTCGACTTATGAGCAAAACGGCAGGATATGCATATGTACAAAGCAGTCATTTTAAGCTGTTTTTGGCTTGATAACAACGGATCCATTGCAATGGACGAAGTAAATCTACATCTAAAATTTTCACGTTAAATGGCGTACCTTTGAAATCAAATTGGAAACCTTTGAAATCAAATTGTACACTTTAAAGCGAAACTGGAAACCTTTCAAAACAAATTGGACGTTTTTCAAATCAGATTGGACACTTTTCACATCAAAATGGAAACTCATCTAAGTAAGCTGAATGCTTTGAAACCGAACATTTTCGGAATCGAAACAGACATTCCCCATACTACACTAAAGACGGTCCAAGATAGTTAGAATAGCCTTCTCCAAGTTCTCTCTTCGGCATTTTCTTACTATGCCAATATTGTTGTGCCCAACGATGTTGCAAGGTAGCGGCCCAATGTTCCGACCTGCTCGTCATCTTCGGAGGGCTGGTGCGGCGTCGCTCCGCGAAAACGGTGGACCACTAGTTAGAATAGTGCTTTACCCAGGAAAGATTTTGTATTACCTTTTTGAATTTTTAGAGAATTCTGCTCCCTAATATATCAGGTTTGCCAAACATGGGGCTATTCAATTTTTGAGTTTAGCCAAATATAGAACTTAGGAATAAGAATTCAGAGAAAAGTCTTTCAGAAAAGTCTCGCTGCGATTTTTAAACTACTGCCGCCCAATTACCCAGGGCACGATCCCGCCGTATGTCTGAAAAAAGACGCCAATCCAGATTCTCCACTCTTAAAGTATGATAGTAGAAGAACCTGACGGCCCTCAAAACCTAATATGGGGTCGCACGCTGATCAGCTGACTCCTGCCACTCTAATACAGAGATAAGAGAGCTGGTAAAAGCTGCTAGGGGAAGTGGCTTCGTGGTGGTGGTTTGGACCTATGTTATACTTTGGCAACACTGTTTTCGGCGACGTCGGCGACAGTTTTAGGCCTATGTTATACTTCGTCGACGTCGCCGACAACGGCGTCGCCGAAGTATAACATAGATCTTAGTGGTAGGTGGTTTCGAAATGAGTTTGCAGTTTTTTTAGAGTTTTTGCGTTCAATCGTTGACTAGTCGACATTCCCTTCTCGACGTTTCGAAAGCATATGCTACCTATATCTATATGCTACCTACCTATACGCCAAGTACGATTCCAGCAGAAGATCTCTTAATAAAATACTTCGTATTCTACTAGTATATTTTTAGCACGACCCTTGGTGTATAAGGCTTCAATAATTTCAAACATGAGCGAAAAATATGATGCTCCGCACGAAGGTAGCGGCGCACATGTCGAGAATGAGCATCGTCTGATTTGTGCCGAACGAGCACATTCTCAAGGCAGGACAGCTGATTCTAGGATAAGTCATGTGAAACACTTCTGTCTATCGAAGGGTAGCCACCCTGAAAGCGGCAGGTAGCCTCTCAAATTCGGGCAAGTCGATTATAACGGCCCAACAGCCGCTTTAGTTTCTTCAGAATCACCTGGGTAATCCCAAAATCAAGAGGGCGTACGTCCATGTCACGGCGAACGATGATAACCAGCATTTTGACAAAACTCTCGTCACTGCCATTTTCACAGATGCTAAAAATCGAGCAACGTGTGTGTTAAGGTCAAAATATTGTCCTCCTGAATGCCGGAAAATGAAGATGAGCTGGAAGTCACCAACCAGTTTGGATTGCAAAAGCTACCTACCAGCATCGGAATGCCTAGTTGTATGTCCTTCAAAGAGATCCACTGGGATTGTGCTACAATTAGCGTCTCCTTGCGCATGTGATCATGCGGCACACGTTAGACGATGTCGATTAGACGCTGATACACAGTGCCCTTGCGCTTCTGCATGCTTTCTGCTCATGTATTTCGGTAGTATTCAAGACCGCGTACACCATTGAGTCAAAAGTTGTGCAAAAAATTTTGCAAAAAGTATAAATTATTTTATTAAGAGGAGCACATTTTAAAATCGTATTTGGCAGCACATAAGGATAAGGATAAAGGATGGCGTTATTCAATCTCTTTTGGGATGCGCCAGCGCATTCCACTTCTACGGGATGTCGTGGAGGCGATATGAATGCGTATTTGGCCATACAATGACTTGCGGTGGCCAGCCGATGAACAAGTCAGTGCTTTATCCTTCCCAGACACGTCTGCTACCAAGGGGGATGAGCGTTCTACCCCCTGGTCCGCCAATCTGCAACCCCATGGGCTTGCTCGAGAGTCCAGTGGCTGCCTTACGAGCTAGTAGAGACGCAGACATTTGCCACGCCTCTTTTAAAGGGCGGGGGTAGAACGCCACTCCGCCCCGTCGGCGCCTCCTCCGACTGCGCTACACGCGCCCATTGGCAGCACATAGTGCAATATATCCATAAAGTGTTGAAAAGGTGAAACCAACCAAAGATCGAATGAATATTAAGGAAAACTATGTAAGAAATATGAGTCGATCACCTGACCTGAAAACCCACCTGACCTACTTGTGGATATTCCCGCAGTTGCGCTCATTCGTATCGTTCAGGTAGATACTTTCTACTGAGCCACCGAGGTACTTGCACGTTCATTTTCGCGGTTTAAATCGACCCTTCCCTGGCAAGTATTCCAAAGACCATGGAGGTGTTTCACAGAGTGATAGAATGACAGACAACTCTAAAAAAGGTGTGTGTTGCAACACCGCAAGCTGACAAGCTGGACAGCTTAAGTAAGTAGTGTGATGTCTCAAAATGCTCTCGCAAAAGTAGGTGTGACGAGCTGTCGACATCGTTGCAAGGCCTACCAAATGGGCTGCCGCCATTGTTTAGGCATATTTCGACACGGACAGGAATGGCTAATATTTTTCGTAACCGTACATCGTGAACTATGTAGTTCGCACCTCCGCATACGGTTTCTCACTACCAACGTGTTTTGCATGGTTTCCTTCACTAACTAGGGCAGCGGAGGCTCTGCGATGCCTGGCCTATCCCAAGCACAGGTTTGGGCGCAAACCAACAGTTTATGCATTATGAAATTGCTGGAAGGTTTGCATTGACAACTACAAAGCCACAAATTCGAAAATGTTGTGGTTAAGATCGCGATTAGAGATGAGATCGAGACTAAGTGTTACCACACAATCTTTATTGAAAGTAACATAAAGTTACGGAGTTACAACAAAAAACCTTCCTAGGCAAACTTCCATATAAAAACTTAAATAGACCACGAGCTATTCGAAGAGAATGAAAGAGAAAATTGACGATACCAGAATGAGACTGGTTGAAAGCTCTGACAAGCACTGGCAGTTACTCTTAAGCTCTGAAAACAAATGTATCGAAGGAATGATACGGGAAAGAGAGCGGGCCAGATAACGTCATATTCAGAGATAGAAATCTATCACAAAGTCGCCATCATGATCAAGAAGCATCTTTTTAAGTAGGGTTCTAATTAGCACCTTTGAATAAGAAATCTAGAGGTAGACTTTGAGCAATAGAAATGAAGTTTGAGAAAGAAAATAATAACACTCATGATGAACAACTACAAACTTAACTATAGGAATGCTGAAAATAAAAACATAACAAAGTAAGAACAATTTCCTAAAGAAGAACAGAAAATATGGAGAATGAACCTGTGCACAGCTTTCGCTGCTTAGCTTTCGTCTCCGCTTGCAACTCCACTTCTTTCAGATGGTCGCTTCTCTTCCTCCTTCGTAAGAAGTACCGGCGTCAAAATGCGAATCAGAAAAGCACCAGCTGGAGCCGTTATGAGAATGCTCAGCACAGCTATGGTGAGAATCACAATCCCTTCTTCTACGAGCTTCGGATTCGGTTCGTTCCTCGATCTTGCCAAATCAAGAACCACGGGAGCAAGTGCAGCCTTAAGTATCAGCAAAAAAACCTAATTACAAAGTAACAATAAAAAACATGGTGAGATAAACGTTAGTATCGCTGTTGCTCGATCATTTGGTAGGCACCACTCGCTACATGTTCTTCCAAATGAACCCGTAGAGCGTTATTATCCGTAGTTGTCTATCACCGCATGAACACAATCAAAAAATAAATAAGAATAACAAATAAAAGTGTAAAAACAAAAATAATAAAAATAAAAAATAATTAAAAAATAAAAAATAAAACATTTAAAAACATTTAAAAAATAAAATAATAAAGTACTTTAACATAAAAGTAAAAACATTCTAAATCTAACCCAAAACAATTAAAAACCTAATAAGGCTCGGTTGACCTGGGCGGAAACCACCGAACCAGGTCACCTGGAATCGGTCGCACCAGCGACAGCAGCTGGCACCTCCTCCGACTGGCTCCACGCGCCCTTCACTTCCCCCCATAATACGGCGCGTGGAGCGCAGTCGGAGGAGGCGCCGGCCGTCGCCGGTGCGACCGATTTCACGTGACCTGGTTCGGTGGTTTCCGCCCAGGTCAACCGAGCAGCCTTGTGTTGCCAAAGAGATAACCACTCGTCAGCGGCACACAGAGCAATCAGCGATAAAACAGTACGGTGCAAAATTGTCAAAGAACAAAATATATGCTGGCTCTCATCAAACCATAACAGCTTCGACTTCCAACAGCCGGACTGCATTCAATGTGAACAAAAACACCATATGTCTCTATGTACCAAAGGTAACTCAGAGCAGCCAAGAAATCAAAATAGAGCTTGGGACCCTCCACAAAGAAACAATCAGAGATATCAAAACCAAACTAGACCGCAGTACAATCGTAATGGTGAACGGCGTAACCAAAATGTCAGGTTTCCCAACAATAATACCCAAACATTCGCCAAGGTTGAGCAACTGACCTCGACTGCGAATGGAATTATCACCTCGCAACTGATCCTAGTGACAGCCGAGGACAACATATGTAACTGATAGGCAAGCCAGTGATCTCTATGTACCTCCTAGACGGCTATTATCATAAACTACTGATCCTCTGATGGAAGGCCTAGTACGAAGTCGAAGTTTAGTCGAAATCACACGAGTTATGTACACACGAACGCATACACCCGAACAGAAATGTTCCTAGAAAAAGAAAGAGGAACGGAGTAAACTCGTGAATAAAATAAGACTAGGATGCAGAAAATACGCAAATGCTTTTCAGCCCGTGTTGCTCTTAAACAACTACCATGACTCAGAATGCTTTCGAGAGAATCCAAAATATTGTTTAAAATTTTCCAGAATTTCGTTATGTAAAAGGTGTCATAAAAACGCCATCACTGCTGGAATAGCTATAACAGCCTTATCCCTTCAGCTATAATATATCAAAGACCTATATCTTATTTTGTAGGGCAAAAAACAAAACATATTCGTGTTCGTTTGATGTCAAGATCGTACCATGAACTTCTCCAAAAGGTACGATATTTACGAGGTTGGTAGGGTAAATCAAGGGTGTGCGTAACTACGATTTACGATCAACCATTTTACGATTTACGGTGATTTTTGGCAAATTTTTACGATTTACGATTTACGACATTTTAGGTTGCAAATAGTAAATTTTCGTAAATGTGATCTTTGATCTACAATTAGCAGGGGACCGCACGCTGTGACGAAACTCACTCGATAACGTTGCACAATGCACTTTCATTCATTAAAAAAATATATTCGACTCTCCGGGGTGTTCAAAAATATGATCATACCGTTTCAATACTATCCGCCTGCAGCAGAACTGTTATAGGGGTTTACACCAACCGAAAGTTCATTGTTAACTGGATGCTCTTCATTCTAAACCGGACTCTTTTCATCCTGAACCGAACACTTCATTTCAAATTTAACACTTTCCAATTCGAAGCCATATTTAGAAAAAAAGAGACATTATGCAAACCAAGTCAGACATACCTAACGTTTAAACAAAATTGTTTAACCATTCGCCTTAAGGAGTGTCCTAAGAAAAAACTACACTTCGAATAAACACAAAATCCTTATCTCGCTTGAAAAATGTTTTGTCTGAGATGGGAAGTGTCCGGTAAACAACGTAATGCATCCTGTTTCAAGGGAAAATAGCATATCTCACAATGCAGGAAAGTGGAGACCTCCGCCGCACTTCGTAGTCGGATCAAACGCAAGCCAAATGCAAGTTAAAACGGTGGGAATTTTATGGTTGTGCTTTTATTTGGTCGCCGTGGATATGCTTTCTTTCAATGAGGTTTTTGAATCAACTATTTGTCAAAACTTAACGTGTTTAGAAATCTGCTCTGCTTAAGCTGAATTAACACTGCGAATAAATACTGAATTACCTTTAATTATTTTAACCAGAAAATACCTCTAAAAATATAGTGCTAGTAGTACGCGCCAGGTACGTCTTACAATTTACGGTTTGCGATTTACGATATACGAAATTCCGGACTTCATTTACGCACAGCCCTGGGGTGTATGCCTTTTACAAGCTTTGGAAGGGCTAGCCGCAGCATCTCCTGGCGCTAGATCTAGCTCAAAGCTCGACTAGGAAGAATGAAACTGGCTTCGAAGCGGTGAATAGACTACTCCTATAGTAAATAAACTATCGTCCCTCTGACAGCCTAACCGAAGAGGGAACAATCACGGAGCTGACCTGAACGGTAGCTTTTGGTAACCAGGCGACTGCCACAAAAAGTCGTTCACGTATGGTAAAGCTTGTACCACATACGGCCAGGAATGAGGCAATCAGTCTGAACACCAGCCCAATGGCCAGGATTAGGCATCCGAGGGCTATTGTTTCGAGCTTCACCTGGAATTCAACATCTCACTATGGATTGATCAAGAGGAGCGCAGCAGCGGTAGCTAAGGAGACTGCTTACCAAATCAAAGCTGAGCTCAAATCCAATGAGACCGAATAAGAGTGGCTGAAATGTGAGGTTCCATATGATGGCGAGATGGTCTTCCTCAGGAAGCTCACCCTGCAACGATTATGCTGCAACCGATGGGTGTTGTCATTCGGCATGTGACGCGAACCTCTTTCTTCCAAGCGTAAGCGGCAACAAAGGCAGAAACCAACACAGCGATGGCACCCGCTCCATCCACACCATACTTGATAGTCCCGAAAAGAATAGCGGTAGAGAATGTGAACAGCAACACAAGTCGAACCAAATGCAGGTTTTCCACATCTTTGCGGGGAAGGAAGTGGAGCAAGAACCCTTGAATAGGCACTAATTTCGTTCGGATTTCGTTGGATAGCATGCGCGATGAGAAAAGAATGTCCTACCCATGAGAGATCCAAAGAAGACCCCAGCGAACACCTCAGCCGGTGCTGCGAGAACCGTCATATACGTTGTGCCACCTCAAAAGAGATGGTAGCGGCGAACGGAAGAGGAACATTTTGTGCTCCCAGTTTTATAACAACAACAAGAACACTTCAGCTTTTCGATTCGGTCGACCACATAAAACTATATAAATTGGTTTGGAATCTATTGTCTCCTACTTTTCAACAGTATCCTACGAAGCGTTACCTAATCAGCCTAGAAACAAGGAGAAATCAAACCTGAAGGGATAAGGAAAGACAGCGCGAGGCTGAAGACAGTGATAGCGTAAACGTCGTCGAGACTAGCGGCTGCAATGACAAGAGAAGGCACTCCTGCTCGCACCCCATAACCTAAGCGAATGTCATCAGTAAGACATTCGAGAGAAGTGAAGCATTCTCTTGAAATTACCTGATTTTGAAGCATCAAGTAAGGCTGGAATCACAACAGCAGGTGAAACTGCAGCCAGTGCTGCTCTGGAAAGACCGCAATCACGGGTATTCGTCGAAAGATTGGCTGAGCCTAATACAGGACTTCACGATACTTTGTCACAATGCTCTGCTTTACTCCCAAACATTTTTAGAGACCTCCGATCAATCCAAAAATGGATGCAGCTTGTGCAATCGCCCAAGTCAGTGGTCTACAATTTACGGTTAACGATTTAACGAACTTACCGATTCAACCGCATTTTCGTTAAAACGGCTTAACGGCTTAACCGAGATTTTCAGAAATTTAACGAAATTCTTAAATAACCGTTTTCTAAGTCTTTTGTTCATTTTTTCCAAGTTTCTTACTTTTCCCTTTAGTCTCGATTAGTACGGCAGGCCTCACCCTCCGGATTAAGACCGAAGAACGAGCCGACAAGCACGTCAACGAATCCACTAACCATAAGAGCATATTGTGTGTAGGATAGCCCCGTATAACGTTTTGTGTTGTACGAAATTAAAAGTTTTATGTAGCATCGTTGGGCTGTTCCCCAACTGATCTTGGCCATTTCTAATGTAACTGAGCATATATGTGCCTTCTAGCCAAGGAGAGTATCCACTATGTGCAAGGTGGCCGTCCCTCCAAGCCTATTTGCGCCGTCCTTTCGGTATTTAAAGGAGCTGCAGCCCGCATCGAGATTGTATGTACATGTTCGTAGAACAGTCGCACAAAACGGTGGGAATTCTGGGGTCTACCTTATCTAATTTGAACCCTAGTTTGTCGCTGAAAGCTGGTTTATTTTTATAAAGTGGGTAGAGAATTGTTTATGTCAGATTGTGGTATGATACATTTCGTTTCTTGAACTTTAGTTGTTTACCTATTGAAGTAGGAACATACAATGTTTTTCTTGATTTTTTCATTTGAGATAACAGTTCGCAGCTAATTGTATGTTTTAACGAAATTTGACGATTTACCGGAAACTTGACGAAAATTTTCCGTTAAAAATTTATCGCCCAGAACTGTACGTTCACCCCAGGCCCAGATGGAAACGAGCGTTGGCTTCCCACTTTCCGGTAGCAATATTCTGCGATTTTGTTTCAAATGATTTATTTCTGAAGAAGCGCTCCCTCTCGACAGGGAAGGAGGTTAGAGAGGACCTATGCCACTTAACTGATGGTCAGAATGTAAGGCTCCAGCATTACATACGCTTAGGAACTTATTTTTGGCATATCTGATCCACCAGGGAGAGCTGGAGTCACTACATGACACTACATTCACTTTTTGTTTACCTATCTCCACGCAATAAGGAAGTGTAAAAAGCGCTATTGAAAGAAGAAGACGGGACCCGTCCACCAGTTGTGCATAGGAAAAATCCACACCTGGGGAACAGAAACTGTCGTTGCATAGGTATTCAATCCAATATAAATAAATATGGAACTGGAAGGAGCTGCCATAATTTTCCCGACGGATCTTGCCTTCTTAAAGGTTGATAAATTATCCACCCTTCAGCTCAGGAACATTAACATCAACGGCGATTCCGTTTGGTGGATGTGTCTGACAAGGTCAAAATTCGGCCAACAAGGAATAGGACTACTCGTGGCGGTCAACACGAGAGGAACCTGCTTTGTGTGGGCGGTCTAAAAGTCGGAGCGAGACAAACTCAGAGCTTGACTTCCTTTTTCAGTTCCAAGCAGAGCCCCTTCCAGAGACTACGTTACACGTAGTATCAAACAATTCCTTCAAGGTGCAGGACACAGCACATATTCGTTAGAGGTGGGCCGGCCACAGCAGCGATCCGCATGGGAATAAACCCAGAATGCGTCCGTATCGCATGTGGAGCCCTCACCCTTACAGTCGCTTTTATGTTCTACATCTGTGTAAATGTGAATTCTGTAAGTAAGTGTTGTTGGACTCGCATTAGTTACAATACATTTTGCTGAGGCAGCATCTGTTCAATACAATAACTAGGTCGAATAGGTCACATTGACATAAAAATATTCTATGGGATAAGCCATTTGTTTCTTAATTTAGGCATGAGCCCTTGTATGCCGTGCATACAATTTGTTGCCAAAATAGTCCTCCCCACTACCCGCATTGTGTACGAATTCAAAGCTCAAGTTTTGCCATTGAGGTGAGTTGCCCGTTATGCGTCGCTTTGTCGCCTAGTGGAGTTGCAGCTTCTTTGAGGGCGAGTGAAGTGAACTGCGTAGTCGTTTAGCGGGGGACATGCTGGCTGCCAGTTTCAAAGGGAGAAAATGTGAATGAGCGTGAAAACCTGAACCGTCCGCAGAGAATGCTGCATATAAATGTACCCACCCTAGCAATACTCCAACGACTATGTCCATTCCAAATACCAGCTTTGCAGACAAGGCAACAACGATCGCCTCCACCGTACAAGGGATGAAGGACAAACGAAAGCATGCGCCCTGAACGAGATTCACTATCAAAAGAAATGGAAGTTTAAAGGAATAACGCCGGTGACCGACAACTAGAGTAACACTCTTCGAAGCGTATGACGATCTTGGAACACACCAACCTTAAGTCTAAGGATAGCTGAAGCGTCAAGAGATAGTCCCCCTCGGAGCAGGATCACCACGAAGGCCACGCGCCTAAGCACAATGCTCCATTCCTTCACAACGAAGAGATTCTCACTGATTCCAGGTGTATTTCTGAGTGCAATGCCGACGAGCAGCATTCCTGAATAAAAGAATGTAGGGTGGAGGGAACACAATGTGCCCACAGAGGTGAACCGAGGCATTCGTGATATTTGGTCTCAAACGGTTCCGCATCTTCCGCCATTGATCTAGTCAAGGATAAATGTTCATAGATATACTTGAGGGTTACCTTATAAAAACTGTCAGTGACGCAAGAAAACCCCATCACAATTTTTTCAACTAAACTGCATTCTTCGTAGCCTAAATTGTATTCTTTTGAAAACAAACTAGACGCTTTCCAAATCAATGTTAACGCCTTGCGAGTCAATCTAGAAACACCTTAAGAAAGCCACGAGTTATTCTCTGCACTTTAAAACGAATACACGGAGAGATGCAGACAATTCTTCATACTGCTTGTATGATCACAAGTTTCCCATCTGTATGCTACTGGAGTGTCCATTGAATTATTTCAAAACGTAAAAAAGCAGAGACCTTTCGGTGGGTGCGTCATACAGTGGAGCTGCACCATGCATTAGCTCATGTTTGTTGACCAATACTTGTAGCTGCTGTATTCTCGGAGTTAGACAGTGACAAAATAATCTTCTTTAAATTTTAGTTTTCACAGAAACCTTTTGCTATTCTTCTTCTTCTTCTTATTCTTCAGCGTTTGTCCCGCATCGTCGCGGGGTCCGCTCTTCTGGTGTTACGATGCCACCTTTCCCGATCCTGCACTTGATCAGGGTGGACACCAGCTACTTTCATGTCCGTGTGTAACGTATCGGGCCAACGCTGCTTCGGGCATCCTCTAGGCCGCTTTCCAGATACTTCCAACTCAAGGCCAATCTTGCGGACGCTGTCTTCTTTCCCACGCAGAACGTGGCCGTACCATCGCAAGCGAGCTTCGCGCATTTTGTCCGCTATCGGCGCGACACCGAACTTCTGCCGAATAGCATCGTTTCTGATGCGGTTCATGCGCGTGACTCCAGTCGTCCAGCGCAGCATCTTCGTCTCCATGACGCTGAGGCGTGTTTCAACTTCCTTAGTCGCAGGCCAACACTCAGCGCCGTACATCGCTACCGGGCGCACGACGGCTCTGTAAATCTTCGACTTCAGGTGTTCTGGTATCCTCCTATCGCAGAGCACGCCAGTCAGCGAACGCCACTTGGACCAAGCTGCACTCACGCGTGAGTTCACTTCAACCATCAGACCACCGTCAGACGCTATTGCTGATCCCAGGTATTTAAACACCGAAGTGCGTGCAAGTTCAGTACCGTTAATCTTAATGGAGTCGGACTCGTTCACGTCAGTCGTTAGGTACTCGGTCTTCTTGACGTTCAATTTGAGTCCGAACCTCGCCAGACGGTCGCACCAAGCTTGCACCTGCCGCTCGAGATCGTCTTTCTCTTCGCAAGCGAGCATCACGTCATCAGCATAAAGCAGCGTCCATGGAACAGGCTGCTGAAGATCTCGCGTAATGGCATCCATGACGACAACAAAGAGGAGTGGAGAAAGCGCAGAACCCTGGTGCACCCCAACAGAGATGGGAAACTCCATTGAGGTTCCAGTTGCAGCTTGCACTCTACTCTTTGGGCAAGAGTAGAGCATCCGCACCCACTCTATAAGTTCCTCAGGTACGTTGTGTCGTCGCAAGGCGTACCATATAAGCTCACGCGGTACGCGGTCGAAGGCCTTCTCCAAGTCGAGAAAGGCTATATGCACCGGCTTGTGTCTCTCGCGATGCTTCTCCACCAGGAGGCGGGCGGCGTGTATAGCATCAATGGTCCCACAACCAGACACAAAGCCGCACTGGTTGTCGGAGAGCTTGACGATTTCACGGATTCGTCTATCGAGGGTTCGCTCGAAGATCTTCATGCTGTGCGAAAGCAAGCGAATCGGATGGTAATTGAAGCAGTCCGCAGGACTGCCTTCTTCTTCCAAATCGGAATCGTCGTACTGTTGTGCCAACACTCCGGTACTTTCTTCTCCTTTACTACCTGGTTGAAGAACTCAGCCAACCACTCAGCAGGATACCAGAGCTTCGACTTCCAAACATCGGCTGCCAGATCATCCGGCCCTGTCGCCTTCCCGGGCTTCATCTTCTTTAGAGCCGCTTCTGTTTCCTCCACGGTGATCTTGCGAACGGGACCGTGAACAGAAGCCACAGAAGGGATGGCGGATGAGGAAATTCCATAGTGGAAGTTTCCTCAAAGTAATCACGCCATCGCTTCAGCACCTTTTTGCGGTCTGTCAGAAGATGGCCGCTCTCATCATTGATGCCAACAAACTTCAATGTCCTCGGTTTGGCGATGGCGGGTCTTAGCAAGTCGGTACAAATACCGCTCACCATCGCGTGACTCGAGCTTTTCGTTGACATCACCATAATGAGTGGCTTTCGCAACAGCCACGGCTTTCTTTGCAGCCTTCTTCGCCTTCTGATACTCCTGCCAGTTGTCGGCTGTTCTGTCGCCGAGAAACACATGATACAGCGACTTCTTCTCTCGAACTTTCGCTTTCACATCGTCTGTCCACAGCCATGCCTGCTTGTCGACTTTGCGTCGTCCAGGCTTCGTAGTGCCGAGTTCCAACCTTGCAGCTTGGCGTATCGCGTCGGTTGCTTTCTTCCAAGTTTCATCGACAGTCGTAACTGTCGGTAACCGCACGCGAGAAATCACAGCTGCTTCCTTCTCTTTCATTCGCCACCACTTGATCCTTGCAGCACCGCATCGCTCGACCTGCTTTAGCCTCGGAGAGGCGATCTTCAAAGTATGTACAGATCAGCGGTCGGTGCTGTGGGGCGACCGTCTCATACGGCACGATCTTCGCGTCTGTGACGAGATTTCGGTCACGATCCTTCACAAGCACAAAGTCTATCTGAGACTTGGAGCTCCCACTATAATATGAGATGAGGTGGGAGTCGCGTTTTCGGAAAACGGTGTTCACAATGGTGAGGCTATGCGATTCCGCATACTCAAGAATACGCTCACCATCGGGGTTACGAGACCCGTATCCGAAACCACCATGACAGCTGTACCCGTCCTTCGCAGCACCTACGTGCCCATTAAGGTCACCAGCGACTATGATGACATCTTTCGACGGTACCTCTGCTGTCTTCTCATCAAGCAGGTTCCAAAACTCATCCTTGGCTTCATCGGAGCAGCCAGTCTGCGGAGCATACGCAGAGAAGAAGTGATAGAGTCGCTCCTTAGCGGCGACAACGATCTTCATCAATCGATCGTCAAAGCGCTCGACGCTTACAATCGAGTCACGAAATCGTTCGGAGACGATTATTCCGACACCGCTGGTGGTCCTGGGACTTCCACATAGAACGGCCTTGAAACCACGTCCTATGTCCCTTGACTTGCGGCAGGACCACCTCGTCTCCTGCACCGCACAGAAATCAACTCTTCTTCGCTCCAGTGCTTCAACCAACTCGCACGAGCGGCCCGTCAACGTACCCACATTCAGCGTAGCCACGCGGGTCCTGCTTACGTTACGGGACTTTCGGACTAGCTCAGTTGCCCCCCGATGCCGTCCTCGCATCAGGGACCCTCGCATACTTCTCACACTCGCCGGGCTCTGCGAGTGCGCGTCGGCTCCCGCGGACGCCGTAGCACTATCTCGAGAAACTTGACTTATCATACACCATGTGATGTGACATGGGTCCTCGTAGGCCGGCCTGTCACAAGGGCCTGTCGCCTGCATTCGAATGTCCGTGATTAGCTTAGCTCGCAGAGCGAGCAGTTTCCAGTGGCACCACGTGGAGGAACGGACATCGCCACCAGAAACCTTTTGCTATTGATTTTGCTAAATCCTAGAATTATAGGCAACCTTTCCAACGGAGTCTTACAGCACGTCTCCATTAAGAGGCGTCAACCGCGCCCCTCAGCGAGAGCATGCCGCGGAGAACTGTGGCTACGTTCGCGGCAAACAGCGGCAGGCGGCATCCATAATTGCGTTTTTGAGAAATTTTATTGAAGAAAGGAACGAACGAATAAATTTGATGTCGAAACTATTTGAAAGAATGAATGAGCAAATTCATTCGATGTTGAAAATTTCGAGCGAATGAACGAGCAAATTTATTCACTCATCAATTTTTCGAATAATCGAAAGTTGAACAAGACCTATTTTTCATTTAATCGAATATTCGAATAGTCGAAAATTTTGTTCGAGTCAGGTCCTTTGTTTGAAGATTTCAAGTTTATTCGATATTCGAATAAAATTATTTGATTTTATGACTACCTTTCAATGTTCGAGTTCAAACGAATATTCGAAAATCTAGAAATATCGAATATTCGACTGTTCGAGCAGTTATTCGAATATATTCGTTCGAGCACAACTATAGCGTGTAGACGAAATGCTCGAATGACCTTTTCGAATAGGCATTCCAATGATTTTCATTCCACTTTCGAATGTATTCCAATTCAAATAATCAAAAAATCCCATTTTTAGAACAGCACTCGAATTCGTATATTGAAATAATAGCATTTTTCGAATGTACTAGAAATCAAATAATCAAAGGTCGCATTTTTCGAATATATTCGAACTCGGATATTCAAAAAGCTCGTTTTTCGAATATGTTTGAATTCGAATATTCGAAATTTGTGAGCATTCGAAACCATTCTAATATTTGAAAAAATTCGAGAGCACAACTATACTACAGCGGCATCGCGACGACTCTTCTTCGGCGCGCTTCCCAGTGTAAACGTGGGCCCTACCACGATAGGGAGGCAAAGGAACAGAGTGCGGTGCGGCAGTGGATAGTGGCATTGTTTCATGCGAGGAGGTCAAAGGTTGTGGCCCTGTGCGTTGTGGTATTCGTGTGTTTTAACTTTTTAACAACTTGTTTCCATACATAGACCAACGACTTCAGAAAAAACGATCCTGCTCGGATTATCAAAGAGACCAGGATGTTATGTCGTATAACGAGGTTAGAGCCAGGAACAATCAACCAGTTTTCTAACGCAACTATGGCACAGGATACGGTGCACGTCGGCAATGAGATTGCAGTAAAATCGCTTCATAGGCGACTTCAGGTGACTGAAGAAGCCCATGTCGGGCGGCGGTATCTGACCGGTGGCAACCGAAGGTGTAGTTCGAACACTCAAGGTCTTCCCTCGGGGTATAATAGTTTGAATCCCTAGGCGATTAGAGAAGCCCGCGCAAGAGTCTAGAATAAGAGTGCAGCTATCAGGAATCTGTGGGACAAGAAGATGCTCAAAGAAGGAGAGCGTTGTTAGAGTGGTCATAACACGTGAGTAATTTGCCACGACGCTATACAGTTGAAAAAGTCTGCAGAAAACATCTGAGAATTGTGTGTACGTCAGGACCCTCAAATCTCGACCAGATAGTTGAAGTGCAGAAATGCTACAACGCACAGGAACCCTACCGTCGACCTCGCATGAAGCAACTCCACTATCCACTGCGCCCAGAGCTGTTTGGCGAAAGCGGTATCGCGAGCGCGCAAGGGACCTCCCCAGGGCTCGTGAGGCGCTGAGTCCATAGTATTACAATTTTATACTAAGTGAGTGGTGGAGATTCTTCCTATATGACTCTTTCCTTCCCCGTTCATACGCTTCAGACCATTCCAGGTTGGGAATTTAGTAGCTACACATGATCTAAGCCTTTATTGAAACACCATGCATAAGCTAAGGCAAGGTCTTTGTCTCGACAAGTTCTCTAGACTTTTTTGAGACATGTCATGTTTATCTGAAGGGTGCCTGACTAGAAAGGAAAAGAAAGGCAAAAAAGAAATACGCTTGACAAGAAAATTGTCCGCCTTGAACTGAAAATAACACGATAAATGAATAAATATTGAATTACCGGATCACATTTTGAAGTCCACGTCTTCAACGTATTAAGAAAACGCTACAGAACGTCTTAAATATATTGGTATCAGCGTGTTTTCAAACCGTCAGTAAGATCGGTAATGGCAAGACATTCACAGGGTTTCCGGATCCATGCAGGCTTCACACCAGCAGGACTACTGCTTTTGCAAAAATTTCTTTGAGAATTAATTGGCCAATGATATTCAGTTTGGCTTTCTGATTAGCGAGAAATCTTCAAAACATTTCCATAAAAATAATAGAAAGTTAGTACTTATGAAGCAGAGGACCCGGCCCGTGCGCGGAAAAAGAAGACCCTTGCTTGGGTTCTGTGTTCTCCTCCGCCAAGGAGAGCACAGACTGAGCAAGGGAAGGAACTCCAGGATGTGGTTAAATTTAACACAGATGTGATAGGTGAATCACATCCTAGGGTACTTTGCATGGGCACGGGCCCTCAGCTTCATAAGTGCCAAAATGTCTTTGGAATAGTTCCTTTTCTTAGATTGATCTAGTGATAGCGGTTCTACTGAAAGAAAGACTACTTTACTCCCGAACAAATGGCGTAATCTAAATCAGCTTGCGTTGTAGATCTGACCACTCCTAGTTTTTAGAATATCAGATGTGTCTCGTTCGCGAGGAATGTGATAATATCGGGTTTAACCATGTATGTATGTGTACGAAGTATATGGCATGCACATCTTAGCTTACCTATGCTCGGAAAACGCGTTGCTGCTTTTGAGGAGGTGATCGTTATTACACAGCAGTCCTCTTTTAAGGTGTACGAACTGAAACTTGCTTCGCTGCAGGCCGATTTTGAAGACAGCATCGCTCGGATCGCACTGTTCCGACTTACACAATCGGACTCTTCCCGGAATTTGAAGAATCCTTTTAGCCTAGCATCTCGTCAACTGGTTCTGGTGAAACAAAGTGAGTACTCATAGAGGCTTCAACTATTGGATCACCATGTAGCACTGTTGGCGCTCATTTTGGTATGAAGGAGCAAAAATACGAAACAAGCGGGAGGAAAGAACGTACCTAACAATCCTGGAAGACGACAAAGCTGGGTAATATATCCAACCACTACTCCAAGACTTAGAATAGCAAGCAGAGAATACAAGGAGATTGCATACTGACGAGGTGAAATGGCAGAGGAATCGATTGATGTACCGGACAGTAAGGACTGCTCGATAATAGCGCTGCTTGTTGCGAATAGAAGTCCCAGAAACAAGAGGTACGAACAACAGCTCGAAACCTAGAAGGAGTCAGATCACTTGTGGAAAAACACTACTGATCGATCGTTGCTGGATCTATGTAGGAGGGAGGTGGGACAACGGGAGGGACGTTCTCGTCTATTAGCAGGCGGACAACGCTAAAGGTAGTCGTTTAGGGCAATGTTTCCTGAATGTTACTCACCTCTGCTCCCTTTACTATGACATGACTGAAAAACTCGTTAAGGTTTAAGGTTAACGAGACACTATTGTAATTTCACGACTCCAGAAATCGAGTAGAGGTCGAGAAAGTTTTTTTGCCCGAACTTCTTCTAGGGGGTTATCTGGAGTACTGACCACGAATCTAACATCCATTTTTAAACTTACGGTGGTGTTTTATAGCCTATGACGGGCACGGATGAGTAAAGCGGTCGGGGTCATGATCGCCGATTACTCATTCGTACCTACCGTAGCCTACTTACTCCACCGTGATGCTTAAAATAGATGTCGAATTCGTAATGAACACCCCAAAATACCCTCTCCTCCCTAGGGAAAGTCTTAACAAAATCGGTGGTTATGAGAGCCCAACAGGTTTACTCACCCGTGCTTACCGTAACCTACCGTAATCGGCCGAAATTTCAATAGCGGACATCAGTTTCGTGATCAGCACTCCAAATAACACTTAGTGGAGATATTTGTGCGGAAAATTTTCGACCCCTTCTCGATCTCTGGAATCGTTAATGTGCAATGGTGCCGTTTTTCGCTCCGTCTGTGCAAACCTTCGTCTGTTGTTTACAAATATTTTTTTGTATCGATTACAGATGTGAGCTTCATGCAAACATAAGTTTTGCTATCAATCGAATAAAAACCGCAACGTCTTGGACTAGAGCATAGCGCAATCTTACTTTTAGCACAAAAATGGTCACCTTCCTGCTCTTTAAAACAAGCTTTAATCTATTATTTTTCCTCAAAAAATTAGGTTTCTATAAAATTTCAAACAATGGGTTCACTTACTGGGCAGAAGAACCAAAACTTTAAGGAAAGTCATACTAAAATTTTCTTTAAACAAAAAATATTCCAACCTTTTCGGAGAGTCTCTAGCTTATTGTAGAAGAATCTCATTTAAATTTGGAAGAACTCGCTTCGGCTTCAAAACTCCTAAGCTAACTTAGAAGAGTGGACAATTTGACTTGATAAGTGTCAAAATTCGAAATAAAAGTGGTACATATATAAATTCAAAACAGGCGTTTCATAACAAGGGCGAAAAATCTCCCGTTATAAGAAAATTTGCGTGAACAACTATTATACAGCGGGTCTTGTGAAGAATGTGTGTCCGTTCTGAATGAGCATAGAATTCCTATTCCTTTAGTCAAAACAGCGTCTTATGTGCAATCTGAAGCCCGAGGTCTCTACTGTCAATCTGTAGGAAAGCAATCTTCCACTAGAATTTATTCGATCGCGAAGCAAACAGCGCCTTCTCCTCTTATTTCTTAAGGTCTTAGCGAAATAGCGCCGTAGCGCTTAGCCCCTTATGATTGGACGACTTGCGTGATAGGTGCCTAGCGCCAGCGCTACTTGCTGCGATTGGTGGACGGGCGGACCGCCTGACAGCCGCGTGGCGATGTGGCGGCGGGCAGCAACGTCACGGGCATCAGCCCGCTTAGTACCGAAATTTGTGTTTATTCAATCAGTATAGCTATTTCTTCTTAGGACACATGCGAAAGTGAATTTCTATTTTAAAAATTCTCTCAAAAAAAGGTAATTTTAGGTTGGTCAGACATTGTGTATTTAAACATCGGATACGTCTGGCTTGGTTTGCAAAGTCTCTCTTTCATTTTTGAAAGTGTACGGTTTCAGATAAAAAAAACCGATCGGTTTGATTTGAAAAGTTTGAAAAGTGACGAGCAGAACGAGAGCAGAACGAAAAATGCCTAGTTTAAAATGAAAAATGTTCATATTAAAATGAAATGTGTCCGTGTTTAAAATGAAATATACGCGGTTCAACATGAAAAGTGTCCATGTTAAACTGAAAGTGGTGCACACGGTTAGAAATGACCAGATGTAGAAAATACTGAACTAAAATTAGTCTAAATCCGCACTTTAAACGGTTGTGCATGGACTAAGAACGGAAAGCGGCCCGTTTTTGATCCTTTCAATCTACAATGGTTAACAACTGTCCCACTGAACAAGGGCTCACCTCAGAAGTGTACGGCATCGGGTGTCCTCGCCTTCGCTCTAGTGCGTTAGCTGATACCAATATGAATTCTGCACGCTCGCCGGGAGCTTCCATGCTACAATGGAATGAGGGTGGAACCTAGGAGAAACGGTAGAGGCATACGAACTCGAAGGCGCGAGCTCGCCCAGTACAACGATCTTGGAGTGGATTCCGGCGGAGCAGCTCGCCCCGGTCCGATCGATTCACACGTAGGCGGCCGCTGATGTGTCATATGCGCCGACTGCTCCGAGTAGCCCAGGCGGTTCACTTCGTTCGGTTCGGCTGCCGTCTACGGGAACCGAGCGAACTTATGAGTGGTCCTCGCGACCAGTCTTTTCGTTAGTGAACACCTCAGCAAAGCGCATGATAGTTGCTACTACGTGCTTACTGAAATATGGGCTGTAGATGGGGCTAAAAGGTATCATCGAAGATAAACCATCGAAGATATAGGAAAAGATAAGAGAAAAACGCCACTAAAAATAAACCGAACCCGCGACCTACCTCTAATGAGGAGAGGGCTTTACCACTAGACTACTCCGACCGACGGCAGTGTGATGATAAGCAACGACGGTAAACAGCTCAACAACCTTTCACGTAACCAGCGAGAAGTCGAAGCGGCAAGCTTTTACAAGTCAGAACTCGTTTGTGAACTTCACTTTGCAGCTTTTACTCTAGATACTTGTGATCGAGATTCCAGGCTCCATCCATCTACCTAGATCTCCATCCAAAGATCCATGGAGGTTAAAACTCATGAACTTGGTTAGTAAATTTTGAGGCCCCTTTCTTGCCCATTCGTATACTATAACTATATTTATAGTTCATATGTATTATTAACGTTTTTATTTCAGTTAAGTTCAGTCAATGCTTTTATTGAATGTGGAGGGAAGGGAGCAAATGGCGGACACACTCCCTCAGATGGGGCTATAGAAACACCTTTTAATACTACCCTCGCTCCCTATTGTTACCACAGGAATTTGTTCAACTGGTTCACTCCACGTTTTCGATTTCCGGTTCAAATGCGAACTAGAGGAGCGCATTCTAGTAACAAGCCCACCTTCATCATCGGGGCGGCAGAATGCATCGCCGCAAGCAAGGATAGTAATTTTGACTCTACAAGAAATTACGGATATTCTTAATGTGCGGTCCTTCATTAGAATTCAAAAATTTATGTGGGCATACGAGAGGTGACTGTTCATATTTTGGTCTGCATGAAGGAATAATAGGGTTTGCAAAACAGTAGGGTT
Source organism: Heligmosomoides polygyrus bakeri (assembly GCA_947359475.1). Lineage (NCBI taxonomy): Eukaryota > Metazoa > Nematoda > Chromadorea > Rhabditida > Heligmosomidae > Heligmosomoides > Heligmosomoides polygyrus. The sequence goes on from OX375870.1 coordinate 72,385,199, forward strand.
CGACTCCCCGAAGCGGTCATCTTCTGAGTGTCATTGCTCAGATCGTGCAAAGTCAAACCCTAACTGGAGCATCGATCGTGTTGTGTTAGTGATCAGAGTTTTAAAGCAAAGGAAGAGAGAGAAAAAGAAGAGGAAAGCTAGATGGGAGAGGTGGGGGTGCTATCAAAGCCAGCAAGGGGTAGGTAAAAGAATCGACGACAAGCCAACGCGATGTCAGTGGATATATATATATATATATATATATATATATATATACCTGCAGATGTGAGCTCAAATCGCACGTGTTCAATTTATATAGTTGAAACTGGAAGGGCGGAGCTAGCATGAGAAACGGACCTATGACGAGCAGATGAGTGCGCGATATGGGGTGGACTTCGAACTCACTTCATTCAACAACAAAGAGCCGCTCCCTGATCGCTTTGTCATATCTGATAAGCGGTGAATCCTCTCCGACATCACCAGGACTACTGGACGCTCAATGGAGGGAGCGCTGTGATCATCAAAGTTACTTTCCAAACGCCTAAGGGCCTTCGCCCCAAGTCTTCGGCATATCTCTCCCGTCCGTGGAGCATGTAGGTGTTAAAGAGCGGTCCGGAGCCAGAAATGGTGTATCAGCAGTGAAGGACCAGGGGTGGTTTAACTGATACCGCGCTTAATATCTGCGATATCCTATAGGTCTATCAGAACCCACCCGTGATATCGGACTGGCCGGCAGCTGATTTCAGCATGGAACCGGTTAAGCTGACCTTACTGCTATCAATGTTTTAACACACTTTCTTACCCTGAAGCGGCTGGTAGAGAGGCTGTATGTGTGTTGTTACAGGATGTTTTGTTGTGATCAAAACTCTTGCGGCAGGCGGGACTCGAACCCGCACCTTCTGCTTTCCGGGCAGCAATGCTACTCCTTACGAGTAAGACACAACTGATTCCGATTTAACGAATTTAATGAATTAACGAACAGTTTTGGTTAAAATGTGGTTTAAAGGCTTAGCGGAATTTTTAAATTTATTTTCCTTGTATGGTTATCATTTTTCCTCTTCGTTGATATTGCTCCTTCTCTCTGTCGCTGCTCATGTCACGATGACCTCCGTAGTACCCAAAAATTATGAACTAACAACGGCGATGCGGTGTACAAAAAGCTGTCAGCTAGCGCAACCCATAGGCTGCGCTAATATCTCGACTCACACAGTTCGCCCTCTCAATAGGGATCCATCCACTAAGCTGTTGTGCGCGTCGAAAATAGGGACGCATCCTGCTGCTGGCAAACACCGCTGCAGTCCTCTCTACCTTTCTCGCTAATTGAGCACGACCTTTTAAGAGAGTGGATTTTGCACAATGGCAGCTGCCATTTCACTCCTGGATCGGTTCAGGGCCCTAACCTCTTCAAAGAGCCACTAATGATCTTGCGAAAATTCGGACGAGGGGGTGGTGTCGAAACCAAAGTGGGGTGGTAAGAAAGTCTTGGGCTGCTTTACATTCTTACTCCTTTATTTTTTAATTCAGCATGCAATATCAGTATACAATTATCCATCGAATGCATTGGTTTCAAAAGCTTATACTACATGCAAGAAATTTACATTAATTTGCCCTTGAACGAAAAACTAACCGTGTCGGATAGTAGTCATTTGGTGGCTTTGGTTCGTAGGATGTTCAGCTTGATTACAAATACGTCAAGCTTGTTTAAAGGGTGTTTGATTAGCTTCACAAAGTGTCCAATTTGTTCATTATATTTATTACAAGTGCTTCGACACGCCTAACGGCGTGTCTCGCACTTGCGCGCTTCGCGCGAATTTGTAGCATCACTGACCTATGGAAAGTAGTTTTTGTAAAACACAAAATTCGCTAGCATCTAGGACTTGGTGCGTGCTCTAACGGCATCAAGCGCTTCATCACTTCGGCATCATAGACATTCTTTCAGGACCGGCCAGTAATGCCATTGGTTTCTGCTGCACAGTACTTTTGTCCCTCAGGTTGTTCCTCCGCAATCGTTTTCATGCTCAACAGCTAGCGTTTCAAGTTGTCGTTGACATGTCTTCCGAAGCCAGGTTCCCCTCTCTCGTTTCTTCTTACTGGATCTAATTGCTGGTCCGCCTTTAAAGGTCTTCCCTCCCCCTCTTTAGTCCCCCACCTTCCTTGTCCCAACTCGTTGCCCACTTTATTTTCACTATTGACCCCCTACTATGTAGTCTCTTCTTGCTGATTTCCCCGTCCTGGCCTCTCCTCCAGGTTCTTTCTTTCCTTCCTGGTCGCTCTCCTGGTCCACCATAGAGGTTCCCCTTACCGCCCTTCTCCACCACCCCCTTAGTGGTCCTCCCATGCTCACGGCACGGTCGGTGACACGTATTCAGAATCAGGATGCTTGCTGCGCGACGTAGGGAGCCCATTTTCTGGATCCTCAGAAGCGCGCGCAGTCGCCGCTGTGTCGAGCATGAAGAGGCTATGCATATGGCAGATTCGTTGTTCTCCGTATGAATTCCTTTACGGCTCCCTTCTTGTTGATTCCCCGTCCTGGTCCTGCCTCCAGGTCCCTTCTTCCAGGTAAATTCCTCCCCTCCTTCCGTCGAGATACTTCTTACTACTCTACCCCAATTAAGTAGGCCTCCCACGCTCACGACACGACGACGGCAATGCTGATCCTCCTTATTGTCCCCCTCCTCCCCTGATTGGTAACTCCCTAATGATCCCTACATATTGCCTAAACTCTTCCTGGTGCCACCTCCTGGCCTGCTTCATTGTGCTCTCCCCATCGACCATCACGATGCTCCTCCTGGTCGCTGCCTCCTGATCGCCGTCGGTTCTCCACCCTCAAAGTCCCCCTTCTACCTTTACCCCCTTAGTAGTCTTCTCATGCTAATGGCACGAAGTCGGCTTCTGAATCTGGACGCTCAAAAACGTGCGTAGGTGCTTTTGTGTTAAGCAGTAAAGGGCTACGTTTCACCTGCTGCAGCAACACCCCACGTTCAATAGCAAATTTTGCCCGCGCTGTAGATGATGAGGCGTACCTCATTCAGGTTAGATCATCGACCGCCCTCGCTATGGATAATGCGGCGTACCTCACTTCGGTTAGATCATTCGACCGCCCTCGCTGTGGTTAACGCGGCGTACCTCACTTCGGTTAGATCACTCGACCGCCCTCGCTGTGGTTGACGCGGCGTACCTCACTTCGGTTAGATAACTCCACGGACAAACTCTTTTATATATAGGTGGGGATAATGTGCGAGTGTAGCGCAGTCGGAGGAGGTGCAGGCTGTCGCATGCACCCGATTCTAGGTTCTTCGCTCGGATTTCTCGTCCACGCCAACCAAGTCTTCCATTCTCTGGGGCCGGTGAATTGGTATCAGACCTGATTGGAAAGGATAAAGCGCTGACTTGTTCATTGGCTGGCCACCACAAGTCATTGTGTGGCCAAATAAGCATTCAAATCGCCTCCACGATCTTCCGTAGAGGAATGAATGACGTATCACAAAAGGGATCGAGTAACGCCTCCTTTATCCACAACTCTCTATCCTTTATTTACTATTATTATTATTTATAATATTTTTTATTATTTATTATTTGCGCGCAATGACGCGCACAGACCAGCGAAACATGTATATTTTAAGTTGGGTACATTATGATAAGAAGGACAATAGTTGAGAAAACAGGAAATCCTCAACAAATACAACAGAGCTTACTTTGAAATAAGAGCAGATGATAGTAAAACTTAAAGCCAGAAACAATCAACGCCAAGAGTTTGTAGTAACACGAGTGATAACTGTATGGTGAACTGAGTCGACAGGGAAGAGCATCGGCCCGATAATGCTGCAGGTTACAAGTGAAGGATGGCTTCGGATACCATGTTGGTTGGTCCGTCAACTCCCATAACGACCATATCGAAGCAGCCACTGGGGTAGACGTTCGAAAAGCGGTAGACATGCGGAAAAAAAGATGGAAAAAATCAAAATCAAAAATGTAAGTAGGACTACGATATGGGTGCAATAAAAAGGCACAAAATGCTTGAGAAAGAAGAGGAAACGACAAGAGAAAGAAAAAGTAAGTGATTGCGACTAATTAATAAAAGCGCCCATATGTGGCGTGAGAATGATGTAAATTACAATGAGATGAAATCGCAACATGAGAGAACGGTTCTTACATATTTACTGGTGGTACTTGGTTTTTTTCAGATATTTTTTAAATCAGTTTTAGTTGATCGAAAGCTTTGGTTATTTAAGGGATGTACAAAGCATTGAATTGCCTACCGTACACCACCTCATGGTGCTGCAAAGCCTTACACCCTTTCAGTCAACCGAGGTGATATTATCCAGAAGCACATTGCATTATGAAGGAAGGGACAGGAATCGCAAGTACATATCACTGCGCATGTTCTCTCTTACACATAAACAAACCCTGAACCTTGTTAGGAAATTCCCTTTTTATTAGACTCACTTTTTACGTTGGCTCGGGTCCATCCTTGAAGGGGGTTCCACTATATATATATATATATATATATATATATATATATATATATATATATATATATATATATATATATATTTATATATTTATATATATTTATATATATATTTATATATATATATATTTATATTTATATTTATATGTTTATATATATATAAAATTTCGATTATTTTAAGAAAACAACTACAAGATGACAGTGAGGGAAATACAGTACTTCGCTAGGGTTCGTTATGTATGATTACATCCACAACTGAGTATATTTTCTTTGTCCATTTTGAATTGCTTGGCTATGATTGCTCAACAATCCTGAGACCTCTGAGGATCCTGACTCCGACAAAGCTTGCTAGCACCATGACCCATTTCCCGAACACTGCCCTTGAGAGTCGTAGAAAGGGTGAAAACAGAAAAATCTGCACACATCCAAATGACATATGTAGTTCTAACCACGAACATAACCACAGTTTCCTCCAGCAGTGAAAAAATAGAGGCAAGCCGTAGTAAATATTGTCAAACTCGCCGCAACATTTTGAGATAGAGGTGCTAATTTGGCAACAGCTGTCTATAATTAGGAGATACAAAAAAGGTAATGAGATTGGAAAGGGTTGCGCAATGCTACAGTATGAATGGCATTGTTCTGCTAGCACGAGTCCCTTCGCTATAGACAGGCAGTCTTCTACGTGTCAGCTTTCGCTCCCGACACTCGAGAACGTGTCAAAGGTTGGCCTACTGAACAGCTGGGAAGATGTTTGTTGTTGTCCTAAAGGTCCATAAAAATTGCCGTTGCTTCAGCTAAAGGCCATGCTTTGTATTTGCCTACGAATTTGATTTTTATTCTGCCTCTATATAATGTCCTACTGCCCTCACTATAACATAGCGTTCAACGTATAAATGCAGAAAGTTTCCTAGAATTAGCTTATTACAATTAGTTAACTTTCATGCACGTCTATATGTAATAACTTTTTTAGCACACTGTTATGTAACACTACATAGACCAGCAATTCTACGTAACATTAGGTAGCTAGTGGATAGTGAAGCAACTCCTTGGTTTTTCATCTCTTTTTGTGGAGGTACATATGAAATATCCGTTAATTCCAAAAGAAAAAATAAGCCGATTTGAAAGCTTCTTGAACTTGCACGTCGAACACGGACTCTTCAGGTTATATGGAGTAATAGAGCTATGTAGTGTTATGGCATAGGTATGCGCAGGTCAGTCACCCAGTTAAATATCTTTCGAAGATGTAGATGGATGTCGGAGCCTTATCGAAGGTTCGGATACTAAAATCCTTAGAGATCTTTGTAACATATCATGTTACATATGTTACATATCACGTCGTGGTGGTTTTTTTAAACAACATTCTTTCTTCTTGATTGTTATCCATCAATAGGGCGCTTTTCTTATTTGAGAAGATTTGCGGAAATACCATTCCGTCAAGCTACAATGCTTTCAAAAAAGTTCTGAACGTCAAAAAAAGGTCCATAACAAATAGTTATAGACTCATCTGCTTTAGACGTTACCCGAAGTGTAGTTGCTAGTTTCTTCTATTCCGTAGTTAGTAGCTCATTCTGTTGTCTGTTATCGTACTGCTTTTGTTTTCGTTGCCGTTTTGTTGGCATATTATACCGCACGAATACAATCGTGTAAAAAATTCTACTCTAATCCTTTATTATTACGGCACGTTTCATAAGTATAGACTGGAACTGATATTATTGTAACCAATGCCTTCGTAGTGGAAAACCTTAAGCAGCACCCATTGCTCTGTCTGAATTTTTTAAATCTAATTTAATTTATGCCCGGTTGTTTAATTTATTGGGTGGAGAATGTTATTACTCCTTGTTTAAGGAATCCTAACTACTGTTGGACCCGCGCACAATTATGGGAGATGGAATTCCTACTGGCCAAAATTGCTGGCTTAAATTGTGGTTGTATGTATATGTCTATGCAAACGGACACTGTCTTACTTTTCCTTTTGTTTTCTTGATAGTGTTCTCGATGTTAAAGTGCGCCCAACTTTTATCGCTCCATGGGATCGTAAAATTCGCTGGTGAGCAAGAAGATTGCTTGTCGTTTACAGCATTCGTAGACAAATTCGGTCGTGGTGGGGTGCTGATTACTAACATCAGAGCAAATATTATGGCTGGGACTTGAGATCCACGAAGAACATTGTGTACAGCTGAAGGGATCGACTTCTACGAGCTGGTCCGAAGCACCACCGCTAATGTCCACCAGCTTACGTTCTCTCAAATATGGAACGAAAATGGCAAGGCTAGCAATTTAGCAAGATTCGCGTTTCTTCTAGGAAAAATTAAATTGGAATATTATGTTAAAACATATATGTTAAAGCAATATAAAAAAAATAAAGGATAAAGGGCTGCTCTGTTCAGCCGTTGCGGTATGCGGGCAGGGCCATGCATTCTACCTCTACTGGAATATCGTTAGCGCAATTTTAACGCAGATTCTGCATATATGTACAATTTTCACGTCGAATTGGACACTTTTCTAAGCTAGCTTTAAGACTTTTGAAATGAGAGAAAACTCTTCCAAATCAGAAGAACTTCAGGCAGGTTAAACAAAAGACACAATAAGATGGTTTGAATAATTTCTTGTTCGAAGAAAATTTGGCACAACTTTCTTTGAAGCTTTTTGGTTAACCTACTCCAATGAATGAAATAAACTTTTAAATTTTTTAATTTTAGATAAAGATAATAAACTAAAATTTGTCTTGGAGCACAGCAAAGAAGCAAGCATACAGCGCATCGAGAGATCAGATTGCACCAAGCACTCGAGAAGCTCACTGCAGCGTTTGATTGGTTGATTGTGTAGGGGGCACTTACACGAACTACCAAAGCGGGGATATGTGTATTCCTTACAGTTGCTTTTGCTGTATCGTTACCAGGTGATAAACTCCATGCAAACAGAAATTCTGCTATCAATCGAATGAAAGGCACGTCTTGGAAAAGGGCATGGCGCAATCTCTGGTATTGCGGTGGATCCTCATGGTCAGACAATTATTAGGTTGTAACGAATTAAATGGCACTGGCTCGCGCCATTTTTTGGCGCGTCTATACGCGTTTGATCAAGAACAAACCGTAACATGTGGCATATCATTTAGAAGCGCAAACTTTGCTCTACCGGCGAGTACCAAATTTTCTATGTAAAAGTTGGAAAACTTTAGAGTTTTATTGACTTTTTTGCACATGGACAAAAGGGTAATCCGAGGCATTTACTTGTATGAATTCAAGCTGGGCACTACAGCTAAGGAGGCGGACGAGAAGATCAACGCCGCATTCGGTCAAGGATGTTCCACAATTCGGACGGCGTATAGTTGGTATCCGAAGTTCCGGAATGGAGATGAGAGCTTGGAAGAACATGAAGGTCGTGGGAGGCATAGTGATGTTGATGAGGACAAGCTGAGAGATGTGGTAGAGGAGGATCCACACAAAGGTACCAGGGAGATAACGAAGGTTCTTGGCATCAGTCACAACACAGCTGCCCGGCATCTGAAGGAAATTGGAAAGACCAAAAAGCTGGAAAGATGGGTGCCTCACGAGCTGTCTGAGGAGCAAAGAAACCGACGATATGAGATCTCGTCCGCACTGCTTCTACGGAACGAAACGGACCCATTCCTTGATCGCATCGTAACCTGTGACGAGAAATGGATAATGTACGACAACAGGCGACGATCGGCACAGTGGGTGGACAGCGATGAGAGCCCCAAGGTTTTTGCGAAGCCGGAATTGCACCAAAAGAAAGTAATGGTGACAGTATGGTGGTGTTCGCTGGGAATTATGCACCACAGCTTCCTCCCTCCCGATGAATCCATCACGGCAGAGAAGTACTGCATTGAAATTGAAGAAATGATGAAAAAGTTGAAGGATATCCGGCCGGCCCTGGTAAACCGAAGGCGAGTTCTATTTCTGCACGACAATGCTCGCCCCCATGTAGCACGAATGGCGTTGCAGAAATTGAATGAGCTGAGCATTGAAACTCTACCACATCCTCCGTTTTCTCCCGACCTCTCCCCAACAGACTACCATTTCTTCAAGCATCTTGGCGACTTCTTGGTAGGGAAAATATTCAAATACCAACAGGATGCCGAAAGTGCCTTCGAAGATTTCGTCAATTCCAGAACTTCTGATTTCTATGCTACTGGGATAAAAAAGCTTGTGTTACGTTGGCAAAGATGTGTAGAATCAGAAGGTTTTTATTTCGATTAATAAACTTGCCTACAAGCCGAGATATTAACTGTTTAAATTTACAGTGGTTCAGTGCCATTTATTTCGTTACAACCTAATATTAAGTCAGTGCTTTGCCTTTCCAGACAGGACCGGTACCAATTCACCGATTCCGGAGAGATGGAAAACATGGATGACCTGATGTAAATCCGAACCCAGACCCTTGAACGGAGTACACGCGATAGCCAACAGCTCCCTCGACTGCGCTACCTCTCCCCCCATAAAAGCAATAGACATGTCAAATATAATTAAGGCACCATAGTATATGTGCGTGTGCTGTGGTGTCGGAACAATGCGTGCTGCGCAGCCGCCTTTCCCCCTTGTTCGAAAAAAACTGCAATGGAGAACTGCAGTTCTCTAAAATGAAAAATGTTGTTCGTGTTCAAAAATGTAAAAATTGAACATTAAAAATTTTAAAAAATGCAGACCAAAAATTAAAAATGGAAGCAGGCAAACCGTTTCAGTTGTTGTTTAATTTAAAAAGTGAATAAAGACAGCCATACTTATTCCTGAGATGCTCTAAAGCTCGGGGCCGTCGTTCTGAGAACACCAGAGAAAAGGTAAGGTGCGGCGATACTAGATGAGCTGCTATCATAATTATCTGTGAACACCCTTAAAAAGGGTAACCGTACAAAGTCTAGGAGTTGGAGAGGAACTCGCACTCGGATCCAGTTGGGGCGCAATTGCCCTCTGTCAGTAGACTAGTAAAAGCGGGTGAAACACACAGTGAGTCAGCGTGAGAGATAAAAATCCCAGACGTGCACATTTTACAACTGGTCGCTCTATGGATCGCAATCTGAAGCAAAGAGTAAGAGGCCACTAGTAATGGACTCGCATGTCAGTTGGTTACTGATAGACTTTCTACCAATTTAAAACTAAAAATAAGAAATATACAATACTATTATAAACAAATCATTGAAAATGTTTAGACATTTCTAAAGGTCCAAAATACTTCTATCGCTTTCCTAGCAGAGATCTTCCCTTTTACACCTAAAATCTTACACGCCAAAGTCGTTATATATTAGGTTGTCCCATAAGTCCCCGCCGTTTTTTTCAACGATTCACTGCAGATTTCGTCGGCCGTCTATTGCATAGCGCTGCATAGCCTTCGAAAGAGAATGATTTGCTCTATCAGAATGTGTATTGCATTTTTTCACCATGAATTTTTCTCAATTTTTAGTTCGTTGAAGTGAAAAGTGAAAAAGTGAAAAAGTAGCCATTTGCGCACTTGTTCTCTCCGCTTAGGTTTGTAATTTTTTGCGCAGTTTTTTCGAGCATTTGGGTGACAATGCTCTGTACTACAAGAATATGTGTTAGTGCTATTTGCTCATTTGTCCTTTATTGATTTTTAGGTCATCAAATTGGGACGTCCGAAGGAGGATGGTTATTTTTGCCGACAGCTCCTGCTCTGTGGTTGGACTGTTTGGGTTGGTGTTATATTTCATTCAAAAGAGAATGTCTTGCTCTATAAGAATATATGTTGCGTTTATTGATCTCTTTTGAATGCCAACAAAATGCCAAAAAGAGAAAAATCGTCTTCACCAACAACTCCTTCTCCTTCTTCAGTTGTTGATATTCGACAGAAATCAGCGTGAGCCAATAAACACGACACAAATTCTTACTGAGCAAGACATCCTCTTCCAAACGACATATGACACCAAGCAAAAAAGTCCAACCACAGAACCGGAGTTTTGGTAAAAATTCGGACGGGAAAGTCGGAATTCCCAATTTGATGGCCTAAAAATCAATAAAGGGCAAGTGAGAAAATAGGACCAACACATATTCTTGTAGTACAGAACGTTGTCTTCTAGGTGCTGTAAAAAACTAAAAAATTATAAACCTAAGCGGAGAGAACAAGTGCGCAAATGGCTACTTTTTCACTTTTTCACTTTTCACTTCAACGAACTTAAAATTGAGAAAAATTCATGGTGAAAAAAATGCAATACACGTTCTGATAGACCAAATCATTCTCCTTCGAAGGCTATGCAGCGTTATGCAAGAGACGGCCGGCGAAATCTGCAGTGAATCGTTGAAAAAAAAGAGGGGACTTATGGGACAACCTAATATTTCCTGTTTGATACGTTTCTTACCAAAGAGAGGTGGTTCACAAAAGGTTACTAGACCTTTGACGTCGAAATTTCTCACGTAGTGAACATGAAAATTAGGCAGCCAGGTTGCTTTTCGACTAAGAAGTATGCCTTATAACCGAAGCGGCCATAAACGGATCAACGTATTTGAAGGAGCTAACCTAAGACTTTTACTGTTGTCAAAGAAGCGCGCGGCGGTCAGATATGGGCTGCGTCGATTTACATCGTAGCCGGTTTGATGTCGTCCGCGCCAAGTCGTGGTAGAGTTAGGAGAAGCACAGGAGTTGGTTGCACTAGCGATAGGATATAGTACATACATGAATGGTGGAAAGAATGTGGCGATCGTATGTATGTACACGTTTTATAGCTGTGTTTCTGGAAAAGTTTATCGAACAAATGAGTGAATGAAAAAATTCGATGTCGAAAAATTTCGAACGAACGAATGAATGATCGTATTTATTCAATATCGAAAAACAGTGGGGTACGATGTTGTGAAGCTGTTGAGCCAAGATTGTTATGGAGCCTTTATTCGGCTTACGCTTCGGCGTAACCGCCTTCTTCAGAGCCTTGAAAAGACAAAAAGAGTTTGAGAAATTACTCGTCCAAGGATCACTTCAAGCTACACGAGTCTCGAAAGTGAGTGAGAGAATGAAACGAATAGGGAGTAAAGCAACCCGACTGACCTTATGGAAACAGCCGAAAGGCTGGTTAGTGGGACCCTTGGATGGAGAACGACTGAGTCAAGCCCACAGAGGTCGGAAAATGGAGCCAGCTCCTGGGTTACGGCCACCCGTTCCTCTCTCCTATTGATCGCGGGATTCTTGAACGCAATCCACAACGCCTCCAGGGTTTTGCGCGCCGCGATATCGGACTCACGCGCTTGTATCCTCACCGCTATCCCAACCACTGCGCCACTATGACTCCGGTCTGTGTTCCCCCAAAGGTGTGGAGACCTTGCACTTGTCCAGTCCATCCACGTGCCTGACCCAGAGGGGCCTGCACGTCTCACCGATGTATTCCTCGTTGTATTTACTGCAAGTTATGAGGTACACCGTTCCCGAGACTCTACAGTCGCCTTCCATACCGAGCGGGCAGACCATGCAGAAAGGAGTAGCATATGCGCTGTCACAGAGACGGTTTCTAACAAGCTGCGCCTTAAGGTTGGCGGGAGGTATCTCAACGACTCTTACGAGGTCGCCTAGCTCGGCCTTGCGAACGCAGTCCCGCACTTGGGTGCTGAGTGCATCCGTTATAAAGGGCACTGAAAAGGGAACCTTGTTACTTTCTTGAGCGGTACGTGTTCGAGCTGCTGACGGTCGATGACCTCTCTCAGGCATGTTGTCGGGCAGATACCCATTCGACAAAGCAATGCGAGAAGCCATTTCCATAGATGAAGATTTCAAGTCATCATTGGAAGACACTAATGCAGCTGTGCGGAACATGCTCTTAACAATGGCCCTTTTAGTAGTGCAAGGATGTGCAGAACGGAAGTGCACTATGATGTTCTTGTTACTAGGTTTCCTGTACCATCTAGTTTGGAAGGTGCTCTGAGAGAGACGGACTTCAGCGTTCAGGAACGGCAGCCAGTGATTTGTTGGCTTCCCCCTTGTGAGCTTAATGTGCTCCGCTTGATGATTGAGCAAATCGAAACAGGTGTCCAATTCGTTTTGCGTGGGGCATACGATAAAGCAGTCATCAATATACCGACAATACAGTAATGGTCTGCGTTCCAGAACTGGTCTCTCTATTTTAGACATAAAAGCTATAGCTTACGCAGGAGTCAGACGCTGACACAGGAGCTGTCGGCAAAAACAACCATCCTCCTACGGACGTCCCAATTTGATGGCCTAAAAATCAATAAAGAACAAGTGAGAAAATAGGACCAACACATATTCTTGTAGTACAGAACATTGCCTTCTAGGTGCTGTAAAAAACTGCGCAAAATATTATAAACGTAAGCGGAGAGAACAAGTGCGCAAATGGCTACTTTTTCACTTTTTCACTTTTCACTTCAACGACCTAAAAATTGACAAATTTCATGATGAAAAGAGAAATGCAATACATGGTCTGATAGAGCAGATCATTCTCTTTCGAAAGCTATGCAGTGTTATGCAAGAGACCGCCGGCGAAATCTGCAGTGAATCGTTGAAAAAAACGGCGGGGACTTATGGGACAACCTAATTTTAACCTTATGCTTATCGAGCAGAAAACCTAATAAGTTACGTTTCTACTATCAAGGTGCCACAATGCGCTTCCTGCTACCAGATAGCTCTCGTATAGCTCCTCGAAAGACGCTGATTTTCATGAAGTCTATTTCGAACCAGCTTGCTCTTGGTGTTCTCACTGGGTATGCTCGCAAATGCAACGTAATTACGAAACTGTGCATTTTTCAGAAACAGCTATCACGTTGCCGAAGATCAAGGAAACACTATTAAAAGAAACTGCAGGAACGAACAATGACGCGGTTATAAGGAAAGAGAAGCTGTAGTGTACGATGTACATATGTTTCCATATTCCGAAGAAATACATCAGATGGACTACGCGCAGGAGGTTGTCGACAGAGGTCCTCATGGTTGCCGTGGAGCAGGAAGCTGAATCCTGCTTCAAAGGGGATGATAGATCGTCTGTACGAAGTGTTGTGATTTTCAAGACACCTTACGCAGTAGCCTTTATAATTGACGCAGCATAACATACCCGCGAAATTTAGAATAACTCAGAATCAACCGTGTTCCTCTCTATCACCTTGTTGAAGATCAAGGAAACACTACTGAAAGGTTTTCCTCGAGCTTCAGCAAGATTTATGGAAAATCGGACGTGGACAGTACTACGTGTTCTTTCCCTAGAGAATTCACCATGACTTGCGTTTTCGTATGCATGCTCCTGCGGTTAGGGTTTCATTACCTTTTGTGAGAGAAGTTTCGACGAGGGAATCAATTCCATAACGGGTTGCGCTAATGGGAATGTTTTTTGAACTGTTGTGACCGGAGCGGAAATTTAATTCACTGGCTAGGCCTCTGAGAAAGAATGACTTCGACGAGAATATTGCCGTTTTATAGTTTATCATTATACGTATCGCATTTTAATCAACACGTCACGCACGCTTCCGCGTCTAAGACCAGCTGCTCTATGTATGCTTGCTTATGTTCGCTATATGTTCTTTCCTTCATAGAGATGTAAGGTTCGGTTTTCATTTCGCCTTATCTGCTTAATGTGGTTCAGTGAGCAATGAAGTAGCTTCGTTGCATATATGTCACCTCATACAAACAACCTAAAATTAGACCTGTATTCGCTTAGTTGGGCGCGTGCAGTCGGAGGAGGCGCCGACTGCCGTCTGCACCCAATACCAGGTTCATGATTCGGATTTCCCGCTCAGGCCAATTAAGCTTTCCATCCCCCAGGGTCGGTGAATTTTTACCAGACTTGCCTGGAAAGGACAAAGCGCTGACTTGTTCATCGGCTCGCCACCGCAAGTAATTGTGTGGCTAAATACGCATTCAAATCGCCTCCACGACATTCCACAGAAGTGCAATGCGTGGCGCATCTCAAAAGGGATTGAGTAACGCCGTCCTGTATCCTTAATCCTTTATTCGCTTAGTACCTACCGTTACACGGCATGTATGATTAGAATTCATTGCAGGTGAGAACTTTTTAAGTATCAAACCGTTTGGCTGCTACGTAAATACCATCAGCCGTGTCCATGGTTTCGTATGAATTGAAAAGCATTCACAACCTGTATTTTTCACATGCTGCGCTTCAGGTCCAATGCGCACTGGGTGTTTGGAATACTTATTTATTTATTTGCACCATGTCGTGCACACAAAAATAGTACATTTAAAAAGGACACAGCACATTAGAAAATACGTGGTGTTAACAAAAATTCAGCAAATCAAAACTAGCCATCATTGTTACTTTTTTTATGTTAGCATAACTCTTAAACGGCAAACAGAAGTCACTTAGAAGAGATAGAGTTCTGGGAGAATAAGGGTAAGGAAGCCGGATAAGAATGATGGGACAGAGGATGTGATAGAGGATGATGAAGAAGAGCAGTGGCCCGCCAACACTGCAAGTCGTGGGAGAAATCGGCTCCGGATACCAACTTAGTAGGTCCGTCAACTCCATCAGAACCCATCGAAGACGGCTGCTTGGGGAACATAAGACGATGGCTAATCAGAAGCAAAGCAGAGAAGTTCTAAAATTCAAGGAAAATTAGAAACAAACAAGAGACGAATAAACGTTAGAAAAGTGCAAAAAACAAAACAAAAGAAGAGCAGAAAGAAAGAGCAAAAAATAAACAAAAAGCTCTGAAGTGAAAAAATAAAAAATCCAAAACAAAGGATTTCCTGGCTTTAGGAAAGCGAAAAATAGCAGAATCTTTTTCACTTAGGCGATATCAGGATTATGCAGTGTTGAAAGCAAGTCTATTCTCTTTAAACCTTTTCTAAAAACATGCGCATTTGGTGCTTCTAATAGGTTGGGTGGTAGCATTTGTAGCCAACGAGCTCCACGAAAGAACAGAGAATTAAAAACCTTTTCTCGGTTTTTCTTCTTAATCTTGGGATAGCGAAGGCAGTATTTATTACGCCGACCTTGTGTTGGCAAAAAGGCCCAGTAGTTACTAGATTTAAGTCTAGATTCGCCTTTTAGGATTTTGAAGCAAAACACTAGATCATTTACAATGCGTCTGTACCGTAGACTATTTAGGCTGAGTAGATTTAGCCGCTCTCGATATCTGGAACACGTTCCTATAGAACTGGTACAGTTTACACATCGATTAAACAGAATCTTTGTGAAGGTTTTCTGAACCTTTCATTTTTTTTCTATATGCTTTTTTGTGAAAGGATTCCAAATCGGAGAGCAGTCCTCCAGTATTGGTACAACGTACGACTTATACAGTTTGATCAGTATCGTGCTGTCGTGACATTTCAAATCTCTGAAAATTGAAAAAAGGACAGAAAAGCTCTCCGTACTATAATATCAATGTGATTATTGAAATCTAATCCGCTGTCCAAAAAAATTCCAAGATCGCGAACCTCAGATACAGTCTTGAACGAAGTATTTCAAGACCAAATTCTACAATGGGCGCTTCACCGATATGGAAAACTGAAGTTTTGGGGGAATTCATAGGAATTTTCTAAGCATTAACCCATACTGCCATCATGTTAATGGACTGGGATAAGGCCTGGCAAACTTCAGCCTTATTGCTATCATTGTATCTCCCATAAATTTTTATGTCATCGGCATACATCTGCACCTTCACATGAGTATATGCAAGAAAAAGGACCGGTGACAGCACACCTCCCTGGGAAACTCTACTTCTGCAATCGTAGCTCTTCGAAAAAGAATTACCTACTTTCACCGCATATGTCTTTCATGCAGATAAGATTGAATCCACTGAAGCAAAGATCCTGTAATGCCAAGAAGAATAAAGCTTTTTTAGGAGCAATCGGTGGATTACTTTGTCAAACGCTTTTGACAATTCAATGTAAATATCATCAACCGAGTCTACATTATTCGATGCAATACTCCAGTCAAAGGTGCAATCGGCAAGTTGAGTAGTCGTAGAAGCTCCCTCCGTAAATCCATGCTGTTGAGATGGAATTGATTTCTTTCTAGTGAACCATGCCACAATCTTATCCCGTACAATCTTTTCCATTATTTTCATTGGAGCAGGATTAATGCTTATAGGTCAAAAAGACGGCACTAATGCTGAATTTTGAGCTTTTGGAATAGCCGTAATAATGGATTTTTTCCAAATTTTAGGAACTTCACTGTAAAATAAAGAAACATTAAAAATCATTGACAGAGGTTTGCAAAGGGAATGAGCGCGTTTTTTGAAAACAATTTGAGGAATTCCATCAAAACACGCTGATGTTGAGCCCTTAAGCCGCTTCATTACCTTTAACACATCATTTGGATGTATAATAAATTCACCTATAGTCTCAATTTGATCATTATTCGCTTGCGTAAACATGCCTTCTGATTCAGCGAAGGTCTCTTCCGAATCCGAGTCGAAAACAGAAGCAAAAAATCGAGCTAATGCTTCAGCCTTTTGGAGATCGGTTTTGTAAAAGACATCAGCATCATCTTTAAGCACTAGCAGAGTGCGATTTCAGCCTACATCGAATAAGCGGAAAAAGGGCTTTACTATTCCTCGTTTTTGAAGACATTTTTTCCTTGTGAGCTAGAAACCTTTTCAAGTGGCGATCCAATTCGTGACATAACTTTTTATAGTGCGGATGCGAAAGTGGATTTAATAACGATTGGAAAAGGCGTGATTTCTGTGCTATCAAATTTGAAATGTGTTTTGGGTAGTGCGGAACAGGTGCTTTTGCTAAGTCAAAGGGAACGTGAAGGGACAAATTATCAGTGCTTTGATAGCCATCAAAAACTTTCCACCAATCTATGGAACTGAAGTACGACATCAAGCTTGGATAATCAGCTTTCCTAAAATTTGGTAAGGGAAATTCACGTCATTTTATCAAAGGCATATGAACATCAAAGCCAATTATGTTGTAATCGACAGATGAAAACGGAGGAAGGATGGCAATATTGTTAACGATAAGTGAGGAGGTTAAAATTATATCAAGAATTGCATCGCCTCGGGTCGGTTTCATCACTTGTTGTGTCAAATTGCAGCAATCAAAGAATTCTATAAATTTTCCTAAGTATCCGTTTTTATGTCCACACTTGGCAACCCAATCGATGTTGAGGTTAAAGTCACCAAGCACGATTAAATGCCTGTTCGCAAGGCATAGTTCCAACATTGCATCAATGATGGCATCATCTTCATGAGCGTTCGAGTTGGGTGGGCGATATAGTAGGGCAACCCTGAACGCTAAGGAGCATGTTATATGAAGACATCTAAGCAGAGAAGGTCCGATTTGAGGCAGGCGGAAACGTGAACAACAGTTAGGCTAATCGAAATTTTGGCAAAGCAGCATACACCGCCACCCTTTCGATTTCCACGATCTGCTCTGAAGACTCTGTATGGAAGGTTTGCAAGGATCTCAGCATCTGGTATCTTATCTGTAAGCCAAGTTTCGGTTACAAAGAGTAAATCTGGCTCGTAAACGGACAAGAATAGGTGGAGATGATGTATTTTGTTTACAAGGTTACGTGAGTTTAGCAAAAAAAAAAACACTTGATGGCTGTGGATCTGGTGGATGTGTGTGTTGTGCCGTGTCCAGCTAGACGTTTCCCGAAGCTCTAGGTTTCGGAGATCTTCGACCCGTCTTAGCTCTCTACGGTACACCACCCACACCCGGTCATTTAACTGTTTGTTCCGTTCCCTACAGTCCTGCCTCCATTCGAACTCATGTTTCCGCTCTTCCTGGGTCATACTGCGGCGGACACAAACCTTGGCAAATGCAGCGGACCCCCGAAGCCGCCATGAGTTCGAGAGGGCCGTTCCCCAGTGCGACTTCGAGGGCAGCACCACCTTTACCTTGCGGACGCGCCCGCGTTCCTGTCTGCCCATTCTGTACAATTCCAGAGGGCGACACTCAAGGTTAAGAACATCAAAGATTTCACTAACCTTTTCTTCGAGATCCCTCTGCTTGGCTGAAGGAGAGAGGTCGGTGGGTGACTGAGACAACTATTCTATTACAATGCTTCTCTCCTTCTTTTCACATTCAATTCGATCCGCCATCTCCTGCGGTAACATGGAGATGAGAGCAAACATCATGCGCTCAATAACGGGATCTAAATTTCTTTCTAAAATAGCATTTATGATCTCACTAACCGACAAGCTAGAATTGTCAACCTGAGCGGGGCAATTCTTGCTAGTAGACATGGGATCCGAATCATGTATTTTCGGATATCCGGCCGGATTTATCCGGTTTTGGATTATCCGAAATCCGGCTCGGCTGAAAATGGAGGTATCTGAATCATCCGAAGATCCGGTGTTTTCAAAAGTACCCTCATCTGAATCATCCGAAAATCCGGGGTTTTCAAAATTGCCCTCATCTGAATCATCCGATGATCCGGGGCTTTGAAAAACGCAATGATTCGATAGAAATCGGATAATAGGAGGTTAGCGAGCTATGCTGCCAAACTCTGCGCCGTTGATAACCTGACGTTTTCGGAAAGATTTTGCCATCATTTGGCGGGAGTTCTCTCACAAGGGAAGGATCTGTAGCGTATGTTTGAGGGGAGAGCGAATCATCCTATATAGGAATAATCCCCACCCTTCAATTATTATATTAGGTTGAGTCATAAACTTTGCAACAAAATTTGTCTTCCAGCAAAAGCAATACTATAACAAAAAAAGAAGAATGATTGACTTAAACAAAGTAATTGCCGTTATTTCCAATAAGTTTCTTCCGCTTTTCATGCAGTGAGTAAATTACATCTCTGAAGAATTTGGTCGGCTTCGACTTAAAGAATTCATGTACCACGAATTCATGTAACCTCATCGAGTTCGACAAGGCGCCTAAGGCGCCTTTTATACTCGCGCCGCCACGCGGCGCGGCATGTTGGCTGACATAGCTATCGATTTTTCGCGCCGCCCGGCGGCGCCGCATCGTTTTCATACTCCGCCGCCTCAAAACACCACATTTGACGGAATTTCGGGTTACGGTATTCGGCGAATCGCGCCGCTGGAGGGAAGGGCGCGGCGCGGCGCGATCAGCTGCGGCTGGCTCGATGTGGAGTGGGAGATTTCACCACCGAGATGAGTCATTTTGTACGAACTTCGACTAGGGAGGTTCTTAGGGGTGCTGATTACGAATCTATCATCCGTTTTTACGCTGAAGTTTGGGCGGAATCGGCAACCATGTCCTTAGTCACCCGTACATTGCGTAACCTAGGAAGGCAGTGGAGATCTGTAGACATTCCCGAAGTTTTAGCTACAAAAGATATGTTTAGTGCACAATGATCCCGAAATGGCTATATGAGAAAGAATCCTGAGTGATTATCGACAATGAGTACCAACAGTTTCACTTTTGAACCCGCACAAGTTGCAAAATAAAGTGTCGTTTAGTGCCGTTTGCATTGCAAGGGACTCACCAATACCACATTCACCAGTTTCAACTGTAGGTTGGGCAGACGACTTTGACTTCAGTCTTAAGAGAGGATTTGTTGCTCTCCACAGAAATCCTACCACTAACATTGGCAAGATGCGTTCCGCTGATCAGCCAGACGAATCCTTTCTGTTTTGGTTCTCCATTGACTCACGGACCGTCTTCTCCGTCATCCGTCACGGTGCTCGAACTATAGTGAGCAGAAGCGCCTCGCGTCACTGACGCTCACCCTTTCTAACTGCAATCGCGCACTGCAAGCCATAGTTTATACTTCCACCGCCAGGCGGTGCGGCACAACGATCGCTATAGATATCGACTTTTCGCGCCGCCCGATCGATATCTACTTCTACTATGGTGACGCGCCGCTCGGCGGCGCAACTATAAACTAGGGCTAACACGGAGAAAGTGCTCCATCGATCAAAGCAGATGGCAGTCAGACGACGCAATGTCTGGGGTGTATGGTGGTTGCTTGATTTTGGTTCAGCCCAATTCCTACGTTTGAAGTGCTGTAAGAGGTCGGCTGTTGTTGCATGATTTTGGTTCAGCCATATTCCAGCGTTTGAAGTGCTGTAAGCGGTCGGCTGTTGTTCTGGTGGATGAAACATTGTTTTGTATCGACTTCTTTCTCCACTAATATTTGCTGCTAGACGCGTTGTTGGCAAAAGCTAGCGTCGAAGATGGTTTGACTACGTGGAGAAGCTCCCGGTGCCCTGGACCACTCTACTCATCCACCAAACACACAGCAGACCTTCCTTCGGTGAAGCTCCGGTTTTGACGTCAGAATCTCCAGCTCGTTGCGTTTCAGCCATTGCTTTCCGGCTTCTCCGTTGCCGCAAAGCATTGCCTTTTCATCGCTAGCAAGGACCCGATCTAGGTATCCTCGATTGAGGCGGTGCCGGAGCTCTGGGCAGTCGGAGGCACAGCGATTTACTTGGGTTTCCGTCAAGGCATGAGGCACTGAGGAAGGCGATTTTGGCGACTTTCCAATCATCTTCAGCTGACGAGCGATGGTTCGCTGGGAGGTGTGGATATCAGCGGTCAGTCCTAGTCTGGATTGAGAAGAGTTGGACGTTGGGTTGGCGCAGGCGCCCTTCGTTTACTGCAGTTGGTATTCCTGGGAGTAGTTCGTCTTTGTTGCCCTTCGGGGCGGAAAGGAACTTCTGATACCATCTCCAATAATTTACTAGGCGTGAACTTGCCGGTGACTTCCTGAATGTACTTAACCCCCGTCGCAGTGTTCCTGCCGAGCTTGAACTAATTGAAAGTGAAATCACCCACATTTTCACTTTGAGTGGTCATCGTTCTAGAGAATTAAACTTTTTAACAACGCAAGGAAAAATAACGATTCATAACTCAAAATGATCGCTAGGAAACAAGCTTTCAAACAAAATATAACACTATAGCAAGTCTACTTTAAATTCTTGGAAAAACAGAAATGTTGCAAAATTTATGACTCAACCTAATAAAAATGTTTCTTTTTGCCAAGTCGTTAAACCCGAGAAGTAGGGGAGTCCTTGAATTATAATGGAATCAGCGCCTGACGAACTCGGGTGTCTTGTACGCCCGCGATGCCCCTGAGGGCAAGCAGCTCATAGTGCAATGGGTAGTGACGTTACTTCATGGGAGAGAGGTCGGGTGTTCGATTCTCATACGCTGCTGTATTGTTGCATTTCAACTGATTGGTTGAGATTTGAGAGATTTATTTTTTATTCTGATCTCTATATCATTTTCAGACGTTTTCCGAGCATTTTCCAGCTGCATGCTGTGGCACTCAACATGTTGATGCATAAATATTCAACACTAGTGATACACAGGTAAACGTGCATAAAGTACCACTGGACACAATACGGGCAGGGTATAAATGCTACAGGCTCCTCTCAGTCTGTTTCTATACATCGGCCAATGACCTCGGGTAAAACCATCCTGCTCGGATTTTCAAAGGAGACCATGATGTGACGTTACATGTGGTTAAAACGAGAAAGTCTGTGGATTCCACAAATTGACCTAAACGGCATGGATACACTCTTTCTCTCATCTTTGCTTGTCATCTGGAAATCAGAGGTCTGCTGAAAATTTTCTTAAACCTAACACCAACAATGTCTGCCGATGCTCAAGTGGTGATCAACTTGCTCACGCTGAAGTGTGGTCCACCTTTAGATAAGGAGCTTTCAAACCTGACCGAACGAATGGCCAGCATACTCAAGGACTTCGAAGCACATCACTTTGAAGTTGACGAAGGCGAACAGCCGGAAGTGGTGGAAAAACAAGAAGAAGGTTGGGATCCACTAGATGAATTGATAGACGTGGAAAGGCAAGCAAGCAGTGGACATATGACATCGTTTTCGGATGGAACTCTTGTTTCGGAGGAAATGGTACGTCTTCAATTCGATTTCGTCTATGGAGCCGATATCATTGGTCCATGCATGGAAGCAAACTGTGAGGAGCCTGTAGCCTTTATACGCTATCTGTATTGTGACCAGTGCTTCTGTTTCATGCACTTCGTGCCTGTGTACCACAGATGTTAAACGTTTATACATAATTATGTTGATCAGCTTTCTCATTTCCTTTTGATTAAAAAATAGGTCAGTAATAAACAAAGCTACTCTCCAAGACATGCATCTGGGAAAATTGCGCAGAAAACATCTAACATGGTAATGACGTCAGAATTCAAATCTCAACCAATCAGTTGAAATGCAAAAATGCAGAAGCGCAGAAAATTCGAACTCCCGGCCACCCCCTCGTGGAGCAATGTCGCTATCCACTGCGCTCCGAGCCGCTTGCAGGCAGAGGCATCACAGGGGTACAAGACCCCATATTCGTGATGCGCCGTATTTCTTTGTGACTTCAAGGTCACCTTACTCCTTGGGTTCAACGACTTATCAAAAAATAAACACATCTTTATACTAATTAAGCGGTGATGATTCTTCCTATATGACTCGCTCTCCCCGTTCAGACATACGCTTCAGACCCTTCACTTTTCAGAGCTCAAGAAGTTTCCTGCGAGACATTTCTTAATCGTTTCATTGTCCGTTTTTCGCTTCGCTGTGCATTGCCAACTCACTATCAGTGGGTAGTGGCTCGATGGGGTTTTGGTGCTCTTTTTTGTTTGTTCTTGAGGCGCAAACAAGTTCTGGGGAGGCTCCCCTTGTAAGGCAGCCAAACACGACATCTTTTACATAGCACTGGTGTTCTACTCCAGTGGTGAATTGAGCTACGCCAGTAATGATGTAATTGGGCATTCATCTATCTTCCTACCAGGGCGTATAATCACTTAATTCAAGGTGACACACTACAAGCTGCTTTGCGTGTTCGGTGACTGCTACTGTTCAATGAAATAAACGCGTAGTTACTGATTAGTTCCGTTTTTAAGAGGTAACGTGCCCCTATTATATCACTTATCCAGTTGTATCCGAATCGGATGTCCGAAATCCGGCTCGGCCGAAAATGGCGCTATCTGAATCATCCGAAGATCCGGGATTTTCGAAATTGACCTCATCTGAATCATACGAAGATCAGGGGTTTTCGAAATTGCCCCCATCTGAATCATCCGAAGATCCGGGCTTGAAAAATTGGCTACCCGAATCATCCGATGATCCGGAAAATCGGCGTCGAATCCAATGTCTACTTGCTAGTATCGGCCACCCCTTGACCCTTATCGCCGAGATGGGCCGACACATTAGATGCTCTTTTTGTGATCTCAGTGCGCTGAGACATGACCAAGGTTCAGTGCAAACGACTCAATCAATATAAGACTGGAATCAGCTCTGTTAAGAGTGACAGTTGCACTGAGTGACGCACCAGAGCACAAAAAGAACCCTAACTATATGTCCTTAGAAACAACATTCAAAAACGCAAGGGACATGTAGGAAAAAACAAAAATAATTGAAGAAAAACAACCAGAAACCCGCCATCAAAGATCAAAGATGCCGCCGCTCACTGGCGAAGAAGACGAGTTTGAATAATACGAGACGAGAACGAGTTTAAATACGTGCTGAGTACTACAAGAGCACTATGACGGGTTTCCTAAGAGTTTCTGGTAGAACTAAGGCTACTTCTGATTTGGTCGCCCATTATGGTGCACAAATGGGTTTTAGGACAGGATTTTACTTCCAAACGATCCCCACCGTTGCAGTAACTTTTACAATGTATATATCAATCTATTATAAAGGGCTAGAGGAGATCGCAGGTAATCCGCATTATAGCGGGAGACCACACTATGGAACTACAGCTGCCCTTTTTCGCTCGAAAAAAATACAATAATGCTAATAATTATAACAAAGGACAAACGTTATAAAGGATGGCATTCATGAAGCCTACTTGGGAAGGACCGGGCCTTCAATTTCTGTGGGTAGAGGCTATTTGAATATGTATTTGGCCTATACACGCAATGAGTTCTGGCGTCCAGACGATATAAAAGTCAGTGATTGATTGCTTCCCAGTTAAGTCCGGCACCAATTTGCTCTGAGGGATTAAAGTGTTAGTTGATCTGGAAAGGAATTCCGAACCAAGAACCTGTCATTGATGGCATACGACAGTCCCCGCCTCCTTCAAATGCGCTACCATACGTCATTAATGATAATCTTACTATATGTAATTCAGCTAATCCGTGGGTCATGTTGTCAGTCACGGGGAGGGGGACCAAAGCCAAAGGAGGGCGGCGTATGCCAGCCGGGCTTTCTTTGAGCTTAACCATGGGCGATTGCTGGCGAAGTTATAACCTTGTCGACCTTTACAATTGTCAACCTTGTCGACCCAAGTTTACGATATACTGAGCGGGAAACACGTCAAGGTATGGATGGATATTAAATACTCCGGGGTGTAGACGACTTGCCGAAGACGTCGTCCAACGTGAGCAGGGATTCAGAGCAAGGGGACCAGTAAGAAGGGAGAGTGAAGAGAAATAGGAAAAGAGGGGACCAGTAAGGAGGGAGAGTGAAGAGAAATCGGAAAAGAGGGACAAGTAAGGGGAATCAGTGCGGGCAGGGAGCAGTGAAGAGGGAATCATTGAAGGGTGGGGACCTGTATTTCCTCTCAACATCGTTCAATGTGTGTCAGGTTTCTGAAGATGTGTCACAGAATTTGTGCCACGTGCCACGTGTGTCGGAACTCAGCAAATTTGTCATGCGTCGGGATTTAGAAGATCTGTCATAGTTGTTGCGGCGTCGTGACAGCAAACCTGTCATAGATGTTATGCAACATGCGTCAAGATTCAGAACACGTGACACAGATCAGACTTGCGCAGCATGAGGTGGATTTTCAGAAGACCTTTTAAAGCTTTTTTTGTGCATGAGCGTACTCGTGCTAGTCTCTCCGTTTCTCTGCTGGCACATATGTAAAGGGTATTGCTGTGAGGGGGGGGGGGGGGGGAGTAGGGGGAAGGGTAGGGAAAATGCATACAGGCATCGGTCAAGTATATGTAATTGCTGTTGTTGGACAGTAAACGGTACCGCCCGATCAACCAATACCGATTGATTTCGGTTTGTTACTTCAGATTAAGTACTTCGGATTGGAGCTCTCACTGTTTCTCACAAGGAAGAGAGCGGGTACTTCGGAGGTTAAATCGCGTAAATGCGATAGAGAGTGGATAGGGCAGTTTTGAAGATTCTTCCCTAGCGTATCTCGCTATACTATTCTTTATACTGGAACCAGTTTTTACTGTAATGAACGTAAGAAGGCTAGAGAGCGGCTAGAAAAGATGACTGTCGGAGGTGCTCTATTTCCGGGAGTTCGAAGGCCAAGCACCTAGCCTGAAGTTTTGCGGCCACTAGGCCGCTGAAAGTCTGTTCATAATAATTTTACGAGCGGGGGAGGTCCGAGGGGGTTGGATGTGCTTCCTGTGGCGATGGCGAGCAGCCAGATGTGGCTTGTGCACAGGTCCAGGTACATGATGTTGGATCTAACTGGAAGTCAACAGCTTGAAGGGCTTGTGTGGAGTCTGCACAATTAACACAAATTTTACGAGCGCTTTTACAGTTTACAATCGATAATTTTAGATGATTTTTTCATCTTGCATCGCGTCGTGGAAAAGAAGACAGGTGATTTGCTGTGACGCTTAGCGCACCTCGGTTCATGAGCTGTCGCTCTTTGGGGCTTGTCGAGCAGGATTGGGAAGAAAGATACCATATGTAACAAAGAGCTAGTCTCAACATTATTCTTTTTCGGTCCCCGAAGAACAGCAGCACTCAGGGAGATGCTAACTTCTTCGCGAAATCAAACATCGTCATGCAATTAGGAGGAACTTATCGCATAGCAGGTAATCCTCTTGAACGGCCTACAATGCGCCTGGAAGTAATCCATATGTGTGTTGCGTGACACGTCGAGCTGCTTCCAACTACCTTGACGCCATTCTCACCACACGTAATTGTTCTGCCCTTTCAAACGGAAAAGGTGTACGGTTCCCTTTACCTGCAAGGCTCGGCTTACCTTTCTCCTCAGCCGAATATCATTCTTAGCTGTTGAACAAGGCTTTTAAAGACTCAGTACATATATGCCTCGCTCTTTACTCGGTATATGCCTCGCCATTGTTACTTGCGCTGGGTGGCGAAAAGCAGAGATGTCTTCACGTCTTTGCTTCATAGGTACAGGACCATACAGAGTTAGAAAAGAGCTACAACGAGAGCTTTTTAACGTTTCTGATCCTTATGTGCAGATACAGTATGCTTTGTGATAGGTGACCGGACAAAATCTCTTGGGTAAAACTAAAGCGAGCATGAAGAAGTCACACTCGTGTTGGTAGTTCTAGGCGAGTATGTACTAAAGATTGCATACAATTTTCACGTCGAATTCGACACTTCTCAAATCAATTCGATACTTTTCTAACTAAATTGGATAATTTTCAAATCACTGTGGACGCATCTGAAATGAAACTGAACATTTACTGAACCAAAACAGATGTTTTCGAGATTCAGCTACACGTTTTCTAAGACAGTTAAAATAAAAAAGTTTGTTCAACAGAAAATTAGAGTGACTCTTCGAAATTTTTTAAATTCACCCGTCTCAATAAGTAAAGGATAAAGGATAAAGGACGGCGTTACTCAATCCCTTCTGGGATGCGCCAGCGCATTCTACTTCTACGGGATGTCGTGGAATCGACATGAATGCGTATTTGGCCATACAATGACTTGCGGTGGCCAGCCGATGAACAAGTCAGCGCTCTATCCTTCCCAGACAAGTCTGGTACCAATTCACCGACCCCGGAGGGATGGAAGGCTTGGTTGGCCTGGGCGGGAAATCCGGACCAGGAACCTGGTATCGGGTGCACGCGACAGTCGCACCTCCTCCGACTGCGCTACACGCGCCCTTCTCAATAAGTACGACATCTCAATAAGTAGACCCGAAATTTTAGACGCTTTGCTTCTCTCCCCTTCATGTGCCACCTCATCGCGGTGAAGGGGTGAACATCACTTTGTGATGGCTAATGGCACAAACGGTCACGCAGTACGCGACGCTTTGTCGTGTGTGGGCGGCTCTCCTTTATCCCTGGCCAGGAACATGTGAGTAACCAGACCACCGCTATGGCTCACACAACTAAACCTGCGCCCCAGTCCTCCGCGCGCCGGAGGTGGACTTCTACGACGTCGGTTGCATCCACCTTCGGCGAGGGGCCATCCAATCTCGGAGTTAAACTATCAGGACGTCATTGGAATCGGACTACCGGAAACTCCCTCCCACCACGACACGGAAACTGCCTATTCGTCTGCACTTATAACTGTCGTTCGATCGCATCTGAGCAGGATCTTCGGACACTGCTTTACAGAAGCTGCAACATCAAATACGACGTTATCGCCCTACAGGGAACGAAAGGCAGAACGGAAACCATAGGAAGGACCGACCACAACGAGCTTCTCATTATCGGAGCAAAGGTGGACAGAAAGAATATTGGCGGAGTTGGATTTCTCGTCAATTCGACAGTGCACCACCTTGTAGACTCTTACAAGATAATCAGTTCGCGAGTAGCTGTTGTTCGTCTGGAAACCAAAGATCAAGGAACCATCTCCATCATAAATGGATATGCTCCAACATCTGCGACCACAGATGAAGAAAAGGAGGAATTCTACAAGCTGTTCGTAAGGACTGTTAACGACGAGAAGAGCTACTACAAAGTTGTCGTTGGTGACTTTAACGCTATCGTCGGTACGAATGATCACGACGAATGGAGGCTAGGACCACATGGAACTTCCTCAAGGAATGAAAACGGAGTGCGCCCGATAGACTTCCTATCCGCGTGCCGTCTCTACCATGGAAATTCTATGTTGAAGAAGCCTTTAAACCGACGATGGACCTGGGAATGCCCAAATGGAGAAACACGTTCGGAGATCGACCATGTTCTTACAAACAGACGCTGGAGTCTGTTCGACGTCTCCGTGCTGCCTTCATTTGACACCGGCTCGGATCACCGTCTTGTCCGTGCGAAGCTGACTCTCAAAAAGAGGATGTTCAAGCGTGACACTCATAAACCGGCACCGGTGAGGATCCCCACATTTAAGTCTGAGGAGTTGGAATATGCAATAAAGTCGTATGATTGGAATCTTCTTGAAGATCCATCGGATCTTCAAGACCTTCTCTCCAAAGGACTGTTGAAATGTGCTAGCAGCTCTTGCGGAGCCACATCACCGTCTGCTTCAAGACTCAACGCACATGCGATTAAGCTCTTGGAGCAAAGAATAGCTGTTAAACTGGACCCTAATGCTTCCCATCTGGAAAAAGTCACCATCTCAAAGGCCTGTCGAATTGCAGTGAAGGAGACCATTCAAGCCTACAGAAGATTGAAGCTGTTAGAAGCCGCTGGGAAAAGTTCAAGCATAAAGCGCTGCAAAAGAGATCTCTGCGATCAGAAGGCAATAATGTCAGCCCTTGTGGATAAGGATGGAACAACGCAAACGTCTCGAAGAGCGATGGAGGTCATCGTTCAAGAATTCTACACAGATCTGTTCCGTTCTTCCATCACTGTCCCGAAATGCTTGATGCCACCAGCTGAGGAAGTACCTCCCATTCTGGAATCAGAAGTTGCTCATGCCATCAGAAGGATGAAGCCGGGACTGCTCCCGGACCGGACGGCATTTCTGCTGATCTCCTTCGTGCGGGTGGCAGTGCCCTCTGTTCACTTCTTGCCAAGCACTTCAACCACTACCTTCGACTTGGTAGGATTCCGGACTCATGGAAGGAGTCGAAAACAGTTTTAATCTTCAAAAAAGGTCAGCAGGAGGATATCAACAACTATCGACCCATCAGTCTTCTCTCGGTTGTGTACAAAATCTTCACCAAGATGCTGCTTAACCGCATGGAGCGTTGCTTGGAAGAATATCAGCCAGTGGAGCAAGCAGGGTTTCGCAAGAATTTCTCCTGCATGGACCATATTCAGACTGTCTCACTCGAGAGGAGCCGCGAATACCACCTCCCCCTTGTCCTTGTCTTCGTGGATTACCGGAAAGCGCTCGACTCTGTGGAAATCAACGCCGTTTTGAACGCACTTGTGCACGCCCTACATCCGACTTCTCGACGAATGCTTCTCGAACACATCGACTACCATCCAGCTGTTCGATCGAAAGCTTAAAATTCCTATCGGAAAAGGAGTACGGCAGGGAGACACGATTTCTCCCAAGCTATTCACAGCGGCACTCCAGGATGCCATGAAAGACTTGAACTGGGACGATAAAGGCTACCTTGTCGACGGTAAACGGATCAGCAACCTTCGCTTCGCCGACGATATTGTTCTCATCTCTACCAGCACGGCAGAATTAGACGAAATGCTGAACGAGCTCAATGTGGCAGGTACGAAGATTGGATTGGACATGAATATGTCCAAACGCAATTTATGGTCAACCAGTGGTGTGACACGGAACTCGTAAGGTTAAATGGAGTCGCTCTACAACAGGTCGACTCCTACGTCTATCTGGGAAGAGAGCTGAACATAGATAACGACCTCACTCCTGAAATCGCCCGCAGGAGACGCGCAGCATGGGCAGCCTTCAGATCGATTCGCGAAGTCACCGATCAGGTCAAGGATGCCGGCGTCAGGGCCTCGATATTCAACGCCTCTGTACTGCCTGCGATGTGTTACGCGACGGAAACCTGGCCCGACAACAACACAATCGCCAGAGCGATGCAAACTACGCATCGTGCACTGGAGAGATGCCTTCTAAGGACAAGCCTTCGTCAGCAATGGCAAGAAGGCGTACGAAGCTCAGAGCTACGGGAGAAGTCGCAATTAGCAGACCCGCTGCAGTACATGAAGAAGTCCAAATACCGCTGGGCCGGACACCTGCTTCGACGAAAGGACGATAGATGGAGTCTCCGTGTCACAGAATGGTTCGCAAAAGACCATAAGAGACCACTGGGACGACCGCCAACGCGATGGGCAGACCCATTCTCAAGATCTTTCAGAGAGCGGAGTCTGTCTCACTGGATGCAAGCAGCCAGAGATCGAGCGGTCTGGAAGAGTTGTGGTCCCCGCTGAGAAGACCTCCAGCCGACAAAAGGATCATCAAAGTATCAAAGTAAGTAAGTTACTTCTCTTGGAAAACAAATGATTCAGAATTTATTTTAGAGCGCAGAAGAGCAGTAGTTCTAGGGCGTATTATGAGGACTGAGCAATACAACACTCGCCTAGCTCATTTCGATTGCCGTTTGATTGGTTTCCAAAATGCGCAAAAATTCTTTTTGCGTAACGTTGCATTCATATTTGACGAGGCTACAACAAATACAAAGTACATACGTATCACGTCTGATTGTACACCATTTCAACTATCAATGAAATAAAATAAATTTCCAAAGTGCAAGATAAGTGCATCGCTTTATCTCTTTTTGAATACAATAAAAATAGCTATATCTTGATCTCTGAAATAAACTTTAAATCATTATTTTACTTTTAAATTGTTTAAAAATAGAATTACACTTCACTTTGACGTTCACTTTGAAATGTAGGCGAACATAAAAAATTTATTGAAAGTCTATATGTTGTTACAGGTTGTTTTGTTGCGATCAAAACTCTTGCGCTAGGCTGGACTCGAAACCGCATCTTCTGCTTTCCAGGCAGCGATGTTCGCCTTACACCACCGGCGCTGTTTGACCGCATGTAACATCCGCGATATCCTCGAGGAGTTAGATCACTGAAAGTCATATTAAGTTTTCCGTGAACTGGTTTTTTTGGCTTTTTGGCTTTGGCTTTGGTGGCGATGTCCGCTCCTCCACGTGGTGCCACTGGAAACTGTTCGCCTCTGCGAGCTAAGCTAATCACGGACATTCGAGTACAGGCGACAGGCCCTAGTGACAGGCCGGCCTATGGAGAT
Organism: Heligmosomoides polygyrus bakeri; assembly: GCA_947359475.1. Taxonomy (NCBI): domain Eukaryota; kingdom Metazoa; phylum Nematoda; class Chromadorea; order Rhabditida; family Heligmosomidae; genus Heligmosomoides; species Heligmosomoides polygyrus. The sequence goes on from OX375870.1 coordinate 72,416,282, forward strand.
CCCATTCACATCACATGGTTGATGACGTTAAGTGAGTATCGAGATAATGGTACGGCGTCCGCGGGAGCCGACGCGCACTCGCAGAGCCCGGCGAGTGTGAGAAGTATGCGAGGGTCCCTGATGCGAGGACGGCATCGGGGGGAAACTGAGCTAGTCCGAAAGTCCCGTAACGTAAGCAAGACCCGCGTAGCTACGCTGAATGTGGGTACGTTGACGGGCCGCTCGTGCGAGTTGGCAGAAGCACTGGAGCGAAGACGAATGGACTTATGTGCGGTAGAGGAGACGAGGTGGTCCTGTTGTAAGTCGAGGGACATAGGCCGAGGCTTCAAGGCCATTCTGTGCGGCAGTCCCAGGACCACCAGCGGAGTTGGTGTAGTCGTCTCCGAACGTTTCCGAGACGCGATTATAAGCGTGGAACGCTTTAATGACCGCTTGATGAAGGTCGTAGTCGCTGCTGAACAGCCTATGTATCATTTCTTCTCTGCATACGCTCCGCAGGCAGGCTGCTCTGAGAGAGCAAAGGATGAGTTTTGGACCCTGCTTGATGAAAAGACAGCAGAGGTACCGTCAGAAGACACTGTCGTTATCGCAGGTGACCTCAACAGTCATGCGGGAACTGCGAAAGATGGTCGCAGCTGTCACGGCGGTTTCGGATATGGAGCACGTAACGCTGATGGTGAGCGAATCCTTGAGTATGCGGACTCGCATAACCTCATCATCGCGAACACCGTATTTCGAAAGCGTGACTCCCATCTGGTATCGTTCTATAGCGGGAGCACCAAGACACAGATCGACTTCATCCTTGTGAAGCATCGCTGATCGAAAGCTGTTTACAGATGCGAAGGTGGTGCCGTACGAGACTGTCGCCACACAGCACCGTCCGCTGATATGCACTCTTAAGTTCGCCCCTCCGAGGCTGAGGCATGTCGAGCGATGCGGTCCACCGAGAATCAAGTGGTGGCGATTGAAGGAAAACGCTGCAGCTTTTGTTTCTCGTATTCGGTTACCGATGGTGACAATCGTCGACGAAACATGGAAAGATGCAACCGATACGATTTTACAAGTTGCATGCTCAGAATTAGGCATGACTAAGCTTGGACGCTGCAAGATCTAGAAGTTGGCATAAGAGAAAAAGTCCGAGAGAAGAAAAAATTGTATCACGCGTTCCTACGCGACAAGACTGCAGACAAATGGCGTATGTACCAGGAGGCGAAGAAAGCGGCAAAGAAGGCCGTAGCCGTTGCAAAAGCCGTCCATTAGGATGATCTCAGTGATAAACTCGAGACGCGCGATGGTGAACGATATCTTTATCGACTTGCCAAGGCACGCCATCGTCAGGCCGAGGACATCGAGAAATTCTTGGGCATCAACGATGAGAATGGCCATCTACTGACGAACCGCAAGAGGGCTATGAAACGATGGCATGACTACTTCGAGAGAATTTCGACAGAAGAGTTTGCCCATCCGCCCATCTCTTGCGTCCCTCCTACGCACGGTCCTGTGCAGAAAATCACTGTGGAGGAGACGGAAGCGGCTTTGAAGAAGATGAAGCCAGGCAAAGCAACGGGCCCCGATGATATAGCGGCCGACCTATGGATGTTGAGGTGCCAGAGTCCTGTTGAGTGGCTAACGAAGTTTTTTAACCAGGTTGTTACGGAAAAGAAGGTACCTGGTAGTTGGCAGGAAAGCACGACGATCCCGATATGGAAGAAGAAGGGCAGTCCTGCGGACTGCACGAATTACCGTCTAATTCGCTTGCTCTCGCACAGCATGAAAATCTTCGAGCGAGTTGTAGATGGACGTATTCGCGATATCGTCCAACTTTCCACCAATCAATGTGGCTTCGTAGCGGGCACCATCGATGCCATACATGCTGCTCGTCTTCTGGTAGAGAGACATCGCGAAAAGCAGAAACCGCTGCACCTAGCTTTTCTCGACTTAAAGAAATCATTTGATCGTGTACCGCGTGAGGTTATATGGTACGCCTTACGACAACACGGTGTTCCCGAAGAGCTTATTGAGTGGGTACGCATACTTTACTCTAGTACAAAGAGTAGTGTGCGAGCGCCAGCCGGCACATCGGCGGAGTTTCCTATCTCCGTTGGTGTTCACCAGGGCTCTACGCTTTCCCCGCTTCATTGTCGTAATGGATGCCATTTCGAGAGACCTTCATAAGCCTGCCCCCTGGACGCTGCTGTATGCAGATGACGTAATGCTTGCAAGCGAAGAGAAGAGCGAACTCGAGCGACAAGCGCAAGCTTGGTACGAACGCTTGGCGATATTCGGGCTCAAGCTAAACGTCAAAAAATCTGAGTACTTGACGACAGACCGAAACGAAGCCGGGTCCATTGAGATCAATGGCACTGCGCTAGTACGAACGACAAACTTCAAGTACCTTGGATCTGCAATTGCGTCTGATGGCAGTCTGACGTTCGAGGTGAACTCGCGCGTGAGCGCAGCGTGGTCCAAATGGCGCTCGATGACAGGCGTTTTATGCGACAGGAAGATACCGGAACGCCTTAAATCGAACATCTATAGAACCATCGTCCGACCAGTAGCGATGTATGGAGCTGAGTGCTGGCCTGCAACCAAGGAGGTTGAGACTCGCCTCAGCGTAACGGAAACGAAAATGCTGCGATGGACGGCTGGTGTTACGCGTCTGGACCGTATTCGCAACGATGAAATATGCCAGAGGTTTGGTGTCGCTCTGTTGACAAGTTACGTGAAGCTCGCCTTCGGTGGTATGGCCACGTTCTTCGAGCTAGTGGTGACACTGTTAGGATGATTGGCCTTAACATAGATGTGCCCGGAAAACGACCTAAAGGGCGGCCGAAGCAGCGATGGCTTGATACGTTGCATGTGGACCTAAAGGTTGCTGGTATCCATCCCGATCAAGCATTTGATCGCGTAAAATGGCGTCACCACACCAGAATAGCGGACCCCGCCTCGAAGCGGGACAAACGCTGAAGAAGAAGAAGAAGAAGAATTTTTTTGGCTTTAACGAGACTTCTCTAGTGTACTTTGAAAAACCCTCTTTTTGATTTGGTAAATGTTGATACCAAAATTGTTCTTTTCGCTTTTAAAAGTGTGAAATCATTGTGAAACACTTACTAGTGCTGTCCACATCCCTGTCTCCATAAATTTTGGCAACGCTAGCACTGATAAAAGGAAGCTGATTACAGCTGTTAACCAAGATTGTTAACGACATCAATCTGCAATCTTGGTTAACAGCTGCAATCAACTTCCTCACACACCGCCAGTTTGCTTTGGAAAGTGTCCAATTTGAAGTGAAAGTGGAGAAGATCTGTTGGTGGTCGGCCATATGGCCATATGTATTAGCTGCCTATTTTGCAACGTAAAGGCGAATAAACAGTGTCAATAATGAATACTCTTCCTTTTCAGGTTTTACATCCCAATCATTCCAGAAATGGCATTCAACAAATAAGCGATTCTCTCTTTGAATGACTGTTAAACTCTTACGTCTCTACTGGTCTCTACAGTAAAATTTTGTAACCTATTTTTTGGGGCAGAATAGCGAAGATCCTACTGTGATTTTTATGCAAAATTTCCGCTATCCGCTCAAAGTGTAACGTGTTTACTTGATTAATAGTTCAATCACCAATTGCGTGATGCTTTACACGTGAATGTAGGTACTGTGTCTTTCTCCTTCAAAGACTACTGTAGGTTGTACACATCTTTGTTGAACAGTTTTGCTTACTTGACTCTACTAGATATGACGCTCTGAGACGGAAAAATCTTATGCGGTTAGCTTAAAAATTTAGTAGTCTTGTAGTCCTAAGCGATCTAATGTGAGGGCTTGTTATTTGTTTTCGAAAAAATCCAAAATCGAGCAATTGTCTCCATATTAAGGGTATCACTTTCTCCATATGATCGGATTTTGCTTATCAATTTATGCTCGATATGCGCTTTCGTGGTTTAACCGATAGATTTCTGTTGCTGAATAGCTTTGAAAAATGTCCTACCTTCAGACGAGAAATCTTTTTCTTGGTCGAGATGGTGCCAAAAAATAGTCAAGTTCATCTTAGAGCGTTACGTCTGACTCAAAGTTTTGTGCGCGTTCCTGCATAATCAAATTGTTCCACAGTGTTTCTCCTTCTTCCTCATGAAGATTTTGCAAGGCCGGGAGCGACTTCATTTTTATTCATCGTTTGCAGAGCTTCGCTTAAATGGCATTTGCATTAACAATCAATTAAAAAGTACGAGACACATGGCGAGAACAAGGTGCGATTTCAACGCCGAACTAATTATTCCTACAATTTTCGTTTTCCTGCTACACAAAATAAGTGGCCGAATTACGATGTGATTGTGGAGCTGCAGCTAATAATTTTTTGATCATTTGAATAACAAAACAATGCGGGCGTACCATCTGGTCATATGTGTAAGCAGTCAGTCTTCTGTTAGACACTCCATCAAAATACAACCTTCACGTTTTCATCCAATCATGACAGGACCGTCCCAACACTGAAGTCCGAAAGCAGCGTTAGTCGAGCTTGGATTTCATATGAAAGACATGATAGAAGAACTAGAACTAAACAACTTGTCCGGAATTTGTTGCTAAAGTTTTCAAATGCCGCAAAAGTGCATCATATGTTCCCGATCTCACAATGAGAAATACATTCTAAAGATCGAAAAAAATCACTAGACAGAAACGTCGACAGTTCTATGTTTGACCAGAGACGTCTATTAGAGTCCTGACAGTTGTTTGTTATTGTCTATTATATTTTTCCATTTCACACAAGGAAGTATTCCGATAGCGCTTTTGACAGCTTGATTCGTGGATGCAGGGATATGTGTAACTTGAAATATCTGACTCGTCGAGCAAGCAAAAAGAGATCTATCCTGAGAGATTCCATGCAAATCTGTTAGATTTACTGTGTTTACAACAGTCGCTCTGGGCTACCACAATCATGTAGAACGTTGTTTATTGCTCATAAGAATAAAGGATAAAGCATGGCGCTATTGGATCCATTTAGGGAAGAGTAACGCATTCTATTCTGGGAGATTCCATGCATGCAATTTACACAACTTTCACTTCAAATTAGACACTCTTCTAAACAGGCCAGGTGCTTCTGAAATCAAAGCGAACGTCTTCCAAATCAAAACGAGCTCCATAACGGTTAAACTACAGTCTCTCAGAGATGGCTAGAGTGAATTGTTCTTCAAGGAAAATTTGGTATAACTGTCTCTGAAATTTTTTTTTATCTCAGCTGTCGAAATGAGTGAAATAATTTTATAACATTTTTATTTTTCAAGAAAAATAATTAATCAAATTTTGTTTTAAAGCGCAGCAAGGCAGAATTCCAAGCGCTCAGAAACTCGTTGCAATTATTAATTAATTAATAGTGTAAATACTGCTTACATGAAGCGTCAAAGTGGGGATATGTGTTTTTTACAATTTTATTTGCATCGTTTACACTGCTTCATCAGTGTGAAACTACAAACGGAATTTTTGCTATCAATTGAAGAAAAACAGCGTAGTCCTGGATGGCGGTGTAATCTCTTCTTAGCCCAAAAATAGCCACTTTTATGTTCTTTAAAACAAACTTCAAAGCCCTGTTTTCTTCCAGAAAATTAAGAGTTCTATAAAATTTGAAACAGTGTGTTCATTTGCTAGGCAATTAAATTAAAGCATTAATGAAAGTTACACTAAAGTTTTTCTTGAACAAAAAATTGTTTTTCGGAACAAATTTTTTGGAAAGTCTAGTTTAATGTGAAAGTTTAATGTGGAATTGTATAAATGCGAATCTGGCCTATACAATTACTGGACTAGCTGATGGGTAACTCAGCATTTCCTTCTTCT